>JAUCMX010000012.1:17356197-17401197 GCA_033459395.1 Hemibagrus guttatus
GTCTGCGCCTGGAGTCAGATTTTAGTCGCATACTAGAACACTGCAGCAAACATTATATCTCTACCTTAGCCACACAACCGAACGTTTGCTCAGAAACGCACATACGCTCGCATAAAGACAAAAACCCAGAGCAGTGCCAGAGCATTCTGCTCTCCGCTGCGCTGTTCTCAGCTATTTTTCCCTCAAGCTCTGGCAGCAGCATTAGTGGACTGCCGAGCAGATTTGCCATTAATGTCTATAAATTCTCAGTGGTTCTACTGCACTGGCATAGTTTAGTCTCATAGAAACAGTTCAACAAAACACTCAGATCAGGGCAAGACCACGTCCAAAATCAAGATGCAAAGAAAGATAAAGAACAATTAAACACAAAACACAAATTTGCTACTGCGCAAGAGTTCACTGGACAGTAAAATGCACACACATTGTCGTCATACCATTAGCAGAAAAAGCTTATAGATGAATTTTATTGCTCTGGATGGAAGGCATGAGTTAAACAGGACTCGAGATGAAGAGCATGGAGGATGGATTATAGATTCCGTCCTGGTGCTGCCGTTTGCCCTTTTCTCCCACCTTCTTTATTTTATTTACAATGCACCGTAAATGAACAATGAAGTGAGGGAGCGGTGGGAGGGAGGAGTGGCAATTGGCACATAGGGCATAAGGACACGGAGAAAGGGGAAGAGAGAAAAGAGGGAGTTAGTTCTAGGCTCCTTTTTACACTTACAGAAAGAGATTAATGAGCTCATGAGTACAATTGCAGTGGGTAGAAAAGGACACACATACATGTTTGGCCTACTATCCTCCTGAGGACCTTCCACTGACATCATTATTAATGCAATTAATTAATACTAGGCCTGTGCCTCAATCTAACCCTAACCTTAAACTCAATGTCTGAAAAAAAAAAAAAACAATTTATAAATAAAATCTTCTGACTGTCTTCCTCATGGGGACCAACCAAATGTCCCCAGAAGGTCAAAGCTGTCAGAAATCCTTATATTGTGGGAAGATATAGACACCCCCAACACACACACACAGAGGAAAAAGTCGAGCACTGAAATAAAATGCGGCACTGAAATGCAATGACGTCACATTACATCTTAAGTAGTGAAAGCATACAGTGAACAAGATGCTGAGAAAGACGTGAAAGATAAGAAATGTGCAAAACGTCTCACAGTGAATTTTGAAAAAAAACATGACTGCATGTGTATGAGTTTTAGCAGTAGATGTCACATCAATCGTGAATACAGCTCCGGTTTTGTTAACTTACTTCTACTGCATCAGAGGAAAAGCGCTCACAAACACAAGAACATTCCTTCATTATTTTATCGTTTTCATCTTTCTTTTGTCCTTTTAATGCCATTCTGGTTTCTATTCACAATGTTGTACAGACTGTCCAACAAATAACTTTAGACAAATTCCTTCCAGAGGTTAAATCACAGATTATATGACAACATTTTAGACAGAGTACATAGAAGTGCATATATAGCTGCATGATATTTATATTTATTCTGTACGTTGTATGGACACACGCACGAGTAAGGTTAACAGTCACGTCTGTGGAGGTACGCAATCACGATCGTCCTCATCGTCTCATTAATATTTGAATACATGGGAAATCAGACATTTTAGGTAATATAAATGCAAATGATTGTCATTCAGACCTAATAGAGATTCACACAACTACAATAAGAAGGGCCAAGTGGCAATAAAGGGGGTGTGTGTGTGTGTGTGTGTGTGTGTGTGTGTGTGTGTGTGTGTGTGTGTGTGTGTGTGTGTGTGTGTGTGTGCATTCCATGTGGGCAGGATGTGATGACTCAGAGTGATGGACGCACGCATTCGTTGTGCGTAAGCGGCCGATACATCATGAACGGCTCCTCAAGGAGAAGTGAGGTTGCAACATTATGCACACTGCAAGCACTCTGCATCAGAGCAAGACCTACACCACTCTATTTCCACCCACACACACACACACACACACACACACACACACACACACACACACACACACACAAACGAAAATAATGTATAACTAATAAAATGCTTTTCCTACAGCACAATCGAATTGCAACCCAGCACTTTTCCTAAAGTGGGCTAAATGCAATTTGGGTAAATGTGACTAGTTAGTAAGAGATGGAAAAAAAAAATCAATTAATAAATTCATCATAAAATTCCCTGAGATCCACAGGCTGGCGTTGTTCATTCATGTAACTCGATCTGGAGGGAGAAAGGAGTCAGTCGTCATTAATAGCTGTTCGCTGGACTGCTTCCAGACAGGAGTAAGTAATGCTTCAGCACAGGAGCAGGTGACTAATAGAGGGCTAAGAAATAACTCAGGAGGAAGACGATGAGGGAGAGATGAAGAGGGAGCTCACTTTACCCATCTGTGTAGGAGCGTCTCTGAGCATCTGCTTCCAGAGCTCTCTCCTGGCCATGCTTTCATTTGCTCTTCCTCAGGCCTGGGGTAGTAATTAACATGATGGACATTCTATTGAGCCTGTGTCGGGGTGTGTGTGTGTGTGTGTGTGTGTGTGTGTGTGTGTGTGTGTGTGTGTGTGTGTGTGTGTGTGTGTGACTGTGTGTGCATGGCTCATTTAGTGGGAGTTGTGAGAAGTTCTAATTAAACCTCTTATATATTGGGGGATGTCAAGCTCAAGCTCTCACGCCCTTTCCTCTCACCTATGCTCTTTCTTTAGCGCCACCTCTCCTCTGTTAACATACTGTAAAACCTGAGGCCTATTTATTCGTGTTGTGTTTGTAAGAGGTTTTTGTGAAAGGTCTGCTTTGTGTAAGATACTAAATATAGAGGGTGATTAATACGTGAGCCGGCTCTTATACGTTTTCGTTAATAATTAATATTATCTCTGAAATATGTATTGGAACTGATGAGGATGGTGGAGGATTCATAACCCCATTAGACATCCTCATATTTTACCCAAGCATTGTGACTGACAGCTTGTGACCCAGTTTATCTCAGTGGGAGAAAAAAAAAACAGATCACTTGTGACACTCCTTTCGCTATATCTCTCTCTCTTACTTTTTTTCCCTTTCAAAGCAGAAAGGGCTGCCTTGCTGAGAGAATAACTTTTTCTTCATCCCTCTATCTGAGCGATAGAGAACGATTCACTCAGAACACAAGTACAAAAAAACATCAAAACGCCAAGTTAGGTGTCTCAGCATTATGAGAGTCCCAGTAGCATTGATCCTAAACACAAGGACAGTCCAAAAAACAGTGGACATCTTCTCTTTTCCACCCTCGCTCTCTCTTTTATCTCATCTTCCTTTAATCCTCTAATCTCTCTCCTGCTTCTTCTAGTGTTGTTCCATTCTGGGCCCTTAGGCAGTTTTCATGTCTTTGTTGTACTGGTTCATTTTTTTGTTCAATAGAAGCATAAAACTTGATCGCTCTCTTTCAAGAAACACATCAATCTCTTCTAACAACGCTGCTTTTCAATTTTAATAATGCCTTTCAATATGACAAGAAGGATATTTCAGCATGGTGACAGTCAACCCATCATCATGCCGGCCTCTGGAGAACTGCAAACTTGGCAAAGAATTTGGACCACCGTAACTGGCCGTACAGGGCATGCAGGGGCTTCTGGGTAAATAAGCAGGACTAGAAGACTTTTAATGTATGGGTCAGTGTTTGTGAAAGGAGAAGCCACTGAGCTGATTGGCTGTGGCATCTCCGCAGGGTCAAACAGAGTTCAGACTGAGAAGGTAGCACAACAGATAGAAGAAGGAAACATACACTATATGGCCAAAAGTTTATGGAAACCGGACCACCACACAGACATAAGCATGTTGGACATCCTGTGTATGATATAAATATGACTCAAATGCGCAAAGAGATTTTCTTTGACCTCACACAATGACCTTGCGTTTAGTTTACTAAATGCCTAATAATTTTTTCACCTTTTCATTAAATGCTTTGTATAAGCAGCGGTTCAAATGGTTAAGACTCTGGATTGTTGACTGGAAGGCTGAGGTTCAAGCTGCTACTTCTGGATTAACCCTCTCTACTTCAAGATGCTGTATTCCCTGTACTCTGACCCCAAACTTCCAAAGCTGGGATATGTGAAGAAAAGCACTTCACTGTGCTGTAATCTATAATGTGACACAAATAAAAACGCTTTTTCAAGCAGCTTTGAGATCCTCTCTTAGGTATAATATTTGTCTCTCAGTTCTTCCCAACATTTCTGCTCATTTCTAATTGTTGATTTATTTATTTATTTCTTTTTGAAGTCACTTTAGGTGTCATGCATAGACTTCTTTATATCAGGTGTACACAAGAAATATCGTTTATGTCGAATATTTGTTGCTTATTTATTTATTTATTTACTATTTTCTTCTTGTAAGACACACCTAGCCTCCTGGTGGTCCAGCGGTAGGATCCCGCGCTCTCATTGCCATGGCCTATGTCCAATTCCCAGGCAGGGAACTAACCTAGCCATTGAAGAGTTAATTCTCAGTGCCATTCCCAAGCCCAGATGAAATAGGAGGGTTGCGTCAGGAAGGGCACCTGGCGTAAAACCTGTGCCAAATCAAACCATGCGGATCCACTGTGGTGACCCCGAACAGGAAGCAGCCAAAAGGACAGTCTTATAAGAACTTTTGTACTTCTTATAAGACATACCCAGTTTTTCTTAGAAACTTTCTTGGAAATCCTTTTTATTTGGAGATTGAAAAAAAATGGATCAGGCATAACATTATGACCACCTGCTAATATTGTGTTGGTCCCCTTTTTGCTGCCAAAACAGCCCTGACCCGTCATGCACTGTGTATTCTGACACCTTTCTATCAGAACCAGCATTAACTTCTTCAGCAATTTGAGCAACAGTAGCTCGTCTGTTGGATCGGATCACACGGGCCAGCCTTGGTCCCCACATGCATCAATGAGCCTTGGCCGTCCAGTCGCTCTGATCCAGTGGTCTAGCCATCACAACTTGGCCCTTGTCAAACTCGCTCAAATCCTTACGCTTGCCCATTTTTCCTGCTTCTAACACATCAACTTTGAGGACAAAATGTTCACTTGGTGTCTAATATATCCACCCACTAACAGGTTCCATGATGAGGAGATAATCAGTGTTATTCACTTCACCTCTCAGTGCTCATAATGTTATGCCTGATCGGTGTATAATACACATAAAGTTACATGGTGGTGCGGCGAGTGGCGTTTCTGCCTCACAGCTCCATCACTGACTCCATCCTAAGCTCCGTGTGAGGTTTAACAAATGCCTGCGTGAGTTTGTTCCAGGTTCTCTAATGTTCAATCGCATCAGAAAAATATTTTTGTTCACATTTTACTCGTCTCTAGATTTACTCACTACACTAAATTGCCCTGGGATATAAAAAATATGTAAAGATCTTTCAAAATAATGAAATGAAAAGTTTGTGTGTAACAAATAAATAGAGTTTAAAAAGCCAGAGGAAAGAAATCACTATTTGGCGTGACCAACCTTTCCCTTTAAATCTGCATCAGTTCTCTCAGGTTTATACGGTCATCCAGTTTTATAAGAAAATTCTCTTTTCCAAGCAGCTTAGAGAAGCTTTTGTTTCTGCAGGTAATACCAGGCAACTTCATACATGCTTCTGATCTGAAACGTGACCTGTTACTTATATATCCTCCTTTCTCATATAACTCATTTAATTTTCTCATAAATTATTCTCTTTTTGGAAATGTTTAGATTTAATATCTGATTCTTTTCAGGGGGGCACGGTGGCTTAGTGGTTAGCACGTTTGCCTCACACCTCCAGGGTTGGTGGTTTGATTCCCGCCTCTGCCATGTGTGTGTGGAGTTTGCATGTTCTCCCCGTGCCTCGGGGGTTTCCTCTGGGTACTCCGGTTTCCTCCCCCAGTCCAAAGACATGCGTGGTAGGTTGATTGGCATCTCTAAATTGTCTGTAGTGTGTGATTGCGTGAGTGAATGAGAGTGTGTGTGTGTGCCCTGCGATGGGTTGGCACTCCGTCCAGGGTGTATCCCGCCTTGATGCCCAATGACGCCTGAAATAGGCACAGGCTCCCTGTGACCCAAGTATAGTTCGGATAAGCGGGTAGACAATGAATGAATGAATGAATCTGATTCTTTTCCACATACACACTAAATCAGAAATAAACACCTGAGACAAAATGTATATAACTGTATAAATGTATAAAAATTACGGACTATTTAAGAATTTTAAGATTTTTCTCTTACTATTAAACTAATGTTTTCTCTGTACAAAATCCACTTATACAATATTTATTACTGAAATGAATTCCATGTGTCTAGGCCTGACCTGAATGAGCTGCAGAATTAACAACCTGCACTACACAATGTCATAATAATATCAACATACTGAAGGTCAAAGCACACACACACACACACACACACACACACACACAAAACAAACAAATGTGCACATACACACACGCACAGACATGCTCAAACATGCACATGTGCACACACACACACGTACAAACACGTGTGCGCACACATACACACACACGTACAAACACGTGCGCGCACACATACACACACAGTCACAAACACACACAAATAGCCACACACACAAGCATAAACACACATATTTTGAGAAAAATACAAACAAAAATACACACACAGGCACAAACACACACATGCAGACAAAAATATGCACAAAATCACACACAAACTCACACAAAAAAATGGAAAGAAGCTAAACAATGCTTTTCTCTTAGACGTGAGACAGCACAAAAGATAGATAGATAGATAGATAGATAGATAGATAGATAGATAGATAGATAGATAGATAGATAGATAGATAGATAGATAGATAGAAATTTACAGTGTGTGCATAGACACATGCTCAAACATGCACACGAACACATGTTCGCACACACACATACACATACACAAACACACACATGCACACAAATGTGCACACACACACGAGATCAAACACATGTATGCACACAAATACAGACGCACACACACACACACACACACACGCATACACACACACAGCCCCACACACACACATACACACAAATACATGGGTAACAGTAACACCTCCTTGGCCTGTAGCATGCAGTGTTCAGTAACGGACCTCAGTCTGTACATCCTGAAAACTCTTCAGTGATAGCTGACGCGGCGTGTTTCCTTCCCTGCACCACATTTCAGTAAGTTCAGTAAATGAGATAAACACCTGACAAAATTCACAAAGCCAATCTTAATCTGTTATCCGAGCGCTTCTCCTCCAGCCGCAGCTTGCTTCATGTTGATCTAACACACTGCATGAGAAACAATTAGACACTAAATATAACTCTGATGCAAATGATTCAGTTTCAGTCGTGTCTTAAGGCAGTGACACTGAGCTGAACTAATTTCTGCTTTATGATGATAAACATGTTGCTGCAGCTGTTCTCACACACACAAACACACACACAAACATACACACACACACACACTCATACACACACACAGACAAATGCACGCACACACAAACATGCACACACACATGCACACACACACACATGCACGCACACACACACACATGCACACACAAACATGCACACACACACACACACACACACACACAAACATGCACACACACAGACACATGCACGCACACACACACACACACACATACATACACACACAAACATGCACACACACAGACACACATGCACGCACACACACACACACATGCACACACAAACATGTATGCACACGCACACAAACATGCACACACAAACATAGACACATGTACACACACCCACATACACATGCAAACACACAAACACACATGCACAAACACACACATACACACACAAACAAAAATGCACATACAAACACGTGTACACAAACACACACACACATGTACACACATACAAACAGGCACACACAAACATAGACGCATGTACACACACCCACACATACACACAAACACACATGCACAAACACACATATACACACACAAACAAACATGCACATACAAACACATGTGTACACATGCACACACACACATTTACACACATACAAACATGCACATACACACAAACATGCAACAAAACACACACATACACACACGTATGATGACTAGTGGTGTGCTGCTGCAGTGTTTACAGTGACAGTACACACAGTCTCTCACAGTCATCAGCTCAATCAGCAGCTTTCATTAAGAAGCTTCTCTCTATTCACTGCACTGGAATATACTGCAAAATATCCATATCACATTTCACTCGTTTTGCACGGGAGTTTACTCACTCGACCGTGACACAAAAACCTGAAACAGAAAAACTCACTCATGAAGACTTTTCTTCTTAAACTGAATCATTTCTTCACACACTATTTCCACGGTCACATGATCAAAACTCCACTTTTCTGGAGATTCTCAGCTCTTCTTGTTTGTTTAAAGAATGCAGCAAAATCACTGCAGTGACAAGTTTCATATTTTAGCCAATATACCCACTCAATTTCATTCCCCTGAAGAGATTTGATCATAAAAATCCATTTTTTAGAGTTTCGAGAGACTTGAATGTAGAATTATTAAACACACTTTTATTTAGCACTTAATAAGACATGCAGCAAATTGCATTGAAAAAGAGAAACGTGTCATGAAACAGGCCACTTCCTGTAAATCTACACAGTAAGTCATGATTCCTCAGTGCCAATCACATTAATAAACAGTCAGAGTCTTATTGCACAATATCCCTTACTGACCAAAAATGTTTCTTTTCATTTATAGGTAGAAACATTTCATGCTCTCTAAACATGAAGAGCCTCAGTCCAATGTAATTAAACCCATAAAACATGTCTCTATTATCAAGCATGTCTGTGTACTGAAAGGTTTAATCACACAGGCAGTTTAATCTGAAACAAAGCACAGTTTGAAATATTGGTCATGTGAAAGGACCAGGAAGTGCAGCATGGTACCGAACCCGAGACTACCTGACTACACTACCCTCCTGGTGGTGTGTGTTCGGCTGCACCGGAAGGAACTGTGCTGTGATTCATGTGATTGTGAACACACCTCGTACTCGGGTCTGCACTTGTCCAGGAAGTAAAGTAACCTATGCATGTGCTTTAGCCGATGACGACATCATTCATTTCCACAACAAATGTGTATCATGAGTGTCAGGGGGACATTGTGGGACACAGAAGTGAGATGCCTTACTGCAGATGTTTGTTGTTGCTGTTCTTTCGTTCTTCGGGGTCGCAACAGCAGAACATTTGGTCCGTATGTTTCGATTTGGCACAGGTTTTATGTCAGATGCCCTTCCTGACGCAACCCTCCTATTTAAACCGGCACTGAGAGTTAACTCTCAGGTTAGCGCCCTGCCAGGGAATCTAACCTGAGCCACTGCAATGAGAGCACTTGATCCTGCCACTGGACCACCAGGAGGCTGATATGCCTTACTGCATGTAATAGCACCAAAATAAGAATAATATATACACATATATATAGTAAGACGTTATTAAGTTAAGTAGTAGCACAGTGAAATTCTCTCATTGCATATCCCATCCTTGGAGGGTTGGGATTTAAGAAAGCAGGGTCAGCCATTATACAGCACCCCTGAAGTGGGAGTGGGGGGTTTAGGGGCTTTGTTCAAGGGCCCAACAGTGGCTGCTTGGCAGTGTTGGAGCTTGAACCCCGATCTTCCGATCAACAACCGAGCCTTAACCACTTGAGCCACCAGCACACTGATATTGTTGTGTTCTCTATGCCTTTTTTTGTGATAACGCAAAAGCACTGATGTTCGAGGGAATCAGTCTGAAACCAGAGCAACACTGCGGTGGAGCTGGAAAACAATCACACTCGGATCCAGGCCCTAGAAAACATGGCCAGTGTGAAAGCCACCTTAATTCGAATGCAAATACAATTCGATTTCATAAAAATCCAACATGACTGAGTGTGTAGTTTCAAAACCCTGAATAAACTCTCATGCTTTCACCTGAACCGATTACTGAACCCACATCACATCTGTGCTGTGATTTACCTGCTAAATTTTAATTTAATACTATAGTTAAAGTTCCCGTGAGTGGCGACATCCTCACGAGATTTCATAATGTAATTGATTTATGCTAATACTAGTTGAAGTGAGCGTGCTCACGCTATATAATTCAAGCTAGTAATTAGAAGCTTGTTTAAATGAAGTCATGAAATTCCATTTTAATGAGAAATTTAATATATTTGGGTCTCTTGATTCTAACTGGCTGACTACTTTGTTCAGGGTATCTGCAAGGAAAACGTTTCTTAGTATAAAGGGAAAAGAAAGCAAATTAGCTGCATTTTTCTGAGTGCTTCATTTAGGAATAAAATGTAAATCCACTTTGAGGATTATAATAAATCGTTGTCCCTCATTAGTTTTTAATTGCCCTGCCACCTTCCATGCATTTCCAGGTAGGTCCAGGTATTTCTCTCTCTCTAATTTCCAGGTAATTCCATCATGATTGTATAAGCTTCTGGTGTATGAGCAGACATCTGAAAAATGGCCTTTTAAGTACTGCAATCATCATAAAATTTGGATTTGATCAAGCTGGCTCGCACAGGGAGGAGATTAATGAAGGCAGAGGGACGGGGTTATCCAGTCCAGAAGAGAATGAGCCGAGGCCTGGAGAAAACCAAGAGGGACAATTACTTGTTATGGTGCAGGACAGAGGCTTCTTATTCAAATGAGCTGTGATAAGACTTAATGTGTGCACCGCCTTATTGCTCTTCTCCTAATGACTAAAATCACACTGATCACCCCAAACAGGTGCACAGACAGACAGGGAAGACAGGCAGATCACTGTAAAACACCACTAATTGGCAAGTAGGAAAAAAATCGTAGCTGATGGTGAAGGATGATTCCGACTAAACATATGTTGCATCCTGACTGCCCATCTACCAATTATTTCAAACAAGCTGACGGCATGTTTTTTTGCAAAGTAATCAGCTTGACTCCAGTAAATATCCCAAGCGCATTTCTGAAGAGTTTGTCCACACAAGCTGTTCTTCACAGAAATGTATAATTAATAACACACGGCACTGAGGTGAAGCAGGGACACGGCAAAGCCAAGCTTGTCTCCTTGGTTTAAAAATTGTAAAGGAAAAAAAACACTTTCATGCTATATTAAGAGCTAATTGTGTTACTTAAGATGCTGTGAAGAAATTGAGTTGAAATGGAGATATGGTGCAAATGCCACACAGAGCTATCATATGGTTACAGACACCGTTTTCATGCCTGAGGTCTTCTGCTCACTCAACACATCTTATTTAAAGCACATGTAGTTGGCTCACCTCATCCAAACCACATTTTAATTCAATTTCCTGTTTTGGTAAAGAAGGCCCGGTTAGTATCACGTGGCCTTTTGTAGAAGCTGTGAAAAATGCCTTGTCCTCCTTCTGGTTTCATATCAGGAATGCAAAGGACACAAGGGAGCACAGACCAAAATGAGCAAAATATCACACATATACAGGTGCTTAATAACCTACAATGCAGCAAAAGGCCACCTAAATCCCATTTTAGTTCAATCTCCTGCTCAGCCTCCCAAAGGAGTAGCAAACGGATCGAAATTCATTTGTATTTGCCTTTAGCTATTAATACACCCCTATTGTGAGACAAGGGAGCGAACTTTTGCTCCTACACCTGGTCTGTTTAAAGAAACGGGAAACAAAAGCATCACTACCAATCAAAGTTCACGCTTTCCTGTTCACTCGTGTCTTTTTGTCTGAAGAAGTGTACATAGAGCTGAATGAAGAAAGTATGTACTACCAGTTAACATGACCACCCCAAAAAATGTGTCATCACCGTACAGTCCGAAGAGCCTTACACTGTTAGTCCTGCAGAACCTGTGTAAGGCTGGACCAAAAACGCCCTCTACCACCACCGCCAACAACAACAGCACCTCCACCACTAACAACATCAACAACAACACCTCCACCACCACCAACATCCACAATAACACCACCACCAACAACACCAACAACAGCACCTCCACCACCACTAACATCCACAATAACACCTCCACCACCAACACCAACCCCAACAACAGCACCTCCACCACCACTATCAACAACAACAACATCAACAACAATAACACCTCCACCAACAAAAACAACACCTCCACCTCCAACATCAACAACAATAACACCTCCACCAACAACAACAACACCTCCACCTCCAACATCAACATCAATAATACCACCAGCAACAACAAGAACACCTCCACCACCAACATCATCAACAATAACAACACCACCAACAACAACAGCTCCATCTCCAACAATATCAACAACAATAACACCTCCGCTATGAACAACAACAACAGCTTCAGCACCACTATCAAACAACACATCCACCTCCAACAGCTCTATCAACATCTCCACCTCCAACACCTCCACCACCAACATCAACAATAACACCTCCACTATCAACAATAACACCTCCACCAACAACACCTCCACCACCAACACCTTCACTATCAATAACACCTCCACCACCACCAACAACAACAACAATGACACCCCCAACAACAACACCATCAACAACAGTTGTTTCACTGTTTTCATTTATAACGTCAGTTTCAGTTATTTCTAACACTCAAGATTGCTATACACAGACATAACAAAAAACCCTAGGAAAAGAACGAGTACAGAGAGCAAAGCGAAATGTGTTTGGAGAACAGTTTAAAATTGACTCTTCAGATGGGAGAGGAAAGTGTACAGTAGTCACTAAGCTCCTGGGGTCAGTCTTGTCTTAATGACCACCAGCAGCCCAGTACTGGTGGACCTCAGAGTCTGCACAGAGGTGCAGGGCAGCAGGAGCTCAGAGACACAGCAGGGCAAGGCTAGTTAGTGCTTTGTAAGTGAGAGGAATGAGATTTTCTGTGAAATGGGCAACCAGTGTAGCTGTTGTGTAATGTGTGCTGAATGCTGGGTATGGGTAATATGTTGAAGTATAAGGTTATGATAGCATGACCTGGGGTTTCAGCCTCTTTCAAACAAATTAATCCAAGTCAACAGTGCTGTGGAGCACATAAAAAGCTGTTTTCAAATATTCTAAAAGTATATATACTGACTGAAAATACATATAGGCTTAAAACTTACAGAGTTGTACATAAAATGTCTTTAAATGTAAACTTGTTTATCAGAGAAAGAGGCTGACGCATGCACGTTCCGGGGTGTTTCCCTTGTCTCTCGTTCTGTCCTTCACTTGTTTTATTTCGTGGTTACGCTGCATTGAGTGCTCACTGTGCTTGTAGAGTGTGGATCACAGCGCTGACAGACTGGAGCACAGACGAATGTTTAATTCATGGTCAGACAGACGCCTAGGCAAGACACTGGATTGTGTAAGAGGGAACAGCCTACAGGAAGGACCCAGATAATTGTATGCTATGCTAAACACGCTAAGAATGAGAAGCAGTGACAGCACACTTTCTGCACAGTGAGGCAGAGAGACGGGTGACGAATCAGCTCATCATCTTCGGGATGAACTCCACAGGAGCTCGTTCATCTCGCCACGTTAAATGATGATCTGTGATGGTGTGTGAAAATGACATGCTTACGGTATATTCTGCAGTCATAAAGAAGAAGCTAGAGGTGCCACTGCACCAGTGCAGTGCGGCTTCTCGAATCAATGCAATGGGGCAAAAATATCATATTTATACACCAAACTTAAAGAGAATTTGAGATACATGATATGTATTATGACTTGGCTACAGCTTATTGCTTCTTACTGCCTAATTTGTGTATTGTTCATTCATTTAATTACAAATACAAATTGTTTTCTCTTACTGTGTTTTTAAATCCTGAAGTAGATTTAGAGTCATTTTACCTTCTGTTTTGATCTTTGCATGGATTTAATTCCCCCTCTTTCCTTCAGTCCCACACCTTTTTCAGTGCGCTTGCGTTCCGGTCATCATGACGCTGGCAATTAAGCTGCCTGTTTCTGATACGCTGTTGGTTTGCTGCTGAGGGTTCTGCCATGCCTCCTGATTCATGGGCTCTCTTTTTCACCTGCTTGTTAACTATTTTCCTGTCGTAGTGCTGATGCACACATAGGCACCACCATCGGAGTGTTTGGCTGTCATTTTTAATTGGACGGAGAGGTATGAACGTTTGTAGCTGCTCAATGCCTCGTAGCTTCTGCTGTTGTTATACTTTTGCAGTTGTCATTCTGGTACTCATGACATCTGTTGCTTGTTTGTTATAATATACAAAAATAGTAACTGCAGGGAATGGACAGGATTAGTTGAGAAAGTCTACAAGAAAAGGTGGGATTAGCGGGAAAAAGTTTTTCAGAAGTGGACAGGAGAGAGATTTAAAAAATATTTCCTGCACACACCTTTATATATAAAGATCACATGGCATCATCACAAGGTAGCATGTTAACCTGCATCTGTACTCTACTTTGACATGACACGCATCCTTGTGGTTAGTAAGCTAACATCGTCTGTGCTTATGTAGTATTTATGAATGGATTAAAGTCATGTTACTGTGTTGTTTCACTCCGGTGCTCTTGCTGCTACAGGAAAACCAACCGCACCCACCAACTCAAACCCCATGCATCATCTAAGCCATAAATTACACCAACAAAACCCCAGCATAGGGCGAGTACGATTTGTGAATCGTATTATTTAAATGTCTGAGAGTGAAGTTACTCAGTCCTACCTGCAGTGCGCTGTTGAGGAAGCAGCTGTTCTGGCCCGGCTCGTTGCTCAGGCCTTTGCTGGGGGCGATGGAGTTCATGGTGCGCGGACTAGAAATGCTCTGCAGCCCGCTGCTGCCAGACGCAAAGTAGTTCCGCTTCCACGACATGGATGCTGCCCCACTCCCTTCTCCAGTCACCACAAAGGCTGCTTCCTTCTCCAGCCAATCACGCAGGAGGAGGAAGGCATCCTGGGCGAGTGTATGTGATGCAAGTGTGCGATTTTACGGACGTGTATGGGTGTGAGACAGAAACACAGGTTGGGATGTTAATGCGGACGTGCTCCTATGTCACTCCCATGTGAGGGCGGTGTGTGGGTCTAGAGCAGCGTTGTGTTTAGCTCAGAGAGTACTGGAGTCAGTAACAGGTGGGCGAAGTTCGATGATGTTTCTCCTTCTGCTATTAGGAGGAAGGACGCTACAGAGGCTTTGACCCAATTTGTATAAAGTGGTGAAGTTAGGTAAACTGCAACAAAAGGCTTTGAATTTTTGAAATGCCTTCCTGAATTGTGTGCGTGCCTCTACGTTGGTGCTGTTGTTTCACTTCGGTCCAGGAAAGCACTTCTTCCCTTAGCCAAGCCTGTGCACTTTTTAGCCCCGTCCCACCATCTAGTCTTGTGGCCAAAATCTCTTATCTCTGCTCAGCCTGTACACAGAGAGAAAAAGACAAGGAAAAGACAATAAGTCCATAGCACTCTCCCTAAATAAAACTGCAGATAAGTTTGGAAACAATGGATTTTTATCATCTTGGCTTCTCCTGGATTCTCTCTCACCATCCGCTACCTTTCTTCATCACCAGCACAGCAGGATCCCGGCTATGGGTACACGATTAATTGTATTATAATGGAGAATATAATTTTTGCCTTCCTCGATCAATTAGTTAAATAGAGTCGGCTGCTATATCAGCGAGCTTAGCTTAAGTTAGATAATTGCTTTTTATTGACTCTGGTACATTAAATCATGAGCTCCCCGTTAATATGTTTTAAATGTCTGACCAAACAGCATGCTCTGACCAGTCACTGCCTCTGAAACACGGCATAAAACTGCAGACAAAGTGCTTCTTTTTTTAACTAACAATATTTACGCCTGGAAAAAAAATTTCTAAATCAAATACATTTTTTAGTCTGTTCTTGCCTGAGGTTTCACGGATACAGTGAAATCTGTTTGTCATGCTTCATCGTGGGGAAAACCTTAGATCTTTCAACTCAAGACAGGAATTGTTGTTGAACTGTACAACTGAAAAACAAATGAATTAAGGTTTCAAGGAAATTCAAAGAAAATTTCCAAAGAAAAGTGTGAAAGAGTTAATGCACCTTCATGCAATTGCCAATTAGCCAATTACATTCACATACACTATATTGCCAAAGGTTTTGGGATGTTTTTCAGGGGTTGGGCTTGACCACTTAGTTCCAGTGAAAGGAAATCTTAACGCTTCAGCATACCAAGACATTTTGGACAATTTCCTGCTCCCAACTTTGTGGGAACAGTTTGGGGACGACCCCTTCCTGTTCCAACATGACTGCGCACCAGTGCACAATGCAAGGTCCATAAAGACATGGATGAACAAATTTGGTGTGGAGGAACTTGACTGGCCTGCACAGTCTGTGGAGGAACTTGACTGGCCTGACCTCAACCTGATAGAACACCTTTGGGATAAATTAGAGAAGACTGTCATCTGGGACATCTGCCTTTACATGTACATGAATGCAATATGGAGTTGGCCCGCCCTTTGCCGCTATAGCAGCTTCAACTTCTTCAACGTCTTCTGGGAAGGCTTTGCACAAGGTTTAGGAGTGTGTTTATGGGAATTTTTAACCATTCCACTAGAAGTGCATTTGTCAGGTTAGGCACTGATGCTGGACGAGAAGGTCTGACTGGTGTGGGCCAATCAAGTTCCTCTACACCAACCTCGCTCATCCATGTCTTTATGAACCTTGCATTAAGTGTTCCTTTCACTGGAACCCCTGAAAAACAACACCTGAAATCAATGATTTGGAGGGGTGTCCTAAAACTTTTGGCAATATAATGTATCTCACTAGCTTTGACCATAGGGTAGGGCTGTTGATGCCATATGGGCTGATTTGATTATTTCAGAAACTGCTGCTCTCTTGTTGACTTTCACAACGCTCTCTAGTCTTTATGCAGAATGATACGGAAAAAAATATTTTAGGCAGTAGTTCTGCAGGTAGAAATGCCTTGTTGATGGAAAGGCCAGAGGCGAATGGAAAGTGCTGTGAGCTGACTACAGAAAATAAAATAACAACTCTTTACAACCCTGGTGAACAGAAAGGCATCTCAGAATTTATACATATTTTACCTTGATCTCAACCTGATTTAACAAACACATATTTTAAACATCTTTAAAAAGGTTGTTTTTGTTTTCGCTGAATGGTGAAAGGTTTAATATCGTAAACTGAAATATACATATGAGCAAAATAAGTCATTTAGACAGATTAATAACACAGATTTTAGGATAATTACTTGCTTCTGAAGTTATGGTATTTTACCATTGATTTTACCAGAATTTTCTGTTTTCACAGTAGCAATGTATATTTTTTTTTACATATTAGGACAGTAGAAATTAAAGTCACATACTGTTTCTTTATTTAGGGTAATTTTATGTATGTACTACAGAGATATTTTGAATTTTATAGTCTTTTACTGTTGCTATTTGACAGTTTTGACTGTAATTTTCTCCATTTTTTACAATGTGCCAGTATTTCTGGAGCTGACTGTGTTTAGTATTTACAACTAAGTTACAAATACAAACTAATACAAAGTGAAATTCTTCTTCAATCAATTTTCTGATTACTTAAAATTGTAAAATGCAAAACTACAGCCTGTGTCATAATTATTGGCACCCTCTTACAAAATAAATAACATTCAGTGACAATGAAAACACACCTGTGTTAATATGGGTGGGTTTTTTCCCCATAAGATCCATTTACAGCCGAGTCTGAACATCCTAGCTGAAGCAACCAGTATTGGAGCAAAATTGATGATGTCATCCATCTTCATAAAACCTCAAATAATCAATTATTCATCATACTGTATCATTTATTATATAAGATAAAACACAACGGGGTTTTGATATTGCACAGTCTGAAGGAGGGAGAAAATTACCGCAAGGCTGCAGAGTTGCTGCAGCCTGAGCTTACCTCATGTTTGGGCTAGAGTTTGTGTAGAGTGTGAAGGAGAGGGCAACTCTTTAGATGCTCATGGGAAAAGTGAAGCATGTGAAGCAAAAGTGTCAGAGATATGAGGCAAGTGTTGCAGTACCTTACATACACAACTCTCCCCTCTCTCTCCTCTTACTTTTTGGGACACAGTGTTAACACAATGCTAACATGCGTGTACTCACTATACTCGATATTTATTCGACAATCAGATGTATTGAGAAATATGCAAAACTTACAGCATAGTGAAAGAATGCTTTTACTCTTGAGTATTACACATGTTCCCTTTTAAGAAAGGTATCCAAATTGCTTTAGAAGTCATTTCCTCATCTGCAGTAATACAATTAACTAGCTAACATATATTATAAAAAACTAGCCTAGGGTCTGGAGTCTAATTCTTGAAGACATTTTCACAATTCGCAATATATATCATACTTCAGTTATGGTTTTTCTAACAAAGATTATTGCAAAAATCTTTGGAGCCATATCATGACCAAGGTCAGAGATTTTTTTAAACTTAAGTTTTTTAACATGGAAGAAGAGGAATTTGGATCAAAAACAGCACTGGCACCTGACAATACCCATTAAAAATACATAGTAAAGCACATTACATTACAATATTAATCCCAGTTCTGCAGCTAGTATTTTACCACACGGAACTCTAGTAACATTATGATCGCATGCTGTTACATTGCACAGGGTTTCAAGACGCTCCCCTTGAGACGTGACCCCTAACCAATGATGGATTAACAGTTTACTAGTCAAAACTGGCAGGAAATAAATTCACAAGAAAATAAACCACCCAAGATTCCACTGAGGTTTGTTTAATTATTGAATATTGACTAAACTGAAAATTTGTCCTGAAAGGAATCCTGATTAATCTTGATATATCTAAAGCACTGTATTAGATTTTTTGGCTTAACGGGAAATAGATAACATATAGAATAGAATAAATAAGAAGTGCTTTGTGATTTATATTTAGGAACACACTTGTAAATGTTAATTATAATGTCCCTTTAAAAAAGATAATTCTGCATAATTGTATATAAATTGGACCATTTAGAATAAAGCTGTAAAGGTACATTTTCCAGAAATATAAAAGATACATAATAAAGATTTTTAAAAAGGTGTACGTTTCAGGTGTATCCTAGCAAAAAGAAAACACAGTTCAGTACCCTGTACACAGTGTAAAATGTGTGTAATGGTCCAAATGTATCAAGGGCACAAGCACTTCTAAGCGTTTAGCTGGAACGGAATCAAATACACGATGACGCTGTGAGCCCTCTGCTTTAAGGGCAAGTGTTCAAACAGGACAGAAGCCTTTAAAACTGTCATATGGGTTCTACCAGGACACTATCTCACTCGCTTCAGGGTCACACGATTACAAAGCTTTTATTTCCCCAGCATTCCCTTCATGTGGCATGTTATAAAGACTCCCTGTCCATTAGCCAGTAAGGTCACATGCTGATTAAGCACAAATCAAGGCAGCATATCATTACTGTGCCTCTGTGCTTTTACATTTGCATAGAGCACTGTACTATAGAGACGGAAGTAGATTAACCCTGAGCAGACCTCTTCCTCCAGAACCGCAGCTCTATCTGCATATTATATAAAGGAGTCTGAATGAGTGGTGCAAGCAGCCTCTTTAACAGGGCAACAATCAGCAGCAACCCCTTTTCTCTTTTTTTGTAATTACATTGTGAGCCCAGTGCACTGCAAACAGGGAGAGCTAATCAACCCGCGGTCAGAGCACTATTTAACATGTTGCATAACATTCCCAGTGTGCTGTGCACTGTGCCTACAGCCTGTACACAAACACACACACACACACACACACACACGTTACACACACAACTCATCCCTGCCTTTTAACTCAGGAACACACATATACCCGTATACAGACAGTCCAAATCTCTCTTTAATTCCATTATCTGGCTTGGCTCCAGTGCCAAGCTGCTAGGCGAGGAAAGGCCTTGGCAATCTTGAAGAGGGCAGCAGGGTTGCATCATGGACTGCCACTAACATAAAGGGCTGTGACAAGGGCTTCCCTTATCCTTCATCATAGCGCCATGATAACACAACGGCTTTAACCAGAATGATCGAATCAGGAGATTAGTTCAATAGTTCACACGGCAGATTCAAACCCGTTCCACCTTTAAGACTTGCTAAAAGTGTAGCCAGGAAGCACATATTAATGCTGCATTCGACAAGACACGGAAATGAACAGAACCACCCGCTCCATGCCCCCCATTCCCTGCCACATGCCCGCCCCCACTATATGATACATTAGCTGTCAGGTTTTTGTCCAGTCGACAAAATCTGAGCACTGAACTTGATTTTATTGACCAAGAAGAATGTCATTAAAGATGTGAATTAGTACTTAGTTATCATATAATATTCATCACGGAGGGGAAAAGTCGTGAGGTGGTGAGGTTGTGATTTTCTTTTTCCGTCTACGAGATTAACACGGCGTAGTCAAAAGAACATACACCACGAAACAAGAGCCATCTGGAAAAGTGAAGCAAATATGTTCTCAGGCTCTCAGGAGGAGTGTAGGAGGGCAGCACTGCAGCACGTTCACAAAGCCAAAGCCACAATCATTAACACAGCATTTCACACTGCCAGGACCTTATACACCCTAAGGAGATGGCAGAATGGCCCTGATGCTGCCTTCACACATTAATGGCAAGAAAAAAGATTCGCTGCATGTGATAATGTAAACCAGGCGACGAGTGACACTGAAAGTCGTTAAACGTTACAATCATGTAAACGTGAGCTATGAAATTATCTTGATTAGCTGCTACTGTAAAATCGTGAATGAAGAAGGGAGAAGAGTACTCGCTGTGACATAGAGAAGAGTATTCGAAAACAGGTGTGAGTTCATGCTTTAGGCTTTTTTTTTTTTTAAAGCATTTGTTGTATAGTAGTTGAGTGACGGTTTATGGTGTGTACCCATATCCCCCTTTCAGGGTGAAAACAATTTTCCGACTGCAGAAGAGATTTTATTTGATAAATATCATCCAAATATTCAATATAAAGCAAGTATATTATTTATTTAACAAAGCCAGTAATGCTTTTTATTCATAAAGTCTCCGCCCACAAAACCATAACCATGTTTGAACACGTTTTAAAATGTAGATTTAAGAACATTTCTTTCACTAAAACTGCAGTTTTATTATTTTAAATATATGCGTTTGGATTTCATTGATTTGACGTATGCTTGTCTATATTTTATAAAACTTTAGAACATAAACAACACCTTTTAAGAAGCTACTTCCTTTAAGGAAGCTATTTAATTGAAATGACCAGTTCATTAGATTTATAACTGAAATTAATTGAACGAAATATTAACTATTACAGCTATAGCCACAGTAGCACTCTGATATGCAGTGTCATCATATCTTTGATTAAAGTATCACTAGCTATCTAGGGTGTCATGGACCCTAGATACATTTATAAATGTACTAAATGCAAAAACTGGACTTTCTTCAAGCGAGCCTCTAAGCATCATCTCCTGCACTTAAGTGGCATCATTGAAATAGATATATATGAGTGTAATTAATCCTGCCAGTTATCTAATACATTTAGTTTGGAATTATGATGCCTAGCATCGTGCGTCAGAAATAAGTTGTAGGAAAAGAACAACAAAAGCTGCACACACACGCAGACACTGATTACATTTGTCCGTGATCTCATTTGTCTTAACTAAACTAACTAACGTCGGGAAATGGATTTCCGTCCTCCGTTACAATTTCCGGCTATTTTGCAAATGGTAGGTCTTCATATCGGTCTTGACTTAAATCAAGTGGGTTTGAATGGCATTCCTCAGCGCACGCTAATTACACAGGATGACAGTGCAGAGTTGGACAAAAGAAACCAGTGCAAACTACTGGTCTATCATGCAATTGAGTATAAAAAATTAAAGACGAAGTGAACTCTTACCAGTTGAAAAGCAATGTCATTATGGAAGGAAGACAGCTGCAGTGGGGGGAAGGATTTAGGAAGGAGAAGCATGTTTGAAACTCAAACTCAAATCAAATAACTACCAAATGCCAGACCTGTGATGAGGCAGAAATGACTGCCTTCATCATTCACACATGGAGGCCGTAATCTTTCAGGGTGAGTCTGTTCAATTCATTAGTGAAATTGTACCAAATCCAAAAAATGCTGATGGCTAAGACTTGTTAGAACTAGACTCGACCCAATGGGAGCAAAACACGAGTTGTTTACGTTGGCATCGGAATGGAGTTCGGTTCAAACACAGCAGCACAGCAATGAGAAAATAAAGACAAAAAAATATCCTGGGATTGAAACTGAGCAATTACGCAGCAAACAGGCAGGTTTTATTGAGACTGAGATTAAGATTTCAAGGCAAATTGTCATCCTTCGGGTCCAGAGCATGACCTGGGCCTCTAGCACAAATGATGCATGGCACACTGTGCTGCCTGGCATGTCGCTCGTCGTTGAAAGGGTTTGCGTGACTGCTGCTCCTGTGCTCAGCCTATCTCCTACAGAGAGTGTCATTGATCACTGAGGGCTACGTTGGCAGGCTATGGAGGTCTCCAGGGTGTGAATGAAGCTCTGGAAGACAGCCAGAGTGATGGGAGGGACGCACGACTCTCCTCTCTGTGCAGGCAGAAGGGACGAGCGGCACTTATCTGCAGGGGAGGCGGAGTGGGCGGAGGAGCAGCGCTCACAACTGAGCAGCCCAGATGGAAGCTGTGCACTTTAATTTCAAGGAACCTTTTAATGACTTTATTCTGATCGATTCCTGACTTGGCACAAATAGAATTTAGAGGTAAGAAACTGCTCTAGTGTATAAGATGTGCAAATGCATTGAACGCTTTCTTTTCAAAGTCTTTCCACTTTCTTTCTTCGACCCCAGCTAAGTCTTCTTTCCAATTAAAGCATCTAACCAACATGTGGCAAAAATCACAAAAACACATCAGCCGGCATGCTTGGAACTGGAGGCGTTTAATTACATTAAAGTGGCATTAGCTTTTTTGACGTGATTAGTGACTCCTGTAGCAAATCCGATTTAAGCACTTCCTTAGCGAGGGGCACGCTATGCCGTATAACGCATAGCCACCACTAACCAGCCGAGACTTGCTGCCTAATAGGACTCCTCTGTTCTCCAGCAAGGAGAAAATTAGCAAGGACGCTTCCTACTTTTCTTCTGTTGGTGCATGGAAAAACAGACAGATTAAAATCCTGAGCGTCCATTAACCCCAAGGGCCTGGTACTTCAAAGCAAATGGGAAAATACATGATGAACTAAAAGAAGTTAGGGCTTTTAGCCAAAGTCGGTTTAACTGAGTACAGGCAGATACTGACATAATAATGCTGCCTTTATGTGCTAACGGAAAGACCCTACCTCCCTTTTCCGAAGTTGTAATTACGAGTATGTCGTATTTACATGCTTTGTTGTCGGAAAGAACATGAAATATGGACGAAGTCAGGTTCATTTCTTTTTTCTTTATAACTTTTGCTTTTATTTTGACACCATAGCACATATTACTCAGTTAGCTAGCTCACTGACTATAATGGAATTTTGGTCAAATACAAGCTTTTTTCACATTGTAAAAAAAAACCTAACATGCTCAAAGTGGTTGCTGATCTACATAAATGAATGAACTAACAATTAGCTGCATTTCGAAGATTTAAGAAAACCTGTAATTCAGTGCAAAAACTGTACTCTTCTCTGCTATATAAAATGTATGGGGATATCAAAATGATCTGAGTTTCTGTGTCATAATGGCAATTTGAAGGGGTGATTTATGTGCAACTTGCTAGTGGGAAACTCATATTTACACTCATTCTGAAAGCATGTGAAGGCAGCATAAGCACAGGGAGACTGAGCACATAAAGAGTAGAGCTGATGAAATGATCCCTCAGTCTAGCTCTATTTACACACAATGCCATCTGTACAGATTTTTTTCTTTTTTTTTTTGTTAAATCTCTGTATTTCATTCAGCACATTAGATTTGAATAAAGAAAAAAAAAATCCTTTTGAGATTGAACTGCAGCTTGAATTAACTGTGGATTCATTTTCCCTATGAAAAACAAAAAAAGACATCAGATGAAGCTGTAACAACTGGTCATGACCACTTCATGTCTGTCAGTGCAATCTGAAATCATAGATGGTACATTTAGTCTGATAGTATACAAACAATAAAAACTGCTCATCTTATGGCTTTCATTAAGTGTTGCTTTATAAATGTGCATAATTGTGACTTTTAGAAACAAATCATGGTCGAACGGAAAGCCGTATATATTTTGAGAAACCTACAGCGTGAATCAGCAATCTTCTGGGTTTTTTTTATACTTTAATTTTATACTTTCCAGTTCAGGTGGCAATAAGACATTGACGATTTCCCTTCTCAGCTGATTCTTAGATTACATTGACGGTTATTTTGAGGAGACTTCTCTTCCGCTCTGGCTCGTTTCTTCACTATATCCAAGAACACAAGCGTACGATGACAGGGGCTCACAGGCACACCAACGTGTATATACATCTGAGTGCATGAGTGTGTGAGGAAAAGCTTACCAGGTTGAAAATTTGCCATGGAAACACATCTCTGAACAAACAGAAGAAAGCTGGTGCATATGAGAAGGGACGAAAAAAGCAGGCTTGAACTGCGAACCGCTAAAACGTCATAATACTTGGCTTGGTGACGGGTGTCTTCCAGGAATATTCTCCGCTTCCTGCCTGGAAAATGTTTCACGGCTTAACGCTGCTTTTAAGAGCTTATGTTCTTACATTCGGCGCTGAGGATTTCACCAAACATGAACAGAGCCCAGGGAGGAATATCTCTATTTTAGTAAAGCAAAAGCAAGAAACCGTCTTTTTGAATATGGTTCAGAAGAAACACTTAACATTGTACTTGAACAGAAAAGCTTTTATGCTTATGAATTTCTAAGAGAACAGTCAATTTATTAAGACTGAATAGCAAGAGGACATGAGTTCTAGTGTTTATATGTGTTAACATAGCCACCCACGGTCCTGCAAAAACAGCCTTTCTTTACTATGTCAAGAGCAACACTTAAAGTTCAAATTTGTGTTCTCGTATAGCACACTCAGCTATGAGCAGAACCGGGCTCAGAAAAAGCATGTGCTATCCTTCACACTGCTGGGTTGAAAGTCAGCATGAGAAATGAGAGGCTCAGCTGGTGGGAGGAAATTGGCTACAGGTACATTGGGTGAAAACTGGGTTAAAAAAATAGCAGTATCGTAGAAGTAATTAGATTGTGGATCCACTGCCGGATCTCTGCGTACAAAAGGTCAAAGAAACCTCTTTAAAGTAATAACAGTAATATTTTATGAACGGATATTTACTTTACTAATTCCATAAGAAAAATTTATAGGCTTTTGCTAAATCTTTTGAATCCTGGTTTAAAAGAAGAAGAAAAAAAAAACAAGTACTGATACTTGTTTCAAATACATGTTCTGTGACTGAGGTTCTACTCTATATGAAGGTAAAACCTGAGAGAAAGAGTCATGCTGTAGCTGTGCCTGCACTAGATCAGGATATAAGAGATCTGGAGGGGGCTGAAGATGAATTACTGCAGGAGCTGGAGAGACACAGCAGCACGCTGATGAACTGAAGATCACTTTCTATGATAAAGAGCTCCACATATATCTCACTCCTGAAGAGAAGACTCTGATTCTCGAGCATCCATTACTGCTGGTCAACACGGTTCCTGTGATAACCAGCGACCTAAATCTGGAAGAGTATGGAGACTGATAATCTAATACGCTCTGGCGTATGACCCCACCCACACAAACGCACACAAATATACACACACAAACTTAAAAGCACAAAAAAAAAAGTCAAAGAACAGAAATTGGGACAAATATTACTGGCAGAAAGTCACAAAAAATCTGAACTGAAGATGTTTGTGCTTATGAAAGTGGGCCGTAGAATTGTGCATGATGTAATTATCTTCATACCACCTATGCGATATTCAGTGACACCAACTTCCATTATAAGCTCATTACTTTCATCCAACAATAGCAGCACCTTATTGTACAATGTCAAAAGGTTGTAATGTGTGCATCTGGACCAGAGCAACTTTTATAGTGGTATAAATGTACTAGCAGTTCCAAGTTACCCATCCAAAATACACACTGGCACCAACCCCCCAACACACACACCATTGGTTTTGAGATATCGGTCTAATTAGAATCTCAAATCTTGGACAGACAGGTCCCGATGGACAGACGAACACATGGACAGACAGATGGCAACAATTTCAGCTAGCCAAAAATCAAGCTTGAGTTCCTGAAGGTACACATGTAGGAAACATATCTGTATGACAAACATAATGAAAGCTAGTGAACAAAAACTATTTCAAAGATTTGCATGTGATTTTGCTGTGACCTTGATCCTGTTCGGATCAATCTCAAAATCTAACTCAACAAACATTGAACTATTTGTTCGCGCATTAACAAGAATCCTGGATGAATGGACAGTCCTAACACTTTCTTCACTCTGTAGCAGAGGCATAAACAGACAACAGCAACATAAGATTCCACATCTGTTAACAAATATCTTACAGCAGATTATTTTTGACTTTTGTAGACGCGATTGCAACAGTACCTTCAATGCTTGTGAGAAAACTGCACAGAACGATATGATGAAGCTTTGCTGAGGTCACTGTAGCACATCTGCAGCAGCGATTGAAAAGGCACCTACATCAAAAATGCTTTTGGAGGAGAACTTAAAGTAGCTAGCAGTTAAGTAGCAAGCACCTACTGTCCACTTTATAACTAATAATTTACACACACGTGCAGGGGTGGCTCAATCTTTAAGGCTTTGGGTTACTGATTAGAGGGTCAGGGGTTCAAGCCCCAGCACTGCTAAGCTTGAGCAAGGCCCAAAACCCCCTCTGCTCCAGGGAGAAAACCCAAAATCATAGTTGACCATGCACTGTGACCCCAATATACTAACAAGTGATATCTCAAATCGAGCAATATCTCAAGACCTGTGGGGGGTTGAATCCAGTTTTGTGCTAAATTGCTTTCATCCAGATGCACACATTGCAAACTTTTGACATGGAGCTGCTATTGCTGGATACATGTAGTGGTTGTGGGTTTGAATCCCAGGACCGCCAAAATCTGCCACTGCTGGGTCCTTGAGCAAGGCCCTTAACCCTTATATAAATGAGATAAATGAGATAAATGGAAGTTGCTCTGGATAAGAGTCTGCCAAATGGCGTAAATAAAAATATATGACAAATAAAGGCTTTTTCTTCAAAAGATAACAGAACTGTTGCATGAAACATGGCATCAACAAGTAAAATATTACAGACTAGCAACAAAATCACAAATGCAGCTGCCTGTCTGCCTTGAAGCATTTGTGTGTGGAACACTTTGCCCCATCATTCTTATTTTTCCATCAGAATAATACTCGGCCCTCATGGTGCATAAATCTATTTGCTCGACCCTTACAGTTTCATCTAATCACCTCCCATCTAATTTCACCAACAGGTCAGACTGCACAAGGACGAATGAACCTTTCGACATGTATGACGGACCATCATCACAGTGTAACAGACCTGTAAAATCAGCAGTCCATGGAAAATATGTGGGGTTATTTGGGACAACAGGTGAAACACCAAAAGTTAGCAGAATTGCACTTTCAGTCAGTAGAAGAGTGGAATAAAGCTGACAGGAAATATCTCATGACACCTTACCTGACAGGATCGGCACTATTATCCAGACGAGGAGAGGTTTAACTGAGTATTAGCAAAGAATGTAACAGCTCTTTTTTTTGAGAGCTTATGACGAAATTCCATGCAACAACCACTCACTGACCTTATCATTTTCATAACACCAATAATCATGACAAATCCATACACAAGCCACTTTCACTGAAGCATCTGAGTTATTTTTACTTTCCCTCATTTTCCACCTCAGCCCCTTTTTCTATCTATACCACTGTCTCTTCACACCAACTATATTTTGCCACATCAGGCTCCGCCGTGCAAAAGTGGCAACATATCGCTGATGTAAAGACGAGAACAAATAAGCCTTATAGAAATCAAAACAGTACATACTGCATGCCTAGCTGTGCGGGTAAAGCACTCATGCACTTAAAAAAAAAAGGTTAGAATACAAGCAGCACATATAATTGATGCCTTTTTTAATGAGAAGTACATTCAGCCTGCAGTGCTGCTCATAAATTAATGGAATTACCCACATCTGGAAGAGGGCCAAATGTTAATTGCAAGCTCTGGATATGGCAATGATGCATAAAATGGACTCAGTCAAATATACTGTACATTAAATACAGCCACACTTTTATTTATTTCATTTCCCAACAGAATCTTTTTTTTTTTTAAATCTCAAAAAGCTGTCTTTCTTCTTTGCTGTTTTTTTTTTGCCATTGTAGATTCATTCTTGGACTAAAATTATCAAATAACTCGGATATATATATATATATATATATATATATATATATATATATATATATATATATATATATATATATATATATATCAGCAATTACTGGGTAGAAAGCAAGGAGGGTAGATTAAAGATTGTCTTTAGTGCCTGATGTACTTCTGATATGAATCACTAATGTGCTTAAAAAAAGTGTGACATAAAAGGACAGAATATTTTAATCACCCACATATCTATGCTGATCGTGTTTTACTGTATCTTGAAGGAAATCAGAATAAGGTTTCAGAGTGCACATCTGAACCAGAGAATAATAGCTGACTTGTATTTCTAGGTTCATGCTGAAATGTACTGCAGTGGAATTATTTTAGATTTGGATTCATAAATATTTGATTTCTGTTTGGAGAGCTAAGTAGAGACAATAATAATAATAATAATAATAATAATAATAATAATAATAATAATAATAATGGTTATTATTATTATTATTATTATTATTATTGTTGTTGTTGTTTTGTTGTTGTTGCTGTTGTTATTATATTTTATTCTACAAAAATAATGGGTAAAAAACAAAAAAAAAAATCCCATTTTCATTAAAAAAAAAAAAAAGAACAAATGCAATATACACGGACTTTCAGTGCTGACTAACGGTGAATAACGCTAACTCTGAGCTTTTCCTCGAGCAGTGTGATGCAGTAATATGCAGGTTCCAGCTGAAGCTGCACATGGCTCATGTTAGTACAGTCATGTGTACTGGAACGTGATGGTGTACGCAGTGTGCAGTGAACACTTGCCCTACACGTCTCCTCTAAACACCCTGTGTGCTGGCAGAACTGTGCTGGGGCTGAAATCGCAGATTCAGCGTGAGTACGTGAACCGCGCACTAAGGTCCTGGTGCTGATGCATATTGATGACTCAGAGTGTGACTCATAAGGGGATATGGGAGCAGCGCATTAACTGATGCCTCATATGCACCAATAGTGCACTTGATACTGTATTCATGAAAACCCATACATTCACCTCTCATATTTGACCACTTTTAGAGTCCACAGAGAACAGCCGAAAGGCATGTGTGTGGAGGTTTTTTTTTTTTACTGTTACTCTTTGTACTTTCTTAAATACAAAGAGCTATATTTGCTAAAGACAGTATTAATACACTATTACAATAAAAGACCTAAAACCCCTTCTGGAAAGATCTTATTATTTAGCAGATAAGAAAGAACTGAAATAAATGAAGACTTAAGATTTTAACAAATCACTCAACCTTTGAACAACTCCCAGAAAAACAATACAAACTTACATTGGGGTTTTTTTTTTTCACATAAAAATGATCATTAAATAAAATGCTGGTTAAAACAAATCTTAGTTTAAGAATAGCATTGTTATTGTAATAAAAAATGTTACAAATCTATTAATGCTCTTAGTGCGAAGCTCTGAAATGAATGGCTCCACTTAACAAGGACAGTGGAATATATTTGCCTAATGTGCTTAATATTTGAATAGCTGGATTATAAATATGAAAGAAATCTGTGCTATGATCAGAACAGGCTCCTCGGGAGGAAAAAAAAGTATATCAGAAATGTTCCATGGCTACGAAAGGTTTAATGAGCCTGTTTTTGTCTTTACTAATTGCATGAAAAACACGGCACGCAAGAAGGTTAATAATAAGGTCTAATAAGAGCCTTGGAGATCACTCGTGGAAAGAAACGGTTTCTAGCTGTAGTTATTTGAGGTAACGTGTGGGCTCTGTTGTCATAGTTCTGCCATCAGAGCAGGGGATTTGAAATATGTTTATTAAAAGTTTATCTTGCCTCCATCATGATTTTCTGAGTGTTCAAAACTAAAAGTGGCCTACTCGGATTAACGAGTCGAGAGGAAGTGCGTTTGGCTGACTCACACCTTTTCTCTGGACACGAGCAAGCCTGGAGGAGTGTTCTGAGCTCGGAGGGAGAGAAACCAGAATCACCTCCAGCATTATGCCTCGAGTCACAGCTAACGACAATCCGCTCGCACTTCTCAGACGCTAAAACCTCCAATAACCTGAAAATCAAGCAGCTGAAATCCTAAACACTCAGCCTGCACTTTGTTCTTCATCCTGCTCAATGGACACTCAATGGTGACTCAAACACTCCTGCTATTCATTTAGACTTAGTAATTATATAAAGGTAGAAGTGAAATATGAAGCGTATTCTTGCACAGGGAAAAGGGGAGGAAATAGTCTGTTATTGATTGTGAGAGTGGAGCGGTGCTGTTGAGTTGAGGGGAGATTTACCTCTGGTCTCGGCTCATGAAATGCAACGAGAGATCCTCCAGCAGGCGCGGGCCGTGCGAGCGAGGAGCATAAATAATAGATAAATAAATTATAAAATAATATAATAATAAATAATGCTCTGATCATGGAAACTGTTCCCAGAATCTTAAGAGTTCTTAGTAGAAGAACATGGCTGAAATCTAATCATGTACCTGATTAGGACTTACTAGTGAAAGATGATTTCATAAAGATATAGAAATATGCTCTAAAATTTGATGAAATATACCTTCAGCATATTGTGTTATCTCCAGTTTTACATTGCAAATGATCTCTTTTGCTATAATCTACAGTTAACCTTAGGTTCCTTTCCTAACGGTTTATTTTTTTGTTTTAATTGGTCATTTGTATTTTTCACATATTTTTAATGTGTTTGTAGCAAATCATAATAATGTAGTGATAAAACTAAATAAATCAAGCCGAGCCACAATATTCACATTTCAGCTGCTCCGGTCAGCTATAAATTAACTGTAGGACAAAGCAGATTATCTCAAGTGATTCATGTCAATTCCCTTCCCTAAACAGACACGTCTCAAAGCTACAGAAATCAGAACTCAGCAGTAGATATCAGGTTCAGAGTTTCAGACAAGCAACATGCTGTTTGATCGTTTTTTCCCACGAGTGATCTGAGACTTAAATGACCAAAATTTTTATCTCCAACCTTCAGTACTGATCAAAATAAACTGCTCACGGTGTTGCACTTCTCATCTATTCATCAGCAGAGATTAAAGATAGCAGTCTTTCTCTCACAAATACAGCAAAAAGTCAGTCAGGTCTCTTACATGCTCCTGGAGCAGGACGAGCTCCCTGAAGGAGAACTATAACATTATACAATGGAACCTCGGCATACGGATGCACTCCTTTATAAATTTTCACGGTAAGAATTGAAATTTTGCAAGAAATTTTTGCATCGGTATACGAAGCATTTTCGGCATACAGGCTAACTGGACCTAACGGTGGCCAAGTTGTGCGTATGTCTGGGAGCCAAAACTTGTTTGTGTCAGTGGAAAGCCAAGTGAAGACCCAAACCCAAGCGAGTTTACGATATTTTTTTTCAGTCAGCGAAGGCTGTTTTGAAAGAGTCAACCCACAATACCAACACTGCCTTTGGCATGTGTTCAAAAGCTACGTGAGGTTTCGCGGCTTTTTTATGGACAGATTAGTGGCGAGCATGGTCTGTTCCTGTGTGGACCCTTGACCCTTGGAAATTGGTGATATTGGCAATATTTTTGGGTGGCTGGAATGAACTATCTGCATTTACAATATTTCATATGGGAAATTTCACATCGCAATACAAATTTCTGCCTCAAGAACTAATTCATTCTTAATTAAATTCGTATGCCGAGGTTCCACTGTAATACATTCAGGGCTCTGATTCTTGTAGATGATCATGTCATCATAATTTAAAAAATCTGTGATTAGAAATATGAATTCAGTCACCTGATTTCATTTTTCTCAGGTAGCGCATGAGATACTCGGGTCTTCACTTGTTCAGGAAGTAAAGTACCTGCACATCTGTTTTAGTAAAAGAATACATCATTAGTTTCCACAGCACACTTGTACCATGAGCGGCAGGGGAATGATGTGGGACAGAGAAGAGGTGAAGTGACTTAAGTTAAGTTGCCTTTATTTGTCACATATACATTACTGCACAGTGAAATTCTGTCTTCGCATATCCCATCCTTGGGGGTTGGGGTCAGAGCGCAGGGTCAGCCATGATAAAAGCGACCCTGGAGCAGGGTGGATTGGGGGCCTTGCTCAAGGGCCCAACGGTGGCAGCTTGGCAGTGCTGGGGCTTGAACCCTGATCTTCCGGTCAACGACCCAGAGCCTTAACCACTTGAGCTACCACCGCCCACAACTTACATAACAAGCACATAACAGCACCAAAATAATTGAATAAATAAGTAAATAAAGAAAGAAAGAAATATGGTGAGTGGTGATTGTGTTCTTCCGCTTTTGTGATGAGGTAAGATGAATATAAGAAAATTAAGTGCGTCTGAAACCAGACCAACGTTTGGGGGCACCAGGAACAATCCCACTCAGATCCGGACCACAGCAAACATCCCCAGTGTGAAAACCAGCACCACAAAACAGCTGTTTGATCAACTCTCATGGCTGTCCTGTGCATTTGTTAGAAGAATGAAAATCCAGAGAAGGTAGAGCATGAGATTTAGCAGAGAGGTGGGGTTAGGTTCATGTTCCTCTGATGAATAAATCATAAATATATCTGCTACCCCACTAGAGAAACCAATCCCATGTTTCAGATGCCTGGAATTTGATTAGTTTAAAAATTAGTAGCTAACAAATCTTAAACTAAAGGAAACAAACATGTAGGCAATAATTATCCTCTTCTAACAAATGTATTCCCTAGCACATCAGATTTGCTCAAATTCCAAACAAAAAGGTCAGCAAGCTGTTGGTTTTTGCTAAGAGAGAGAGAGAGTTAGCCTTGCTAATGTCTTTATTTTCTTTTTTTATCCAGAAGCCAAAAAATGGAATTTGTGCTTTCCATGTTCAGCACTTCTTTGGACTTCTTTGTCATCTTACAATCTACAGTGGTGGTTAATGGCTCATATGAAAGTAAACACTCAAAAAGTTGCCATTTTTTAAATAAGTATTTCTACATAACTTACTAGAGGCAATAAATTCACAGAAAACGGTGCTCAAACGTTTCGATCTTTAAAGTAAATGCTGATATCAAACCCATTTCTGCTCTCTGAGACACTACAAGTGTTTGTTCATAAGCATCTAAAATTTTAAGATGTTATCTTCAACCACTAAAACTCTGAGTAAGGTTATCCAACAGAGGGAAAAACATCTCACACCGAATACCAACAGCATCCTGACTAATTTTCTATCAGTCGATCATGACACAGTCATTCAGAGTGGGCGTAGGTCATGAATCAGGATATATTGTGTACAGGAGTTTGGGCACTAGCTCATTACACACTGGGACACTGATGACTCATTTCCGGCGACATGACTACATATTCGCGTTGGGAAAAGTCCCCACTCGTGATTATCAACAACACGGAGGACCGATATCTTCCTGACATTTTTTAATATTCTTTAACATTATAAAAAATACAAAAACATTTTTAGATAACATATTCTTTAAAAATCATTAAGAAAATTATAATTGTTAGACTCAAACAAACTATAAAGAAGAAGTTGCTTTCGGCTGCTCGGGGTCGCCACAGCGGACCAACTGGTCCGCACAACAACTTGGCAGATGTTTTATGCCGGATGCCCTTCCTGACGCAACCCTCCCATTTTTCCGGGCTTGGGACCGGCACTGCATCCAGTGGCTGGGGTTTGGGCATTGGCTGGGAATCGAACCCGGGCCTTCCGCATGATAGGCGAGTAACCTACCACTGAGCCACCAATGCCCTCACTCAAACAAACTATAAAGAACGTGAAAAAAAGTAAAACATCGCTAGCATAAGTAATCAGGTGAGAACTACAACAACAATAACAAGCTACTTACATTTGTAGACAAATTTGAGTGAGAGTACGTCCTCCTTTTTTTTTCACCCTTATGAAAATATGATGTCATTTCCAGTAAGGGAACATAGAGAGCATTGAAGCTTCCTGATGGAGCAAATGTTTCAGTGAGCTGGAAGGATTTTGCGATTGAGACAGCCCTTAAAATGACCGACTTCCTGCTCAGTGCCCTGAATTCTGAACTAGCGAGCTGATTGAGACGGACTCTGAGTCTCAGTGCAGCAGGTGGTATTGAGAATAACAGCTGTGAACTATACTTACAACATCAAGATACATCACAACACTGTGAGGAACATTAGGTTACAAAATAAAAACTAAACCTTCTGATAAAGTCAGTGGGATTTTGTAGATTTTTAATTTGTTGAACCAATTCATCTGTAATTGTGTTTTATTTTTACCACAAAACATTCGTTTATTCAAAAACAATCAATCCGTTCTTGTTTTTTCTGAGAAACAAAGGTCTTTTTGCCTTCAGGGCCTTCTGTCAGGTGGGTACTGGTCAACTACATTGTGTTGGAGCAGCACAATGAGTGATTCACAAACCAAGACAAAAAGCTACTGTTTAGGAACAAAGATGTCACTTATGATTACATTGGTCTTTTGAGCACTACAACCATGATCGCACCCTGACCACATTACAAAGCCACATGACTTTCAGTAGGAAGAACAAACCGTGGGCTCTCCTGGTGCTCCCTGGTACCTCACGACTCGGCTTTTTTATATTAATTCCTTCTCTGTGGGGTTTTTTTTTCATAATAAGCTATAAACGTGAATAAGAAGAAATAAGACCATCGCTACATACCTTTTATTATTATTTTCAGCTAGTGAAGACATGCACTGTTAACAAGCCTGCACACACATTTGGACTAAAGCCACACTAAATACCACGTCAAACACCTCTTCCATCAATCCTCCGGAATCCCAAACAACCACTGACCAAATACGGAAATGCTTTAGTGGATTAAAACACATTTGATCACAAGTAGATTTTTTCATATGGGTCATAGGTCGCCCACAAACTGCAGACCAAGCACCTGATTTTCCGACCCATAAACAACTCCCCCCCCCCCCCCCAAAAAAAAGGAAGACACTTTTCAGAAATAGAATGCTTTCACACTGGCACAGTTTACATGAAAAATTGGTAATGTAAAAGCTGTCACATGGACCAGGAAGTGCACCATGGTTCCAGACCTGAGACTACATGTAGGAGGTGGTGTGAGTTCAGTTGCCCTGGAAGGAACCGTGCTGAGATTCCCGTGAATGTGAACGCAACTCGTACTCGGGTCTTCACTTGTTCAGGAAGTAAAGTACCTGCACATCTGTTTTAGTGAAAGAATACATCATTAGTTTCCACAGCACACGTGTACCATGAGCGGCAGGGGAATGATGTGGGACAGAGAAGAGGTGAAGTGACTTAAATTAAGTTGTCTTTATTTGTCACATATACATTACTGCACAGTGAAATTCTGTCTTCGCATATCCCATCCTTGGGGGTTGGGGTCAGAGCGCAGGGTCAGCCACGATACAGCGACCCTGGAGCAGGGTGGATTAGGGGCCTTGCTCAAGGGCCCAACGGTGGCAGCTTGGCAGTGCTGGGGCTTGAACCCTGATCTTCCGGTCAACGACCCAGAGCCTTAACCACTTGAGCTACCACCGCCCACAACTTACATAACAAGCACATAACAGCACCAAAATAATTGAATAAATAAGTAAATAAATAAAGAAAGAAATATGGTGAGTGGTGATTGTGTTCTTCCGTTTTTGTGATGAGGTAAGATGAATATATGAGAAAATTAAGTGCGTCTGAAACCAGACCAACGTTTGGGGGCACCAGGAACAATCCCACTCAGATCCGGACCACAGCAAACATCCCCAGTGTGAAAACCAGCACCACAAAACGGCTGTTTGATCAACTCTCATGGCTGTCCTGTGCATTTGTTAGAAGAATGAAAATCCAAAGAAGAAAGTGATTACAACATCTGTGATATCATGGGGGATCAACCAGGGAAGTTGACCAGGACCAAGTCAAAGAAGCTTTATTGTCACTTCAACCATATATAGCTGATGCAGTACATGGTGAAATGAAACAACGTTTCTCCTGGACCAGAGGTGCTACACATAACAAAAACAAAATACAGGGTGACGCGGATGTAAATTCGGCTTTTATAAAATCTTTATAAAATCAAAGATCTGATCCGCTGAATGGTGTTTGAAGCTGGTATAAAATCCTCGAAATGCACACCTGTGATCATATTTGTATGTTAATACAGAAGGTTTTAATGATTTAAAAATTGCACTACATGTTACACTGCCTGCTTGGCATTTCATTCAGCATGTGCCAAAAGTCAGAAGCAAAGGAAGAATTCCAGAAAAACAAAAACATATAAAAGAGAAAGAATGTATTTTTGGAACACTGGGCTGGTTATAATGACTGCAACATATCTAGACTTTATTATACTATTCTTGTACCATCTTTTTACATTTTGCTTGTAGCTCTTGAGGTACAACACCAACTAAGAACAGACGTAAAATTAATATAGAGTTTTACTTGAGTTTCAAATTTGGTCATTTATTGATAACAGTCGTGCCAATTTATTCCAGCCTTATTTTCACCTTGTTGATGGCAGGAACTTGCTGTTCTTTTTCTATACAGTGAAACACTTCTCTACATCAGCTTTGTCTTCAAAATATCTGACACTGAGCTCCAAGCACAAATTCCTCTTCACCAACAGCTCTGGGGGAATAAGAGATCATCCCGACATTTTGAGAGGCTTGACTCGATATCGTACGGAAGGGGTGGGGGCTTGTTACGGTGGCTTGGTGGTTAGCACGTTTGCATCACACCTACAGGGTTGGGGGTTTGATTCCTGCCTCTGGTTCTCCGGGTACTCTGGTTTCCTCCCCCGGTCCAAAGACATGCATTGTAGGCTGATTAGCATCTCTAAATTGTCCGTATTGCGTGAGTGAGTGAATGAGAGTGTGTGTATGTGTCCTGCGATGGGTTGGCACTCCCTCCAGGGTGTATCCTGCCTTGATGCCCAATGACGCCTGAGGTAGGCACAGGCTCCCCGTGACCCGAGTATAGATCGGATAAGCGGTACAGACAATGGAATGGAATGTTACATGGGGTTCAGAAACAAGCAACCACTAGTGAGATAATAAAGAGCAGTGAAATTAACATAATGTAGATTATATGCAGATTTCTGTGGTGAAATTACCCCATGGGACACTACACTGCTCTAATATACCATGATGTTCTTTATGTCACTCCTCAGTCTCTGTTAGCTTCCTGTCTCTCTTAGGACCAGATATTGGCCATGCTCCAGCAGTCATGGACTTAAAGTGCATTTCACGTGTACAGATAAATTAATGGATTTATCAGCCAAGACAAGTGTTGTCTGAAACATTTTCAGCAGTTGATCCGTCAACATCTCTCTTGTGATGGCATACCCATGGGAACAATTATCCGTTAACAATATGCAAGCTTCAAGAGAGGGGAGAAAAACACATCCTGGGAATTCCCGGGGACAGCATGGCAGGTGATGCCTGCTGATAAAAGACCTGTGCTTAGAAAAGCATGAGACATTCCTACAAGAAAAACTGTTCTGTAAAAACTGTCAGGTATGGGACAATTGAGTAAGGAGAAATGTCTTGCCAAGGTTGCCTTTAAATGCTGCATACCAACAAAGATGGAAAGCAGAAGTAAAGACAATGCAGAAACGAATCATAGAACTAATCACTGATACATATCTATTCCAACTGAATGTCTAGGAACAGTCTACAGTGAGTATACAGCAGCAGTTAGGAAGCTGGCCACCAATCAGGCCTGATGTTGAGAGAAGAGCAGCCGTTTATCTCATTAACCTGTGGAGATGATTAGGTGGCTACATGCCAAGCCACACCAAAGCACCGCACTCTTAATGAAGGACACACACTAATATCTTTATAGATTTGTAGATATCTAGATGATGCATCAACAAGAAAAACAACTCGATACTGCAGGGAGACGAGATGTACCAGACATGCCACTTGGTAGATAGCAGAAAATGAGGGAGTTTTGTATAACAGAGAAAAAAAGGAACAATCTGATTCTCCGAATATAAGATGAGAATTTAATTGATTTCTTCCTGCTATAGTGTAAGACATTTCAGGATGGTTAAAGTTAGAAATGAAAGTTCACCTGCTGCCTTAAATATGTGAGTAAACTCAACGTGAAGATAAACTTTGTCTCAACTCACAAGTAGTAAAGACAATGGATTCCTTTCATTTTTTCATCTTTGAAAGTACTTCAGTATAATCACCAAATCTTGTCATCACAGTTGGAGTCAAATACAAGGAACAAGTTCATATACAGTAACTGAATGGTCTAGCTTTTTTCACAGTGTATTTTTTCGCTGTTTTTAATGTAAGAAGTTTTGCGTCAGGAGCGATGAGTGGAGTGGAGAGGCTTACACGGATGCCAGTGCAGTTAGACAGATTAATGAGCAGTGTACTATCCAAAGACAGAGGTGATATGGTTCAGGTGGTCAGCAAGCAGGACATCAGAGCATGGGACATCCAAATGCTTACTAAAGTCAGAGTTACACACTACTGGGCGCTTACTTCTCAAAAGTCTGTGAGAATTGTGTAAATGTCTCGTTTAAACTGTGTGTGTATGCGCATGTGTGCGTGTGTGTGTAATTGGCAACACGTGTGTGTGATTAAAACTCCAGAGACCTTGCTCGTCTCGGTGGTGTGTGAAGCTGAGGATTGTAGTTCGTGGTGCTCATGTGTTCTGAGTATTAGAGGAATATAGAGCTGACTTGACATTTTGCTCATATCATGGTTTAATTATATTTAGCATAACTAAGTATAGAAATGAAATTCTATTACTTTTATTTTCAAAATAATAAATCAAAAAATTATTTCAAAAACTTATTCAGGGTTGTATTTGTCTTCCGGCGGTTTGAAGAGTTTCACTATGGCATATTTTAGAATGCGTGAAGTGTTTTTGGTGAAGTGCTTCAAAAATTGTTTGTAGTTTAAAAACAAAAGTCAGATCATTTTCAGCAAATACATATTTCATATTATATTTGATTGTATGGTATCATTTTCTCTTGTCGGGAATCATTTATTGTAGCGTTTCCCTGATGTAGATAAACACACAGCTGACACATGATGTCTCTCTTTCTTCTGCTTTTTGCCTCGATTACACAAAAGTGTTTGACTAAAATGTCAGCCAACATTAGAGAAGGAAAGGTTAAAATGGGGATGGAGGTATGGCGATTTGACCGTTCTCCTGTTCCACACACACACACACACACACACACACACACACCGCATTCCAGTCCCCATAGGTGGGCATGTCACATCTAGTGCATTTCTGCACCAAGCCAATGCCCATGTTGATGTGATTTAGTCGGACAGCAACGGAGCTCGAGCAGGCATGGAGTAGCAGTGTATCGTCTGTCAAATACCAGTATTGAGAGAAAAATACACGTAAAAGGATTTTATAAATAAACAAAATAGATCAGCTAAAATAATTGATTATTATTGAAAGACTGAATGTAAAATGTATAGGAAGAGGACAGAGGATCAAAGGCAGGGAGAAGGAAAATAAGGTTAAGCAACATTTGTGCTCTTATACGGTAAAATCTGTGATTCTTTTACAATTTCAGTTAAACTAGCATCACCTCAGTGTGGCGCTACATCATAAACATTTTAAAGCAATAACTTGTGCAATGTCAAACAAGGGTGTGCATTTCTGACATTATTCAAATATTATTTCTAAAGTCAACAAATTTCCTGATTTTCTAATAGATTTGCATAGCTGTTAAGTCATAAAATTCCAACTCTGACATCGTATAGTAATGAATTCACATGTACATGAAAACAGCGTGTGCTTCTTCCAATTACCTGCTACTGTATGCGCTCTAATTCCACATCAGCATGTGGACAGGTAGGTCACGTCCGAGCATGTCCAGTCAGTGACATGATCATCAGAGACGCTTGTAGGTGCCGAGGGTGTGATGCTGTTTGACCTTATTACAGATTCACAAGTTTCTTCACAGAACTGTTCTGCACCTCCAGGCAAGAAAAAAAAAAAAACATACATAATTTCTATAGTAATTCACTTTCTCAGCAGATCGTAAAACACACTCAGCCTCTCTTCCCTCTGCTCCACCACACTAGCGGTTCTCATCCCTCTGCATGTCTACACAGTCCCTCTCTCCAATAACTCCACTGCACCTGCCAAGTTCATCTCCTCTTCCTGTCCGGCACGCTGCCATCACCCCATGCTTTCCTTCCACCCGCACACCACTCCTACTTCTCTGGCTTGTTTTCTTGCGGCCTTGTACGAGAGCAGCTCTTACTGTACTGCAGGATTCTGAGATGAACCTAATCCACTGGTGTGATTTCTTTTTAAACTGATCAGAGGCTATTATAAAAACAGGTCTATAATCAGGATTGTTTGATTCTAAATGCTTGGGGAAATCCACTCTGTGCTATTACGTAATAGATTTCCAGATTTCCAAACCTATTTTTAGGTCCTAGTGCCAATTCTTTTTGTGATAAAGTATATAATTTATCAGTTCTTTTCACTATATTGTGCAGCATTTCCAATCTACCCATGTTTCTCCTTAGGCGTACATGAAAAGCAAGCAAGGTCAAGCTGAAAATCAAATTCAATAATGCAGTTAGAGCTTAGAATGATTAAAAAATGGTTTCATTTCTCTAGAGTTGAAAGAAGAAGAAAGAACTGACAACAAAGTGTGAAACACTGAGTAGCATCGAGCTCAAAAGTACTCCCAGCATCAGTGAGATTAAAAAAAAACCTACGAGCAAATAATATTTGCCTGGAATTATACAATTCTAAACTTAAAGACTCACCTGGGCAAAATTCTGAATTAGACTGAGTGCTGTTTATTGTGTTGCCAGCTAAAACAAAATAGTATACTCCACGGTTTTAATTTATCTAACAATCACACAACTGATAATGGATTTATTCTTACGTTTAAAGTGACATAAAACTAGTGATTTTAGATTAACATAAAAAAAAAAGAAACGTAAAAATGTTCCCATACATATGCACACTGAATCATTAAGATAAGAATCCTTCCACTGATTCTTTGTGCACATGTAGCAGGATGTTCATGCATGCTCACCTTCCTGGTCAAGAGGAATTAGTCAATCCAGTGTTATTTGTTCATTCATTCATTCATTGTCTACCGCTTATCCGATCTATTCTCGGGTCACGGGGAGCCTGTCTCAGGTGTCATTGGGCATCAAGGCAGGATACACCCTGGACGGAGTGCCAACCCATCGCATGGCACACACACACCCCTCTCATTCACTCACGCAATCACACACTACGGACAATTTAGAGATGCCAATCAACCTACAATGCATGTCTTTGGACCGGGGGAGGAAACCGGAGTACTCGGAGGAAACCCCCAAGGCACGGGGAGAACATGCAAACCCTGGAGGTGTGAGGCAAACGTGCTAACCACCAAGCCACCAAGCCCCCCGTGTTATTTGTTTTTGCCATCAAATGTGTCATTTCTGTAGGTGTTATCAAGTTAGTTAGCATGTCACCTTGACCCCGTGGAATTTAACAAGATTGATTCTCTTGAAAAACAATTTGACTTGTGGAAAAAATGTTTCTTTTTGCATCGAATATTGAACTTCACTAAACCACATTTTTCAGAAGTACATGTCTTTTGCTACTTGTAGATACTGATACTAATACTGATGCTGAAATGAGTAATTGACTTATTGTCATGAAACATTTTATATTTAGCTGTTGGTTGTTGCCATGTGCTATTAGCATTGAACATGTGGAGTTAAGATGTGTAAGATGTTTAGTTAAGGTGGCTTAATGGTAAGCATTTTTGCCTCACACCTCAGAGTTTGGGGGTATGATTCCTGCCTCAATGACATGAGTTGTAGGCTAAATGACCTCTCTAAATTGTCTGGCTGGCCCTATTTTGTGTATCTGTCCTGTGGTATTTTGTTTTGTCTGGTTGCATTGTCTTTTGTCTTGCAGTGTTTGCACTTGGTTGCACACGATCCACTTTATGTGGCTAGGACAACTTACTTTAACTCCTTAGCCCTGTGTTGTTTTAAGTAGCTCTATGTTGCTTTATATAGCGCCATGGTCCTGGCGAAATGTTGTTTCATTTCGCTGTGCACTGTGTCAGCTATATATGATTGAAATGACAATAAAAGCTTATAGGCTTGACTTGAAGTGTGTAAATGAGTGTTTGCGTGCAAGGTGTCCCCTTACTTGTTGGTTCCCCACAAACCACAAGGATAAGCGGCACAGACAACGGATAGATGTTTATGGTGCTGCTAATTACACCTTTTACAAAAGGAAGGCTTCCTAATTACAGAAGGAAGCATCATCTCAGTGCTCAGTGCTCGCAGAAATGAAGTGCTTATTGTGCTCACTGCAAGTGCTTTGTGCTCTCTACTAAAGTTATGACAGTGTTAAAAAGATGAAGATCTTTAATCATGAAAAATGTTTAATCGGGTTATTTGATCAGCATCATTAATCAGAAAATATACATTCAGATCGGGCTGTGGATTAGAGTCGTCTGCTACTGTGTACATTAGGCTAACGTCACGTAGTATTGCGTGTTATTAAATATTGCATTCATTGAGTAATGAGGATGAGACCATTGGAGTATTGTGCCCGGAAGGGCATCCGGCGTAAATTCTGTGCCAAAATCAAATATGCAGATCGTCTGATGCACTGTGGTGACCCTGAAAAGGGAAGAGCCGAAGGACAACAACATTTTTATTGTGTCCATTAAAGTCATTTGGGAATGTTCTCTGGGTGAAGTCTCCTTTGTTCACAAACAGATGATATGCAATTAAAAAATATAAGACATCCGGTAGGAAGGATTTAGAACTTCCTTTCAGGCAAGGTGAATTTATCTCAAATTTTAAAGGGAACTTATAGGAAACAAAGTTAAAAAAGTTTCACATTTAGGATTCTTTTGCACAAGTCTTGGTATCATTGTATTTCACATAATGAACAGGTTCCTAGCTTTTACATCCAGTCCCAATGTTTTAAAGTTTGGCTGCTTAAAGATGACAAAGAAAAAATTTTTGCACTAAGCTGAATGTGTGGGTGGGCTCACGGTATATATAATGAGTTTTTACTGCTCACCATGAGTTTGGCCGGCAGTATAAAGCTGCAGTTTTACAGAAAAGTGTAACAAATAAAGATAAAAATAGGGCAGTCTGTGTCACCGTAGCCCATTATAGCTCTGCCGTGTGCATGCAGAATAGGAGCTAGCCGTGTCTCACTGCTGACATGTTGTTATGTTAGTCTGAATGATTAAAGATATACTGAATAACACAGGCCCTGCAAAGCTCTGAGAATCGCTTTAGTTAAGTTAGTTGTTTATTATCGGCTGTTAATCCAATTCGATAATTCTGACACATCAAGAGCTGCTCATGCCATAAGTTATTAAAAACAACAGCAGCCGATTTATGAAATAGGTTAATAATGAGCATGCAAACCAATGTTATTCTACTAAATATAGGGAAAGCACAAATGATAAAAAATTTTTATCTTATATATGATATTACACTGGCCAGGTATAACATTGTAACCACCTGCCTAATATTGTGTTGGTCCCCCTTTTGCTGCCAAAAACAGCCCTCACCCGTCATGCACTGTGTATTCTGACACCTTTCTATGAGAACCATCATTAACTTCTTCAGCAATTCGAGCAACAGTAGCTTGTCTGTTGGATCGGATCACACGGGCCAGCCTTCGCTCCCCATAAATATCAGCCTTTTCTGATATTTATACAATAGCTTATAGCAAGGTAAACAAGAAGAAAATCTGATTTAAAACCATAAATATAATATAATAAATAATAATGAATTAATGAGAGACTGTTTATCTTAATTCAACATTATTAAATTAGACTTAACATCGTTTTATCACTTGTTTTCAACATTAACATGCAACCCTGCTGTAATATAACATTACGTTTATGGATGTGTTTGTTTTGTTTTGCTATGAAATGTTTAACTTACTGATAAAAATCTGACTGTCAGAGGAAGGTTGACACGAACACAGGAATAGTCAGCTTATCTTAAGGCAGATGTTTGTTTAGCTGTATGTACATGGCCGCAGTGTTCGCCAGCTGTCCGTCACGGTCACGTTTCTCGCGCTGACCAATGCCACGAATCAAATCTGCACTCTTCTAGTATTAGATAGATAGTAATCTCCTTTAAAATCTTTAGGATAGTTTTACCTGATCATACAGCTAATTATTAAATGAAAGAAATATTCTGTTAGTCAAAAGTTTCACCTGTTTTGATGTGTCCATGTTCAGCATTGAATTTCTTCGTCATGTCACAGTCCACAGTGGAGGTTTGGGTTCAGAAGAGAGTAGACACTCAGGGCTTTAAGGATTTTTGTTTTTTCTAGCCTACTAGTCGCAATATATTAATAGAAAAGTTCAAAAGTTTTTATTTTTCCACACAAATCTTCAAAGTAAATGTTGATATCAAACCCATTTCTGCTCTCTGAGATGCCCCAAGTGCTTGTTCCTAAGCAGATAAAATTTGAAGGCATTCTAAACTAAAACTCTGTGTAAGGTTATTCAACAGAGAGAAAAACATTTGTTTATACTGGGGGGCACGGTGGCTTAGTACGTTTGCCTCACACCTCCAGGGTTGAGGGTTCGATTCCCGCCTCCGCCGTGTGTGTGTGTGTGTGTGTGTGTGTGTGTGTGTGTGGTTTGCATGTTCTCCCCGTGCCTCGGGGGTTTCCTCCCCCGGTCCAAAGACATGCATGGTAGGTTGATTGGCATCTCTAAATTGTCCGTAGTGTGTGATTGTGTGTGCCCTGCAATGGGTTGGCACTCTGTCCAGGGTGTATCCTGCCTTGATGCCCAATGACGCCTGAGATAGGCACAGGCTCCCCGTGACCCGAGAACAGATCGGATAAGCGGCA
>JAUCMX010000012.1:17406197-17793697 GCA_033459395.1 Hemibagrus guttatus
CTCTGCTTTGCTTTGACTGCCATGAGTAATCATCAGAAGCGTCAGATTGCTGTCATTTCATCTTAACTGCATGCACTAAACTTACTTCACAGAGTATCACCTGCTACTGGATTTAGGTCTCAAAGGATTTTTGAGTAATTGAGCGTGGTATCACCGATACAAAACCCAGTATTGGTAATGATGCATCCCTACTAATATTATTCCATCTTTGAAGGTGTGCGCTTCCTCTGCACACTCTGGATGAATAAGTAGACAAAGTGAGAGCCTAGAGAGCCCTGGGGTCTGTGCTTGGCACTCGAACAACACAGTGCCACCTCACACCCTGCTTCCTGTGGTGAGCCACAAAACCGCATTGCATACTGCCAGGATGAGTTGTGATGCTGCTTCTGGTGTGAAAAAAAAAAATAAATAAATAAATAAATAAATAAATAAATAAATAAATAAATAAATAAATAAAAGGAAAATATATAATATATATATATATATATATATATATATATATATATATATATATATATATATAAATATGATCCACCATGGGCTCAGATACAAGAGAGAGGTGATGGAGGCTGTGAGGCTGGATCTGACTGAAGAGGGAACACATTCTACATGACACACTCTCGAAGTGCTGTTCTTCCCCCACCCTCTCCCTCTCTTTTCTCTCTCCTTTTTCTTTCCTTTCACCTTCATTGCTTTGCCCCATTCCTTGCCTGTTTCCTCACCTCTCCCTGCTGAAAAAAGCTTAGAGCAGCATGAATTCCCTGTTCTTACAGGCTGGTTTATGCGTCACAGTTGACTGGTCAATGAGCACATCCATGATTGTTAACATATATCTGCCATTCTATTTTCAATACGATACCAATATTAGATGTCTGGGTATAAGCAAATACCCCCGAGTGGATTCTCTTTAAGTGTCTGTTGCCTATGTTATGCGAATCGTTAAGACAGAGGCTACTTAGCGCTTTCTGAAATGTCAGTCAGCATAATACCAACAAAACATTGTTTACACAGTTTAACATATGGTGTGTGTCATCCTGCTTGAATTCACATCAAAATAAATTTAAAAAACGTATTTGAAGATTCCAGGCACTGAAAACTATAAGAAAAAGAAATGTTTACTTTAAGCAGTGGAATATTCTCTCACCACCGCAGCAGCCCGGGTTCGATTTCTGGGCAGGGTACCAATCCAGCCACTAAGGGGTTAACTCTCAGTGCCAGTCTCAGTGAGAGGATAAAATGGGAGGGTTGCATAAGGCAGGGCATCCGGGGTAAAACCTGTGCCAAAATCAAAATATGTGGATCAGATGATCCGCTGTGGTGACCCCAAACACGGAGCAGCCGAAGGACAACAACAACAACTGTAAGCAGTGGAATTCTGTTAATATTTGGTTGATAGGACACGGATGCTGACCCGGGCGCAAGGGCGGTTTGACAGTTTAATAAACATTATGGCGAAGGTACACTCAGGCAAACTCAAGGTCAAAGTGTGAGCAATAATCAGGCAAACTACATGAACTAGGTAAGGAAGAGAAATGAAAAAACCAGAAACACTGTCGAGATACCAGGAAGATGATCACAAAATATCAAGGCTTGGTAACTTTGTGCAGTGCATGAGTTGAAAAGTCTCCTATAAAGAGTGTTGTGATGAGAAATGAGTGAGCTTTGGCTTGGCAAAATCAAACAGCAGTCATGATGGGATGTATTTTAGGACAATTTGCCTTAATTAAGCATTAGCATGATGCTTTATAAGTATTATAAATATTCCTAAAGCATTTTGTATTTCTTGCATTTAACATACACACTCGTAGACTTTTTAAGGCGTCTGTAGAACTCACTAGATTTTGTGTTCATTTGTTTTAATATTTTGATATATAAAACACAGGACAATCTATCCAATCCTACATGTTGCTTCTAGTCCTGTGTTGACATAGATAGTGAATTAAAAACATAGCACATCAGTAAAGTAAGGAAGATTTTTGTACTAAGATGAAAAAGTGAGCTTGTTTATATTATTCTATACAAAGCAGAACTGAGTGGTCCATTAACGCAGATGCAGTACATCATAAAAGTCCATTTTAAACCGTCAGTATGGATGGTAACAGCATTGTCGGGATGTGAATCCGGACTGCCGGAGAACTATGGCTGAATAACTGTAAAATAATCAGGATTTCAATGTTGAGCAAGACATTGTCATACAACCCTAATGGTTGAGTAACCAAACCTGAGTTTGTAAAGCTGGTCTTATTGATTATTTTCCTATTCCATCAGTTATGCTTTAGGTTGACCTGGGATGTTTTTTTCTACCATCCTTTTGCTTTTACTTTGTAACTGGGTTATGTGTAACTCCAAATAGACGCAGGCTGACAATAGGGAGAACCCAGCGTTCATTTTCCTGGCTATTCCTCAAACTTTTACAAAGCCAGCCAGCACTGTCATAACAAACAACTGCTGTCTAGATGACACTGGTATCACACATACTATTAAACAAAACAGAATAAATCGTTCTTGTCAAAATAGCACTGTTTTCTATAATGCTTACTTGTCCCATCATTTCTTTTCCTAAGAAAAATTGTTCAGTGTAAACTTTAATAGGCAAAGATTCAAATGTTACCCTATGGTCAGGAGCAGAAGAGGTGTTCAGAAATGAAGCAGAATATTATATAAGGATAAAGCTGCCTTTCTCTTAACCTCGCCTTCTGTTTCATACCTCGGCCAAGTGAACAGCTTTTTTTCACATTAAAAAAGGGCACGCATCACTGCTGTTTCATCCTGAGAGCGCAAACAAACTACCTAAACACTTTATAAGAACATCTCAAATGTTTCAACTTAATCAGATTTCAAAGAAAAGAAGGAAGTGGGAAATACATAAGGTGCGCTCCATTTTCCAAAACTAGAAAGGTTTATTTGTTGAAGACACGAAGCTGCTTAGATTCAAAAGATCTTATCTGAGGAAAAGCCATACAGAGTGTTAAGACTATGACTCGCCAGAGGTCTGAGACATAAAGCAGTTCCTCTCCCCATTCACACAAACACCAACCAATTTCACTCAGCCTCTGAGAAAATCTATAATCACACAAGCCGATACAAAAATAAATCATTTTTTTCTTCCATCTCGGAAAGTAAACGCTCTGAGTGACGACCCAAGAAATGAGCTGAAAACAGCTCTACTGTAACCTTTTTTTAATCAGGAGCTCCAACCTGCACCACACGTCCACACAATTAGACAGCTCTGTGTGAGCTCCTCATTTTATTTTGCTCATGCCCCTAACAGCAACTCATTGGAATGGGTAGCAACGTTTTGCCGATGACCTCCCCATGGCCCACTACTGAATTTATAAATGCACACAGAGCTCTTAATGGGTCTCAACAGCATTTGCCACGCATTGACACCAACAGCTGAGTCCAATGTGGGTCAATAATAGACATGCAGGCACAATAAACAAAATGTTCCTATTAATCAGGCCACAAACTATTAACCGAGGCAGGGGTCAAACTGAGGTTTTTTTTTAATGGTGATGAAATAAAAAGATTTATGCAAATATAGAGATATTAGACGTTACATCTCTTTGAGATGAACTCAAAGACGCAAATTAAAATTAATCAATTTGTAGTGAGCTGGTAGGCCACCAAAACAGCTTCAGTGCTGCTTGGCACAGACTCTATAACTCTCTGGAAGTGGACTAGATAGATGAAGACCATTCTTCCACACAATATTCCCTCAGTTAGGGTTTTGATGATGGTGGTAGAAAGTGCTGTCTAAAGTTCAGCTTTATGGTGTATGGTTTTCAGCCCTACTATCCATGCTGCAGGGACAATCATACATAATCATAGAATAATCCTTTATCATGAGTTGAGATGAGTTGGTGGTCTTAGAATGTACAATGTGACCAAATGTCAGCCAATTACAAAATTCTGGAAGTGTCTGAAAATTTTGTTTATTCTGTCAGTATGAGGGCCCTCAACCCCCCTCTGCTCCAGGGGCACTGCATCATGGCTGACCCTGCACTCTGACCCCAACCATCTAAGGATGGGATATGCGAAGAAAGCATTTCACAAATAAATGCTACTTACTCACTCATAGTGTGACCGCTGATATATCATTCATCCAGAAATCTACCAATAACACAGCATATGATTACACAAAACCCACAGGACAGCTATAATGGCAAAAAATAAACAAAAGACATTAGATTATAAAAGTGTTTTTTTATTTAATTGTGACAGCAGACAAAATGTCTCTTATGTCTCTTCACAGTTATACCGTGACAGGGCATAAAGGGATGTGATATGAAAAAAATAGAGAAGAATTCTCCTCCTCCAGCTTCTAGGTGTGTGGCTAATTAACACACAAATGCTCTGTTCATGGAGTTTATGTACTATTTGACAATGTGGAACTATTTTTATGATATCTGGTTGAAGATCGAAAAACCTGTGCTATGTCATTGTGCACTCAGTATGACAGAATATAGTAACTATCTTCATCGTTTAATCTGACAGGAAGAAGACATGTTATCACACAGTCTGTTATAGAAATGCTCCTGGGGTCATTTTGCACAATAGGATAAGAAATAATCGTAAAAGACTGCCAAAATCGCATAGTATAAAATCAGCTTGATATGCCGTTCCAAAATCTCCCACAGATTTTCAATGAGACTGAGATCTGGTGACTGTGAAGGTCATAGCATATGATTTATCATCCTGTTCAACAAACCATTCAGTGAGCTCTCTTGCCCTGTGGTTGTGGGTGAGGTCATGCTGGAAGATCCAACTCCTATCCTCAGAGGATAACAGTGATCAGTTAGAATAACTTTATATTGAATTATCACTGATGCTTCCTACGAAATAGACAAGTAGATCTAAACCATGCCAGGAAACTCAATAAATGTCCTACAGCATAAAAGAGCCACTCTTAAGTAGCAAGAGACTGTATCCCATGGAAAATGAAGACAAGCACCAGCTATGTGCAACTCAGAAACTTCAAACAGAGCTTGATTTATAGCCCAAAGCCTGCTCATTCTCCAAGTATATGTGAACGGTTAAGGCTCTAAGTTGTTGATTGGAAGGTCAGGGTTTAATCCCTTAATGTCCTTCGGGCCTCTCTGTGCCAGGGTGCTCTATCATGGCTGACATTGAGCTCTGTCCCCAACTTCGTAAGCTGGAATACGCGAAGAAGAGATGTAATGTATATGTGACACAAGGCTTCTTCTTCCATGGAATGTAAGGATGTGACATCTGCAGCCATGTTTTTTTCCAGGCTCATAATGACTTAAGGCCACCCATGTTCAACTATGGTCAACATCCAGTATAAGCTCTAGGTCATCCTTTGCTGACAGGCACCAAACTTTGGCAGCAATCCAAAGTGAGGCGCAATCCATAGCATCAAATGTACTCCTTCACGCAGCTCTGAATGCAATACTTTATCAAGCTTTCTAAAGGAGGGTTTGGACACCCAGCTCGACTGATCCAATCATGAACTGGTCAACTAAATAACTGTAACTGATGCTTGCATCATGTTGCGTGTGCTCTCACCAGTTGAACCACCTCCAGATAAGCCCTGCACTCATTGCAGATAGGAAGATATTACATTGCAGTACATGTGGCAAGCATGTGCAATACTATATCTGTTTCAGCTTGTGCAATAACTTACCTGAAACTGATCCCTTTGTCAGGGAACACCAACACAACTCACACCAAAATGACTCTACCTGCCTAAGGCACATGAGGGACAGCCGAAGCATGACACACTGAGGACAGGCCATCGGGCTAGATATGAGGTGGTTCATTGCCTAGGTAATTTATAAATAGTGCCAAAATGGGGAAATCACCCCAGCACAGTGGCCTCAATCATCCTGACCAGCACAACCCAATCCACAGTGTGTTTTTAAGTCACTGCAACACATTTCCATGTTCCATTTTCTGCTTGTCCAAAATGTGCTGCACAGTTATGCCTCAAGCCAATAAAACTTGTCAGAATGCCCCATATCTATCCTGCGGGACAGGCCATTAACCATGTCCCCCAACACTAAAGAGTACTGTAGACCATGCCCATGAAGAAAAGAGGCTGGTGGTATGACAATTTACAGCTAAAGTGGGAAGCTCACTTTGCAAGCACTGGTGGCCAGATGACCCTGAGGTCAGCTTGTGACCGAACCGAGGTTTTCTGCCCAAAGTCATAAAACCCAATTTTGTAAATCAGTCGTCTGACTTTGCAGCGTTCCATGAAGGTGAACTGCAAAGTGTTCCTTGTCGTGCCCGGTATGCACCCTATGGTACTATTTAGACCAGACGGCAGCCATCCAGTCCTCAGACCATCTGTTCAACTGTCACGGAAGAAAGAAATAGTGGCTCCCTTGTCTAAGCAGAAAGTAATCCAGGGTTCACAGAACCACAGTTTAGAGTTATGCTTGTCATGCCATGGATGTAATGTAAGCATTTCTCTGAAGGATATTTTCTGAAATGTAACTATAGTATTTGGTCAGTAGATTATTAAATACTGTCTGTGGTCTTCTGCCACAAAATCATGAGGCTAGCTGGCAAGCTGTGTGCTGGAAAACCCTGATGATGTGATTAATGATGATTACAAAAATGAAGCCCACTCATAAATTAATTCAGAATTTAGTTCACAAACAGATTTAGAATTTTAGTAACTTTGTTTCTGGACAGATGGTAATTTTTTGTTATCCTCTTTTTGACTCCATATCAAGGCTAGTAATTATTCATTGGAAAACTTTCTGATTCTTTAAGTCTACACATTTAGTAATGAAGGAATCTCACAACCAATATAAGTCTTATGGCTATGCCACAGAGCGTGTATTGAAGTGTATTGTGGTTTGATTTTAGGCAAGGAAGTAACATTTGACAATATTTTATTCTAAATCTCAAACACATGCTCCAGTGGCAGAGACAATTATGAAATCCTTAAAAATCAGCCCTTAATGACAACAAAAGGAAATAAGTTTGAGTACAGACAACAACCAATCCAATGCTACTTTAATTCCTTCAATATCTTCTGTAAAAACTTTATACTGGTCAGTTTCCTGGGAACACTGGACACCAGTGGGCTTGCTGAATGGGACACCAGTCCATCACACTGACTCACATTCACACACTCATTTCAAGTCAAGTCAAATCGTGGTCACGTCAATTTACAACTAGGGGCAAGGGTTAGGGTTACCTACCAGCACAATTTAGAAAGAAACAGAAGTCCACAGAAGAACACAAGGAAATGCAAAACATTCTGTAACCTGAGCTCAGGTTCAAACCGGGGACCCTAGAGATGTCAGGGTCCTGTACCACCATGGTGCCTTAATGCTGTATATACATGTGTATATGTATATTTATTAAGTCTCAATCTCAATAACAATGGCATATAAGTGACAAAATGTTTCTGTCCTGTATTCCAATCAAGCTATAACTACTACAGCACTTATTATTATTATTATTATTATTATTATTATTAATATTATTATTATTATTACTACTGCTATTATTACTTCTTACTGGAGCTGTATTGTTATGCAAACCATCATTAGCTACTACAGGGAGTCTGACAAGTCAGGAACCTTTGGGAATATGTTAAGCAAATATCTCGAGTTGAATATGTTTAGCAAAATCCACATAAACATGAGAGAGCAGCTGAGAAATTGTGTCAAGCCTATGGGCAAACATGTAGAACATGTAGAAGATGTGGAAGATGTAGAAGATGTTGTAAATAACAAATGCCAAATCAAGTCACGTTACTCTCCTTGGTTCCTGACTTTTCAAACATCCGGAAGTTTATAGATATCTGTATCTTGTGTTCAGCTGTATACGAGTCAGTATAGTATAGTATAGTATATTCTCTAGCTTGCTTAATACTTGCTCAGTGAATTGGTTGGGATATATACTGTTCAAGGAAGGAAGGAAGGAAGGAAGGAAGGGAGGAAGGAAGAAAGGAAGGAAAGAAGGAAGGAAGGAAGGAAGGAAGGAAGGAAGGAAGAAAAGGAAGAAGAAGAAAGAAAGGAAAGAAAGAAAGAAAGAAAGAAAGAAAGAAAGAAAGAAAGAAAGAAAGAAAGAAAGAAAGAAAGAAAGAAAAAGTGAAGGAAGGAAGGACAGAAAGAAAGAAAGAAGAAGAGAAGAAAGAAAGAAAGAAAGAAAGAAAGAAAGAAAGAAAGAAAGAAAGAAAGAAAAAGTGAAGGAAGGAAGGACAGAAAGAAAGAAAGAAAGAAAGAAAGAAAGAAAGAAAGAAAGAAAGAAAGAAAGAAAAAGTGAAGAAAGAAAGAAAGAAAGAAAGAAGGGAAGAAAGAAGGGAAGGAAGGAAAGAAAAAGAAAGAAAGAAAAAATCAGTTCGATCAGCTCAGTTTTCCTGCAGTATGTCCGAGAAGTAACTTTGTTCCTGCACTGGTCAGATAGTTGGATGTGAAGATGTTTAGATGGTTAGACGGTTAGATGTGTGACAGCAGGAACATGTGCAGGATGATGCTTAATGCGTCGTTATGTCAAATGACATAAGCAGCATTAAGGTCATGCTGAATATGACTAACCCAGAAAAAACATGTTTAGGATCTCTCCGTATCAACAAGTACCTGACCTGAGCCAATGACAAACTGTGAAGAGAAACACAGCAAGGTGTGAGTTCACACCGAGCAGTGGTGTGATGTTGAACACATCTGTGCTGCTTTAAAGTAAAAGTCTGTAGTCCTTCAGGTGAAGCAGCTCGGTGCTCAGGCTGCTGGCTGAAAGATGCTGAGCGTGACAGTGCATTTGTGAAGCGCAGTGTTAGCTGTTTGCTTAGATCGTGTTGTTACCTGCAATAAAAAATAAATAATAAAGGAAGGGGAGGAGGTGGAGGTGGTGGTAAGGGAATGGCTGGCTTTGTTTGCAGCACACTATAATGCATATCACAAAGCACATCATCCTCAAAGCATCCTGAACTGAAACGAGCCATTTCAACTCAACGCACATGTGTCACAAGCACATCCTCGACCAAGCACATCTGGATGGCTGCAATTAAGTTTCACTTCCAAACCTTTACACCTTTACGGCTCCTATTTATCCCGCTTCATCGTTTACTAAGTTGCAAAGTGTGCTCACTCACCTTGTGCCTTCGTCCAGACGCGATCTTGTGTCCTATCCGAGCAGAAACCTGTAGGCGAAAAAAAAAAATCTCAACCCGCAAAAAAATTCCGAAACATCCCGCAGCGCCATCCAGTGCCGCGTCAAAACACGTCGTGTTCTCGCGATAATGCTCTTTTCTCCTTTCCCGTTTTCGGTCACACTAGTAAGCAAGCCGGATTGTGTTGAGTACTATATAGGCATTTTATTGAGTGCGGTAGTGTGTGGTGTGGCGATCGGGCTGGAGTATGCGGTTTGGGATGGAGTTCATTTCACTGAGCTGACGCCATCGTGTGAACCACTTCCTGCCATCTAGCGGCCTGAGTGTGAACTGCACGTCAGGGGGTATGACGTCATTCGCCTTTTCTTTTGGACCTGACTTTTGTGGTGAGGGTTATTGGTGAGGGTTATTTTTGACGTGTTACTATAGAAACCTTTATTCTCCTATATGCTTTTTCGGTGCAAGATAACTAACACAGTTTAACCTGATCTAAGGAATTAGTTGCTCAATTTATTCCTTGCATCTCAGACACAAGATATATTCTGTTATTATAATTTCACTATGCCTTTTTGAATTTTATACGCTGATTTGTTTTTACACGTAAACAAAATATTGCAAACCAACTCCATTTATATGCTTGGCTGAATATATCTCATAACTTCTCCAATCCTTACAAAATAATAAATGTAACAGTTTTATAACTATTTTCTATCAGGGCTTCGAGAGGTCATTGACTGGCTTTCTTTCATCTGTGTGTGTGTGTGTGTGTGTGTGTGTGTGTGTGTGTGTGTGTGTGTGTGTCTTGCTGGGAACCAAATTTCCCTATAATGACAAGAATATCTAACAGTTCTGACCTTGTGGGGCTTTTTGGCTGATTCCAATGAACAGAAAAAAAAGCCCTACAATAAATAAATAAATAGGCCTCAGGGTTTCCTTTTAGTTCCTGAGGTTAATGTTCGGGTTAGATTTAGGTTTAGTATAGCATTAATTAGCTGTTAATATCTGTGTCAGTGGATGGTCCTCTCAGGGGTAGTATAACAAATTTGTGTGTGTGTGTGTGTGTGTGTGTATGTATTATAATAATATGCCACAGGCTCCCAGCCCTGTTCCTACAGTACCCCCTGTCCTCCACATTTTAGTGTTTTCCTTTCTCTAACACGCATGATTAAACTAACTGGCTAATTAACAGCCTCCCTGGGCTGAAGAAGTTTTGCTAGCACAGAAAAAAACACTAAAATGTGCAGAACAGGGTGGGGGGGGGGATCTAGGACTAGGGTTTATAGCTATATAATAGAATTGAATGCCTTTTATTTATGTATTGAAAGATCATTCACTGTAATGAATACAGGTTTTCTGGCATGTTCAGATTTTTTGACATTCTTAAGTAAAACTCATATTATGAGGTGGCTCCACTTTGTTATGTATGGTACATAGCTGTATTTACATCTCATTTTTACATTACCATACAAGTAATGCTGAAATGTATTGGCTGTTGTCTTCATAGCTGCCAATACCCAAGAGTTTTCACAAACATTTTCAACACTACAATAAAGATATAAGTTGAAATGAGCTAGATACAGGCTGCAGGAGTCAGCAGAACATGGTTCTCAGAGGTCTTCAGTCTCTCCATCAGAGGTGATGGGTTCCAGGGTCAGGGGAATGTAGCTGGACTCTTCATTGCACACCCAGCCAATTGGAGTACGGTTGAAAGATGGTCGAGAGTCGATGTCACACTGGAACACAGGAAGTGACACCTGTTCTTCAGAGCTCTTGATCTCAGGGATCTCGAAGGTCAGCAGGTGAGAAGCCTTGTCAAATCCTCCAAAAGGCAGCGCTGTTCTGTAAGATAAAGTGCAGAAACTGGGTTACCTTTAACTGTAATTAGAAACCTAGCCACTGCTGGGGATCATGTTTTGTGTGATCCTTCTACAGCCTGTTCTAAATTTAGAGTACGTACCTATTGAAGCTCTTGTATTGGGGAAGGTCTTTGTGCACATGAGGCCCTGGCATTTGTGGCTTCAGCGTGGCTTTGAGCTCATCATCACCTTTCATAGCATGTTCCCATGGTGAGACATATGTTTTAACATGCTCACTGGTGTTATTCTCCTGCTCAGTCTCAGGTTCTACTTCTTCTGTTAAAAATAATAAGTGGAAACTTCAAGTGACACATTAAAGCATTTATTAAACATATAGAACCTAACAGTCATTATCTCACAATTCTGGGATTTTTTTCAGAAGGTCATGGGTACAAGCTGCCACTGTTAGGCCCTTCAGCATGGCCGTTAACCTTCTCTGCTGTAACATGGCTGACCCCAGCTTCCTAACATCCTGGGATATGTGCAAAAAATTCACAGTGCTGAATTGTGACAAATAAAGGCTTCTTCTTGTTTTGTACCTTTTGGTGGATCTGGCTTGGGAAGGGTCTTGGGTGGGGTCTTTTCACAGTTTACAGGAGGTGCCAGGACCTGGAGATTTTGCTGGTAAATGACCAGAAACAACAAAAAGCTAATTAGTAAGTATGAGTTTTAATGAGGATTTGAAGAATTATAAAGGTCTACATGGAAGGCAAGGTAGCCCTTTCAAAATAAGTGACTCAAACCAATTATATACATCATATTCTGGATGGATAGTTACATTTCTTCATTTTACTGAACATACTGTACATTCAATAATCTCTGGTCGTTCTCTTGAGGAGGCTTACCAAGTTCTCAGCACTGATGATGAACTTATCCACTCTCTGCTGCCTCATTCTGAACATCTTAGAGCCTTTTCCTTTCATAAGAGAAAGTTCCTCCAGCATCACTTCCTTAGGAGTCTTAATCTTAGTCCCGAGGTCAAACTCGGTGACATCTGTTTCCACTTCCTCTGGGAATGTTTTTAAAAAAAAAAAGTGGGAGTCAATAACAAAAACCATCCAAAAAACTTACACTTAAAGCAGAAAATAAATCAGTTCCATTGGGGCTCCTAGCTTGAACACCCAAAATGGGAACAACCTGATTGGTGAATAGCCGCTGAGTCTGACCACAGCCCAGACTGCACATGTCCAGCAGTGTGTGTAAGATCGTACAGTAATTTACAAAAGCCTTTAAAGCATAGAAGTGCTTCAAGTGAAAGATATATTTCTTTTTATTTTGCAATAAAAGGATCTGATCCATTTTACAGGACCAAAAGGTGCACTACTGTGTCATCAAGCGGTGCTATTTATTCAATCTCCGGTGTGAAATCAGCTATAAACCCTGGAGTCATGCCATAGCTGATGCCAAAGAGAAGGATGCTGTGCTGAGAGAACATAAAATACGACTTTAAATGTGATTTAGCTGTGCAAGCTTGCACAAGGGAACATACTATATACTGCTTTGTAAATTCTGCAACAACAAAAAAAAGTTACAGTGGAATAGCAACTGTTTTAGGAACAATGCCAGGACAAATAAAAAAGGTGTTTCACAAGCTCATGGTCAGTGTCTCTAGCTTTAGGCTATGTCAATTTTACAACAGGACTACTGCTATATAAATCCACTATATAAACCCTCAGATGGCTTATTGTCAGAAACGGCCTATGCTTTAGGCTGCATGGACAGCTGCCTAGGCCCCTGACATGGCCCTTGTGTGGCTTCTTTTACTGATATCTTTTTTTTTTTATTAGTATCTATATTGTTATTGTCCCCATGTTACTCTGTGCAGGTTTAACAGCAGTGTTGACTGTGGATTCTAAACTAGCAAAGCAGAAGGCTGAGCTTCAGTGTAAGTCAGTTTATATTTAAGCAACTGCTAAATATGTAAATTATCCGACTACCTGAGCAAGTTACCACACCTGAATATGAGGTGTTGTACACCAATAGATGGGTAAATTGTAGCTGTTCGTGTGTCTGCCCTAATGATCAGCTAATTCTGACCAGCTACAAGTTGTTAAATCACATGCTAAGTCAAGCTGGAAGAGGTTCTGAATTACTGCTACTATTGCTACATCAAGGAAAGCTGTTTTAAAGAAAATAACACAGCAGTGAATCAACAAATTTTAGTTTGACTGAATTTTGGCAGCTGGTAGCTGTCAGATCAAGCTAGATTTTTCAATATGGTGGCTTGCTGATGTTACAGACTAGTGCGGCTGCTAGTTAGCTGGCTACTAGCTAGTGGTGTGAAACCCTCATAGTAACTGCTAGTGGTGTGAAAGAACCTTATAGTAACTGCACTTTTCTTCAGTAACAATAGTTAAAATTGTAAAAAAAAAAAATGAAATGTACTGGGAGCACGGTGGCTTAGTGGTTAGCATGTTTGCCTCACACCTCCAGGGTTGGGGGTTCGATTCCCACCTCCGCCGTGTGTGTGGAGTTTGCCTGTTCTCCCCGTGCCTCGGGGGTTTCCTCCGCCACTCCAAAGACATGCATGGTAGGTTGATTGGCATCTCTAAATTGTCCATAGTGTGTGATTGCATGAGAGTGTGTGTGTGCCCTGCGATGGGTTGGCACTCTGTCCAGGGTGTATCCTGCCTTGATGCCCTATGATGCCTGAGATAGGCACAGGCTCCCCGTGACCTGAGTGTAGTTTGGATAAGCGGCAGACAATGAATGAATGAAATGTACTAAATACAGATTTTACATATTAAATAAATAATAAATTAGATAAACAAGGTGTTTATTAGCTTTGCAGGGAAAGTGCATCTGAGGAGGCAGGAATATCTTTACCCTGTAGCTTTTCATTTTTTAAAAATTCGGAATAGAAATGTCTCTTTTTCTATATATCTATGTTGTCATGGATCCTATACAGTGTCTACAGAACACCGTGGGTAAGTGTAAAAAGAGGAGGAGAGATAGAGGGAAGGTGTAGGGTTTAAAGAGCAAAGGCAATGTGAGAGAAAATGTGTTAGAAATCCTAGAACACCCGTTCATTTCCACCCCCATGTCAATGGTACTAATTTAACAGATAATTTAGATGGGTGTGAAAGGAGAGCTGTGTGTGCTGACACTATGGGAGCCATGTTGTCCTGTAAACAGGACAATAAGTCATTATGAGTGCTGAGTCCAGCTGATGAAGTGGGAACATCCAATAGAATTAATCAGCCTCCAGACACTCATCCTCTCACATAGAAATGCTCATTAGAGGGCAAGAGTGGAACATCTCTGTCCATATCTCCCACTAATACACACACACGCACACACACGCACACGCACAGACATGCACTCAAACACTTACATACAGATCATTTTGTTTATTTTATACCTTGATTAAAATACCTGGAGGTCAAAGCTCATGTTAATCCACCTCCACATTTTTTTCATTCACACCACGCTCTCATTATACCTTGCTTCTAATTTTCTGATTATGACATTTCTGTACTTGAATTATTTATAGACCTTTCGAGATGCAGTAGTGTTTTATTGACTTTAGGAAGAAAATCAGCATTATATTAGAACATTATATTTAAAAATGTTGGACAGAGTGATTATTCTAGCCTCCTATATGTGGCACTTATTATGCTGCAGATTGACAGACCATATGTTTAAATTTGCAAACAGAGGCTTTACATCCAGACAATTAGCTGTGCTCTGAACAAGAAATTATGAAAATGCTGCCTGATTTCCTGCATATAAATACCCCAGAGAAATAAAAGCACAACAGCATGATTTCATTACTCTTAACTATTCACATAACAGGTTTGAAAAGTTAAGAAAGTTAAGGTAAAGGTTGATGTTAGTGTTATGACCTTTTCATAAGACTTTATTTGTAAATAATTAAACAATTTCTGACCATATGGCCCTCTTTTATTCAAATTTGTACACACTGTTATTGTTGTTGTTGTTATTATACTGTATATGTGCATAATACACAGTTAAAAACATACAGATATAGCATACTGACCAATTTGTGTGATGTTGGAGAGGTCAGTAATGATTTTAAAGGGTTTTTTCTTCGTGTTGGGAGGAGCTGGAGTTCCTGAGAGGGGCATTTCTACAGCCTGTAATGGAAAGAGCAGAAACTGTCATGTTTTATTATAGTCATAATGCCATCATTGCAGATTTCATTGACACTGCTGTCACCAGCGATGGCAGTTATGAAATTTATTAATTATACTTATCGATCTCTCCATAATAGATAATTATGTGTATATGACAAACCTACAAATGGCATAATAAACATTAAAGATGGCAGTAAAGACAGTCCCTTTGCTAATTTAGTGGCTAAACACCTTTAAATCAGTTTTAAAATAATTGTGAGAACTCACAGGGTGTGAAAGACTGAAAGTAATTTAGGCCAGCTTGTAACTTAGTCATCACCAGATATTTTTGGCTACAGTTAAGCAGCAGGTGTGATTACTGACAGAGCAAAAAAGCATCATCCTCAAACAGCTATTGACCTTTTTTCTTCTTTTTTAACCTTTTTATCTTGTCTTTTTTCAGTGGAGTTTTTCTGAAGTATGGAATCGTGTGATATATAAACCCCTTCAGTACAGTACGTAAAGGGAAAGGCTGAGGAAAAGTATAAACAGGTCTCTTGTTGCGGTGAGGGTATTTCTGTTTCAGCAAACTAAATCAATCCCGCACAGCTAGAAGATTGTGACCGGCTCAGCAAATTCCTTAAATGTCATGAGCCACTGCACCAGTGAATCTTTGATGTTACTGTTGACCATTTACTGTTGACCAAGAGGAGCATATTAGTGTATTTTGTAGCAGGAATATTTAAGCACTGTATTACAAGTGCAGAACAAGCATTTGTATTTGAAAGCATACAGAATAAGAATAATTAAAGCTCATTAATGTTAAAGTAAAGTATACAAGTGGTTCTCAAACTTTTGGAAGTGAGGGATCCGTTTACCTGTAAAATATGCTCAGACGCTCTTTAGTTTAGATTATTTAATGAACATAATTCATCAACTATTTAACTGTTAGATTCATTATTTACATGTGTGTGATGACATTTCAGTTGTTTTTAAGCAGCTTTATTATTCATGAACTTTTCACTCACATTGAGTTGTTTTTAGTTACTGGTGTTTGGATTCCAGTGACCAGATAAATCGGCTAATAACCCAAATATCAATATCTATATTGACTTCAAAATACTTATTTGTGATTTCCACTTTGTTTTCCTATAACAAAAATCATAAACCCCCTGGTAATGCTTTACGGACCCCTGGGGCTCCATAGGCAATTGCTGAAATACAGCACTGTACTTTCACAAAAATTTGAGTGCACTCTCAACATATATTAATATTAACATTTGTTAATAAATGCGATTAATAATAAAATCTTTACTCTAGGCTGTTAGGAAGTGTAAAATCTTCTTGCACTGGTTTATCACTTATAATCTTTAGAGTCAGTTAACAAAGGAATATGAAATTAATTCAGCTAGAACACATCAGCTGTCAATCAAAGGCATGATTATGAGCTCATTACATAGCCTTATTTCATCACCATGTGTTTGGTATTCACTTCCTGCAGTCTGAGTGTTGCTCTGGCACACACTCTGTCTTACCTCAGAGAAAAGATTCTTGTAGGACGAAAATAAATTTCAACAAAAATTCACAAAGGACTTGTTTTGATTTAATCCAAATCCTTGGAGTTAGTAGCTTCTATGTCTTCTTGCCCTCTTAACCGTTACTGTTGCTGCCGTTGTCTTCTTCTAGCCAGAGGAAATGAAGAAGGGTAGCATTTGGAGTGGGGGGGGGTTCTCTGTATGATGCAAAGAGCTCATGAGTGATGGTAAAGAAGATACTCTTCCTGCAGATGCTTCTCAGGCATATATATATATAGAAAGGTGAAGAGCTAGAAGTCCTGACAGAGGCCTCACCACAAGGGACCGTGGCAGAGAGAAGCAGGGAGAACTGGATCATCCCCTTTTTCCTATTACAGAAATGTTGTGTTACAGATTTATAAAGCCCCGTATGATAAAATGCTGTAATCGCCACTTTAGATGTAGTCAATATATTGCATAAACATTCCCTTTATTCAGTGATATGGCTCATGCCCTGCTGATATACTTGATTTACTAGGAAGAGAAAGATGTACAATGGTGTTGCCTTGATTGGACAAAGCATTTACAATGTTGCGAAGCGTTTTTATTAGCCGTGTTCAGTATTCACTGAAGCACTTGACAGAGCCACGAATGAAGACTTATAGCTCTGAAGAACAGCCTCGTTTATTTGCTGTCTCACCAATTTACAACTTGGACAATAAACCAAATATGGTATGCAGAGAAGGTTCTGCTGGTGCCATCCAGGCTTGAATGTTTCAAAGTCAATCAGACATCTAGATAATCTATTATGCTCAAGTAGGGGGGAAAAGTGCCCAAAACATTGCCCAAAGGAGAGATGGTTCTTAATAGAAAAAGCCTAGTGTGTCTGTGAAGTTCATCCCTGCCTGTCAAACAACTGGTTTGTTACCGTTGCTAATTTTATGTCAGTTTGGAGCTGATATTTCTCTGAATTCAGCTCATATCATCGTATTCACCACTGTGACATGGTTGTTGTTTAAATCATACCAGGAAAGTGAATTTTGTTTGCAAATTTAATGTATCCAGGGACATAGAAACACGTTAAAGCCTGTACAGAATGAGCAATCATTCTGTGAAGAGCCACCAACGTGACGCTAAAGTTAGCACCAGATACCGTGAGCGTGGGCCGAAGCCGTTAGCAGGGTCAGCACGCAGTTCACCTTATGGAGGGAATCGAGTTACAGAGGCAAAGCTGTAACGTTCACTGCAGCAACAACATGCCACTTCATATGCCTCTTGTTGGTGGCACATAGACAGAATGATCCCAATTCTTCCAAAAGTACTGTTGCAGCAAAAACACCACAAGTTCATTGATGCATCATTGGTAACACTGTACAATAACAGTACATAAATAATCTTGCAGTAATCTAGCCATGGGGGTCACAGTCCAGTGACTTCTGTGCCGGTCCCAAGCCCGGATAAATAGAGAGGGTTGCGTCAGGAAGGGCATCCGGCGTAAAACATTGCCAAATTTAACCATGCGAATCGTCAGTACGAATTTCATACCGGATCGGTCGAGGCCCGGGTTAACAACGACCGCCATCGGCGCCGTTGACCTACAGGGCGCCGGTGGAAATTGGGCTACTGTTGGTCGAAGAAGTAGAGGAGGGAGGAGAGTGCGCAGACAGAGAGAGAAGAGGAAAGGTAAGAGTGTAGGACTGAGAATAGGAACTCTGAATGTTGGTACTATGACAGGGAAAGGTAGAGAGCTGGCTGATGTGATGGAGAGAAGGAAGGTGGATATACTGTGTGTACAGGAGACCAGGTGGAAGGGTAGCAAGGCTCGTAGTATAGGAGCAGGATTCAAGCTGTTTTATTATGGTGTGGATAGTAAGAGAAATGGGGTAGGTGTGGTCCTGAAGGAGGAGTTTGTGAGGAATGTCCTGGAGGTGAAGAGAGTGTCAGACAGGGTGATGAGTCTGAAGTTAGAGATTGAAGGGGTGATGTTGAATGTTGTTAGTGGTTATGCCCCACAGGTAGGTTGTGAGTTGGAGGAGAAAGAGAGATTCTGGAGTGAATTAGATGAGGTGATGGAGAGTATTCCCACGGGTGAGAGAGTGGTGATAGGAGCGGATTTTAATGGACATGTTGGTGAGGGGAACACAGGTGATGAGGAGGTGATGGGCAAGTTTGGGGTTAAGGAAAGGAACCTTGAAGGACAGATGGTAGTGGACTTTGCTAAGAGGATGGACATGGGTGTGGTTAACACTTATTTTCAGAAGAGGGAGGAGCATAGAGTGACTTACAAGAGTGGAGGTAGGAGCACACAGGTAGACTACATCCTATGTAGAAGAGGCAATCTGAAAGAGATTAGTGACTGTAAAGTGGTAGTGGGAGAGAGTGTAGCCAGACAGCATAGGATGGTGGTGTGTAGGATGACTTTGATGGTCTGTAAGAAGAAGAGGTCAGAGATAGAGAAGAAAACCAAGTGGTGGAAGCTGAAAAAGGAGGAATGTTGTGAGGAATTTAGACAGAAGTTGAGGCAGGCTCTGGGTGGTCAGGTAGTGCTGCCAGATGACTGGGAAACTACAGCAGAAGTGATCAGGGAGACAGGGAGAAAGGTGCTGGGTGTGTCATCTGGAAGGAGGAAAGAAGATAAGGAGACTTGGTGGTGGAATGAGGAAGTTCAGGATAGTGTCCAGAGGAAGAGGTTAGCCAAGAAGAAGTGGGACATGGACAGGACTGAAGAGAATAGACAGGAATACAAGGAGTTACAGCGCAGAGTGAAGAGGGAGGTGTCTAAGGCCAAGCAGAAGGCATATGACGAGTTGTACACTAGGTTAGACACTAGAGAAGGAGAGAAGGACTTGTACAGGTTAGCTAGGCAGAGGGATCGAGATGGGAAGGATGTGCAGCAAGTTAGAGTTATTAAGGATAGAGATGGAAGGGTGCTCACAAGTGAGGAGAGTGTACAGAGGAGATGGAAGGAGTACTTTGAGGAGCTGATGAATGAGGAAAATGAGAGGGAAAAAAGAGTAGAAGGGGTGAACTCTGTGGAACAGAAAGTAGATAAGATTAGAAAGGATGAAGTCAGGAAGGCTTTGAAGAGGATGAAAAGTGGGAAGGCAGTTGGTCCTGATGACATTCCGGTGGAGGTCTGGAAGTGTCTGGGAGAGGCAGCAGTGGAATTTTTAGCTAATTTGTTCAACAGGGTTTTAGAGAGTGAGAGGATGCCTGAGGAATGGAGAAGAAGTGTGTTAATGCCGATCTTTAAGAATAAGGGTGACGTGCAGAGTTGCAGTAACTATAGGGGGATAAAGTTGATGAGCCATACAATGAAGCTATGGGAAAGAGTAGTGGAAGCTAGGTTAAGGAAGGTAGTGGAAATTTGTGAGCAGCAGTATGGCTTCATGCCCAGAAAGAGCACAACAGATGCAATTTTTGCTCTGAGGATTTTGATGGAGAAGTATAGGGATGGTCAGAAGGAGTTGCACTGTGTGTTTGTAGACTTGGAGAAAGCGTATGACAGGGTGCCAAGAGAAGAGCTGTGGTACTGTATGAGGAAGTCAGGAGTAGCGGAGAAGTATGTCAGAGTGGTGCAGGACATGTATGAGAGGAGCAGGACAGTGGTGAGGTGTGCTGTAGGTCAGACAGAGGAGTTCAATGTGGAGGTGGGACTGCATCAGGGATCGGCTCTGAGCCCCTTCCTGTTTGCTATAGTGATGGACCAGTTGTCAGAGGAGGTCAGACAGGAGTCTCCTTGGACAATGATGTTTGCAGATGACATTGTGATCTGTAGTGAGAGCAGGGAGCAGGTGGAGGAAAACCTGGAGAGGTGGAGGTTTGCACTGGAGAGAAGAGGAATGAAGGTCAGTCGTAGTAAGACTGAGTACATGTGTGTGAATGAAAGGGAGGGAAGTGGAACAGTAAGGTTACAGGGTGAAGAGGTGAAGAAGGTACAGGAGTTTAAGTACTTGGGGTCAACAGTCCAGAGTAATGGAGAGTGTGGGAAAGAGGTAAAGAAGCGAGTGCAGGCAGGTTGGAATGGGTGGAGAAAGGTGTCGGGAGTTCTGTGTGATCAGAAAATATCAGCGAGAATCAAGGGGAAGGTGTACAGGACAGTGGTGAGACCGGCCATGCTGTATGGTTTAGAGACAGTGTCACTGAGGAAGAGACAGGAGTCAGAGCTCGAGGTAGCAGAGCTGAAGATGTTGAGGTTCTCTTTGGGAGTGACAAGATTGGACAGAATTAGGAATGAGTACATCAGAGGGACAGCTCATGTTGGACGTTTGGGGGACAAAGTTAGGGAGGCCAGATTAAGATGGTTTGGACATGTTCAGAGGAGGGACAGTGAGTATATTGGTAGGAGAATGTTGGACATGGGGCTGCCAGGCAGGAGGCAAAGAGGAAGGCCAAAGAGGAGGTATATGGATGGAATTAATGAGGATATGAAGCTAGTGGGTGCAAGTGTTGAGGATGCAGAAGATAGGGATAGGTGGAGAGAGATGATTCGCTGTGGCGACCCCTGAAGGGAAAAGCCGAAAGAAGAAGAAGAAGAAGAAGAAGAAATAATCTTGCAGTAATACCTCAAATTCTACTTACATATGAACTTAATTCATGTACTAATCCTGTACTAATGAACAGCTACTTAACTACACCATGAGTTTTATGAATTTATGTGTGAATAACGAACACATGTTTATTATTTAGTGCATTAATTAACACGTAGGATTAAACTAACTCAAACATGTTTTATAAGAAAGAATATAAATGAAATATGCATTCTTTCAAACTGTTCACCATTCTGGCTAAACAATTAGAGCCCCAGCCCCAGGCCCAAACCACTCCGAGCAGGTACTAGTAATATAAGTAGGATCTGAAGAGAAATGGATGAAGAACAACACAAAGAAGGGTTGAGGTGAAATTATTGGTGTTTATTTTTAGTGTGTCTTTCTATGTTCAATAAGGAGGGTAAGTATAACTTATGAAAGCACAATCCAATGATGTTTGTGTACACAGCTGCATATGACATATTAATGAATCAACTTGAAATGATGTACATATCTGTTCTTAAAGAGCATGTTTTATTTAATAAAATGTTGTTACTGAATTATTATTATGAGATCACAGGTCCCTATATTTATGGTGCTAATAGAGAAAGAGAGTATAGAGTAGCTTAGTGGTTAAGCTCTTGGTCTACTGATCAGAAGGTTGTGAGTTTGAATGCCAAGCTGCCATTGTTGGGCCCCTAAGTAAGGCCCTTGATTGCTCACTTGTTTAAAATGAATTAAATTGTAAGTCACTCTGGATAAGGGTGTCTGCCAAATGCTGGAAATGTAAATGAATTCATCTTTCTCCCTGCTTTTTCCTTTTTAAGTGCAGAGAATTTGTTTCCTTGTTGTTTTTCAGAGTCTTGTGACAGTGTTAGGTACTGTTTGAAATGTACAGGGTTTTTTTTAGATGTAGTGTTTGTACTTATAGCTTTCGAATCAGTTTGACATATTAACATTGCCTGATAAAGATAGGGTAATATGTTTGTCGACTCCCGCATATGAAATGAGCAGGAACATAGATTTCATATCATATGTTTTTATTCCAGGCTTTGTTTTTTTTTTAACACCAGACATTTTGGATTCACTGCCAGAGAAAAACTAATCATGTAGTAAACAGTTTTCTTTTTAGAGAAATCCTTGCAGCAACTGTAGAGATTTGTTGAGGAGCTACAGTTTTATCATTTATCCATTCATTCTCAGTATCTGCATTATCTTGATCAGTGACACAGAGGATCTGGAGCATATCCCAAGGTGGGAAAATTCACCTCAATTCACCATTCACACACTCATTCACACCTATGCACTATTAATTGTAACCAATCTGCCTATCTCCAGGACCTATGGAGTTGTGAGGTGACAATGCTGCCCAGTGCACCACAATATCTTCCATTGTATTATAATATTTATTACATTTCATTAAAACAAATATTGGTTTCTAGTTTGAAGCCCTACAGAAATTAAAATAAAGTAAAGTGAAAGTAAATGAATATGTTTTTGTTTCTTTTTTTTTTAGTAATTTGTAATAACTCCAGTACTCTAAGAACATCACCTCTTGTCTCACCATCTGTGTGACAACGTTGACTCAACGGTCATCACTTGACATGAAGAAATGCTGCCCTCTGGTGGTCAGTATGTTCATCGTCTCTGAATTGAAATCAATAGTAACAGAAAGACAAGTATAATGCCGATAAAAAGTCACACAAGGCCAGGCACAAGTAATAAAATTAGAAATGTGAGGAAAATAACTCCACATCACAGGGGAAATCCTATAAAAATAATATAAAGTTATGTAATTATTTTTAAATAGCAAATATTGTAATTGTTACCTAAAGGTTTTTGTGCTAGGCTTATCTTCATATAATTCATTCATTGTCTACCGCTTATCCGATCTATTCTCGGGTCATGGGGAGCCTGTGCCTATCTCAGGTGTCATTGGGCATCAAGGCAGGATACACCCTGGACGGAGTGCCAACCCATCGCAGGGCACACACACACTCTCATTCACTCACACAATCACACACTATGGACAATTTAGAGATGCCAATCAACCTACCATGCATGTCTTTGGACTGGAGGAGGAAACCGGAGTACCCGGAGTAAACCCCCGAGGCACGGGGAGAACATGCAAACTCCACACACACGGCAGAGGCGGGAATCGAACCCCCAACCCTGGAGCTGTGAGGCAACCGTGCCCCCCATCTTCATATAATAGCTAATTAAATCTTCAAAAATAGAAGAAGCCACTTAAATCTAGATAGCTACTTACTTTGAAGTCAATTTCATTGAGCTTATGAAATGCAAGTAAAACCAGCCAAGAGTTCTGGTATTTATCCTGGCATTTAGCTATAATTTTTGAAAAAGTTTTCTAAGAAATCTTTAGTCATTGGACATTTTCCTTTTTCATATCCTGAGGCGCCTTCTAACACACGAGGGGAAGTACAGAGAGCCCGGGGTCAGCCTCTCAGCCCTCACCGAAGCAGTTATGGCTAAGTGACCTCTCCAGCTGCAAGCTCATGTCTATCAAAATCTTGTCCTGAAACTTAAGATCAGCAGCAGTATTAGGTGCAGGTTTTGAACTACTGGTTGTACAGAATGTGCAATAATGTAGTTATTACATTTCTTATTTACAGTGGCTTCAAAGAGAAAAACAATCACTAAAAAAAAAGAAAGATTTTCTGCTTCTCGAAATATCAGCACCCCCTCCCCTTAATATTAAAAAAAAAAATTCTCCTTTTTATTTATTACATAACGCAAACATCATATATGAATATGGCATTATAACAGCCATGTCCACATTATTTAACTAAACTAATGAATAACACATATACAGTGCTGTATGCTAGTGATTTTCTCTTAGTAATCAAATCACTACCACATTGGTGAGCTTCCACATGCAGGTTTGTGTTGAAACAGGATTAGGATTAATTTCTTGTTTAGAAATGCACTAGACCTGTAATGTTATTATGCTGGACACCTGACTGAATACAACAGCTTGCAAACAAGAGAGCGAGAGAGAGAGAGATCAGAGAGTTTATTTTCCTCTTTTTCTCATTTTGCTCACAGTTTTAATAAGTAACCAGTTTATTACATATAACAATCAGCATTTCTGTACTAGTGATAGGATTTCTTGCCTGTCATAATTTGTATCTGTTGCAGGATTTATCAGGAATTATTTATTGCACATGTCACATTATCTGCAGAGACTATCACTTGGACCTTTTCACAGTTTCTTGTGAAGACAGAAGGATTGTAACATGCAACCCATGTGATATTTAAACTTTTTAATTTTCCCGTAGTGGTGTCACCCTTTTATGTAGATATAAATGAAAGATTCAAATACATATATATCTGTATTTTTGTAGTAGTAGTAATACTTTCAGTATTTCCTTTTCACTTCTTTACAGTCAATAAATTATCCTCCATTATGGAAGAAAAGCTTTGTCCAAAGGTCTTTTGTGTGACATTTTGTGCTTCCAATTATTTCTACATACAGTTGAAATCTGCCAAAACACACACTCTGTGCACAGGAGGAAACACACTGCCATATCTGAAACGGAAGGAAGGAACTGAAACCATATAAATTATATCTTATTTAGTTATTCACCTTGGAGTATATTGCTCACATTATTCTAACAGTATTATTCAGAAACTACACTGAAACTAAAGGGCAAGTGTATTTTTAGTGAGGAATATAACAGCTTCTGGGAGTTTAAGGGATTACAAAACAACAAGAAATGTAAGAAATTCATTAATAAATAAATTGATTTACTTCTGAATGAAGAGCATCTGATTGTTTCCATAGAGCTAGCACTGTTAACTACATGCAGAGTCTGCATTAAGGATAAAATGTATTATTATTATTATTATTATTATTATTATTATTATTATTATTATTATTATTATTATTATTATTAGAGATGACAGTTTTATGTCCATACATGTGCAGTATTTTTTAATAAGAAATAGAAACAATATAAGAAAAATATGTAATTAGAATTTTATTTGCTTATTTTTTCCACATTTTAAAAAAATGTGTGAAACATAACATGTATGAATGTAAAAAACGTATTTCATGTGTGAAGTCTGTGTGAGTTTTCTGTAAGGTTTATTTAGTTATTGCTCAGTGTTCATTCATTCATTCATTCAGTCATTCATTTAGTTGTTCATTCATTCATGCAGTTGTTTATTCATTCATTCATTCATTCATTCAGTTGTTCATTAATTAATTAATTCATTCATTCATTCATTCAGTCATTCATTTAGTTGTTCATTCATTCATGCAGTTGTTTATTCATTCATTCATTCATTCAGTTGTTCATTAATTAATTAATTAATTCATTCATTCATTCAGTTGTCCATTCGTTCATTCATTCACTCATTCATTCATTCAGTTGTCCATTCATTCATTCATTCGTTCATTCAGTTGTCCATTCGTTCATTCATTCACTCATTCATTCATTCAGTTGTCCATTCATTCATTCATTCATTCATTCAGTTGTCCATTCGTTCATTCATTCACTCATTCATTCATTTAGTTGTCCATTCGTTTATTCATTCATTCAGTTGTCCATTCATTCATTCATTCACTCACTCATTCATTCATTCAGTTGTCCATTCGTTCATTCATTCACTCATTCATTCATTCAGTTGTCCATTCGTTCATTCATTCACTCATTCATTCATTTAGTTGTCCATTCGTTTATTCATTCATTCAGTTGTCCATTCGTTCATTCATTCACTCATTCATTCATTCAGTTGTCCATTCGTTCATTCATTCACTCATTCATTCATTCAGTTGTCCATTCGTTCATTCAGTTGTCCATTCGTTCATTCATTCACTCATTCATTCATTCAGTTGTCCATTTGTTCATTCATTCACTCATTCATTCAGTCAGTCAGTTGTCCATTCATTCATTCATTCATTCATTCAGTTGTTCATTCATTCATTCATTCAGTCAGTCAGTCAGTTGTCCATTCATTCATTCATTCATTCATTCATTCAGTTGTTCATTCATTCAGTTGTTCATTCATTCATTCATTCATTCATTCATTCATTCACACATTCATTCATTAAGTTGTCCATTCATTCATTCATTCAGTTGTTCATTCATTCATTCATTCATTCATTCAGTCAGTCAGTTGTCCATTCATTCATTCATTCATTCACACATTCATTCATTAAGTTGTCCATTCATTCATTCATTCATTTACTCATTAATTCATTCATTCATTCATTCATTCAGTTGTCCATTTATTCATTCACTCATTCATTCAGTTGTTCATTCATTCATTCATTCATTCATTCATTTATTCATTCAGTTGTTTGTTCATGCGTTTGTTCATTCATTCATTCACTCACTCGATCATTCATTCATTCATTCATTCAGTTGTCCATTCATTCATTCATAAAGTTGTTTATTCATTCATTCATTTACTCATTCATTAATTCAGTTGTTTGTTAAGTCATTCATTTTCAGCAAGTTCTTCTGATCATGGTCATGGTAGATCAATGAAGAATGGAATTCATGAGAATTGATCTATTATCTAATTTAATCTCCTTCACACACTTTTCACCTGTAATTTAACATATCCAATTCACTTACCTATCTGTTTTTGTGACAGTGAGAGGAACCATGAGAATCCAGAGGAAACTCACACTGACATAAGGAGAACAGGATTGAGCTGGGATACTGGAGCTGTGACGTAGCAATGTTACCATGGCACCATCATACTGGCCCTTTTAAATAATCCATAACAACATAAATGAAATTCTACAACACAGTTGCAGGAGTGTTTTGACGTCCTCATTTAATAATGCTACTTGATTAAAGTTAAAGTTAAAGTTGCGTGTTAATTTGTACAATAATTGCTTAATATTATGTTACTAGCCTAGTTAATGAAACAAACAAACAAATACTTTTTGAACATCATTAAATCATGAATGTGGGCTGTTCGGTTACTAGCTGGGTTAAGTGTGTCATATTTACATATAAGCTTTTAATATATTTCAATTTTCAGATCTTTTAAGAGTTGATTAAGTAGATCAGTTCGAAATCTTTGTGAAGTATGGCATTGTAGCATTTTTATTTTCTTTGATTATAACATCACATGCTGTACTGTATTAACAGTGAATGGTAAAATGATGGAAACTTCTAGATGAACAGTGGTTTGATTGCAAGCTTTTCTAGTGCTCATTCCACATATTAAATTTCACTGCACCTCCAGAACAATAACCATATCTGGGCAGTGATTAGCCGACATAGGTGTGGTATTTAGTATTTTCTTAAACAGAACCAATTAGCAAGCCCAGATTTATGTTCTAGCACTTTCATAATCAACACATGTTTGTCTACAAGTTTCAGTGCAGTTACTGAATAATTCATACTGAAAATTATGCAGTGAAATTAATAAATGGATTATAATCCAGGAGTTTAAACAATAAAAAAAAATTAACAGAACTGTCAGCTACATGAGACTGTCACGGTTGGGGATGTCTATAATTTTCCACTGTTGACTTTGGATCCTCCAGACACAGAGTTAAACTTCTTGAACTGACCTTCTTCTGAGGTAAAGGTTTACAGCACCGGAGAGGAAGAGAACTCTTCAAGACAGAGCACAGAAGAATGTGAATCATAGCTTGGGAAAGAATAATGTTCATGCTGAGATGAACATGCTGGAGATATTATGGTGAGCAGAGAACGGTGTAGATTTGGTAGAATGACAGGTGATTAATCAATAGGCCCCTGATGTGTTAATGATTAAAATACTAGCACAGTGTGTGACATACACACAACACCTGTCGTTCTTTTTGCCTAAGTGTATCAAGCTTGAGGAAGGAAGATAAAAATCTCATGGAGTGTAATGCCACAGTGTAGCAGGTGATGGCTGGAAAAACATGAACAACATGACAAATGCAGTGGTTTTGCATTCAGCATTCAAATCAAGGGATTTTCTATTAGCAGAACCTACAAAATGTCTTTCTGTGTTTCATTGGTCACAAGAGAACAGTGACATCCAAGCATCCAGAATAGTAAAGTAACTATTTTGATTGGAGACTAAATTGTTTGGATTTTGCATGACTATCATGGTTGGAGTGGTCTTTGATACCGGCTTTGTATAAAATTGTTTCTCATGGTCACTAAGGCTAGATAACTCTGTGTTTTATTCTTTTCGGTGGAAAGAATTAAAAGCAAAATGTAACCTTTCACCATTTTAGATCAATAAATCACAAACCCAGAAATGAGAGTCGTGTAGCATAGCTGCTCTTTGCTGCATGGCTCAGGCAAACATTTCATGTTCCCATGGATTGGTAAAATGATCACATGCAGCCCAGCGAGTGGCTAATGCAGGATGCTGGACCTTAGAAGTCCTTGTTTTGAGCTCACCATCAGTGTGTCATAGGTCAAGGACAGAGAATGTTGAAACTGAAATGAGTTATAAAGTTTAATGTCAAAAATAATAGCAAAACTTTCACATTATTTCTTATCAACACACAAACACATAAAGATATCTGAAAATACAGCAAAGGTTTCATCCAATCATGCAATGGCTGTGATTAATGCATGGATTGCCAGCCTATTTTTAAGTTTATTTTGGTACATTTAAAAAAAAATAAAAAATTAAAAAATAAAAACCTGAATTGCATTTTATTGTGTATGACTAATTACTGTTTAATTAATGAATAATTAAAACATAAAATAAAAAAATTATTTAAAAAAGTTTAATTAAATGCTATTGGTGTATTAATAATAATAATAATAATAATAATAATAATAGAAAAAATTTAATTCAACAGACAATTTTTTATTATTTTTTTAAATGTGGCGTAGTGGATCTTACACACTACATTAAATAAATGCACATTTCTTCTAGAAATACAAATCTAAAACCTTAAACTTTTAAGGTTTTGCCCTTTAGTCAATGGCTCAGAATGATAAAGAAGCTGACAGCAACTGGATACCACACACTGCAGAATCATCCACTTTTCCAGGTGATCAGTTCTATAATTCTAGTATTATAAGCATTGCCCTGTGTAGCTTGTCTTAGCGTCACAACTCTGAGCTACCACATCACCCGGCAAAACTTAATTTCCTCACTATTCCTGTCTTTTCTTCCTCCCTTTTTTTCACCATCTTTCCTTCACACATTTCACCCTATGCGTACTCACCCCTCCCCATCCCTTCCTCCAGCTCTTTACACTCTCTCCTCCCCTCGGCTCTCCAGTTCCTGTCCTTTTCTCACTTGCTGGCTTCCAGGCTGCAGTGATGTGCTTACAATGTGAGTACCTTATTTCTCTGTTAATCTCTTTAGTCTCACCCTTCTCTCATATTCCTGGGTAGGGGATCTGGCAATAACAGGACTCAGGACCCTTAAGTCCATACATGTGGGGACCAGCGTCAGGCCCTAAAGGTAAGACAATCTCTCTCTCTATCCATTACATTGCTCAGCTTGCTATTAAGCACAATTTCTGTCTCAATATTAACCTTCACTAACAGCTCTAATTGTTTTATTTTATTAAATGTAAATACTTTTCTTTTAGTTCCGATAAAGTTGATAGTCAAGTTTTATGTTAAATATTTGACTGTCTATATTTGAATGTGTAGTAAAAGTAGTAGTGACAGTTTTTGGAGTTTATCCAGTATGAAGTTTTATTCTATAAAACAGAACAAAAATACAGAAAAAGATAAATAAGATGTTTTGTGCAATGGTATAAATGTAGCCCCTTTCTGTTTTATTTAAGGGGAGGGAGTAAATCTTCTGCAATGTCTCATTTTTTTCGGTTCATATAAATATATATATAGAATGTAAACGCATATATGATATAAAATGTAAATATAAATGTCTGCTGATATAGATGCCTATGTGCTTCTGCTTCAGTTGAAACAAATGGGATGTAAGTGTTAATATAGTGAGAGTTCTGTTTAGGAGGAGATGATTTATATCAGCATTATCGCTGACTATTTATACTCTTCAAGCAAAAGTCTTTCAAAACATTCCAGCTTCACTAAAATGATTTGTGATAAAAATTAGATAGCAATATGACACCTCGGGGCCATCTCCTGTGTTATGTCATTTTAATGTCCACTCAGAACATGGCATGATTCCAAAGGTCACTTTCTGTTAGTTGTGAAACGTCACTCCTTAGAATATTGTTCAGTTCAATCTGTTAAGCCAGATATGAATATATTATAGAGGTTTGTGAAGCTTCAGTGTTGCATGGTTTACACAAACCTGATGTTCATGTAATCTACAAAATTATAAGAAGCTCTTACAGGTTTAACTTTAGGAAGTTAAAACCTTTTTAAAACACTTTTCACAGAAACAATGACGAATCTTTCTTCTAAGCATTTACTACTATTAACTTACTATTAACTATTCAAAGAACCCTTTGAAAACAACCTTATTTTTTTAAGAATATATCATGTTCAGTAGTATTTTCCATTACCATTTCAGAACTTTTGTGAATATTTAGCATAACAAATCCCTTACCTTTGAGTTCAGGTTTACAAAACTTCAGTGCTATCATTACTCTTCTGAGGAGCAGGTGGCCCTAAAAAGCAAAGTAACAAAGCCAAGAGGCAACCCTGATGGATCTATAGACATCACTTACAATCAATTACACTTGAAAATGTTTATAGACCACCAAAAGGAAAACACAGAAAGCTGCAGTGTTTGAAGCTTATCACAGAGCTGGACCACTATTACAGAAAAAAGCACTATGTGATGTTGGATGGTCCAAAATCTGATGCCCTGTTGAAGATAAAGATAAAGCTCTTAGAAAGCAAAATATGCTGCAAAACACCAAAAACCCATGTCAAATGTAAATCATGGTGAAGGACATAGATTGTTCTAGGTCTGCTTTGTTGGCTCAGGACCAGAATGCAAAATCATTAAGGGATCAATGAATTCTATACCAAATTGCTGTGCCATTTGTGAGTTATCTAAAACATTTAGAGTAAATGAACAGCAGAATGATATTATCAGATATTATTAAATCTGTTTGAAATACTGTAGTGTGATCTGAAGTAGCCATGTAAGAGTCCACCAATTTAAACCATTTGTTAAACAGAGCTCTAGTGCTGTAAATGGAAACTCACTATTTATCATTCATTAAAAAGCCAGTGCACTTCAACCCTTTTCCTGCTATGCACACTAATAGGGACTGTATTGTTATCCCATTGCCCTTGAGCCTGGTTATTGTTTCAGGTATGAATAATTGAGAAAGCTGGTAGGAGTAGAAAGACTAAAGATAGTCTCAGTTGACTCATCATAGCCTACATGTTAATCCCCAGGCAATTCTGTTCGACTCAGAACAATTCCACTAGCATGGTACACCTTCTGTGTTAATGATACGGCGAGTGATTTGAGACAAGTCCGTACTCACACCATTTAGCCCCCTCTAATATGTTATTAATGGTGACAGCACAAGGCATTCATGCTCTTACAGGTCTCACACCATAGTGTTTAAGAATACATGAACTGCTATAGTATAGTAATATAGGAGTGTTTCCCAGAGGAATTATAAAAGTGCCCGAGTGCATCAGTTCACAGCTGCAAATACAGAACTCAGTTTGAACTGCTTTTCCCATGTTTAAGCCACCGCTTTCCTGTTCAAATAGAATTAAGCACAGATGCCTCCAAGCATGTGAACTGGTGCAGGGTAAGAAAACATTGCCCTTGTCCAGTACTGGCTGTGAAGTCCACTGTGAGCTCCAGAGATACTCTGAAGCTTTGCACATCTTATCCAAGTTATTCCGCATGACCTTTTATGGCTAATAACTATGTGCTTCATCCAATAGATGAAAAAAAAAAATTAGTAATGCAGATTTTAGTTCTAATCATTAAAGCCGAGAAGGAAATACACACAAAAAGCATTATTAAAAGTTTCCAATTTACGTCAGCATCTTAAATTCAAAAGGTTGAATGTTCATATTTATGTGTAACCATTCCGATTACTACAACTGCATGCAGTTAAATGAACAGACCTCACAGGACAGGGGTTTGTCAGTTAGGTCACTGCCTTTAAGGACAAGAACTTTCCTTGAAGCTTGTCAATATGGGATAGAAAATGCTGACCGACAAAGTAGATCGACCTTTTACTTAACAGTCAGTTGCATAAAGGGAAGACATGTATTAACTAGGCATACACATGCATATACATTGACAATATACTTGAATCCTATTAAATGTTTATTTCAATGCTTGCCATTTTATTGTTGTTCTAATTTAACACTACATCATCAAATTCACGTGTTTTTATTTTCCATTTTCAAATAGTCTCTTTTTTGCACAGGTATACAGGTCATTTGCATAACCCAAATGACCAATTGTCTCCAAAACCAATAAGGTGCATAACCCAACTCTTAATACCAGTAACTTTCCCTGAGTAAATGTTGACGTAATGTTTGAACTTTAATCTCCAAGCCAACTCTGAATACACCCCTGACTGTGTGACTATAAATTATAACCCCAAATTTTTGAAAAGGCAGGTCATCATCAGGAGATTCGAACTAGCTCAACATGTGTGCTTGAGATTTCTCAGGGGAATGTATAGTAGCAGTAGTCACATGTAATAACCTGCCTCAGTTCCCAGATGAGCACTGCACATGTGTTATGTTTCCCTTACTAAGTTACCACACTTTAAAATGTGTGAAAGATGTGAAAATTGCATTGAACAAACCAATATCTAGCAAGAAGACTTGAGATTTCACAGCTCCACATTATTCCTGTTTGACATTCACAGTTTATGGTACAAGGTTGTTAAATTCTCCCATGTCAATACCTGTTTTTAATCTAAATAATTCAGAAACTGACTCATTTGCCTTGCTGTTGCTTCAAAGTAATTTCATGCATGCTAGCACACATGTGTGTGTACTAGCATGAACAAATGAGACCCTTAACACTTAGCTCTGGTGATAATTTGTGCTCAAGGACTTATTGATGCAAATCTGTACTGTATAACCACTAAAGTTAATGTAGTCCATAAATCTTGTACAGTATATCTATGTTTTAACTGTAGAGCAGATAGAAAATAAGGGAAAAAATAGTTTTAGATTGAAAATGCACATCTTATGGTATAGAAATTTTATATATATATAAAATTCTTCAGAGTTAAAAAATGGAATTTGCGCACATTAACCACAGTAATCTTCTCACCCCTAACCTCCTGCTGTGGAGGCTTGACATAGCAAAATTAATTGTATTAAGACAGCTGAATGATTATTGCTGCTATTTCAATTTCATCCTGCCTTTGTGATTCTGTCCACCTAAGCAATAAAGCACAATATTGCAGGCTGTAAATCTGAACAACATTGTCTGTATGCCAGTGAGAGGGAATGAATTACCTTTCTATCTGGTACTTAGTTTTAATGGTTCCTCTTCACTGCTATAATCACCAACCCTTAAGCCACTCTAGTAGACCTGTTTCCAAGAGATGCATTATCACCTCATCTATATACCTTGACGATGGGGATTTTTTTTTGCAGATTTTACAGTATTAAAAAGAAAAATACGAACCAGGCCATTTGTGGAAAGCAAATAACTAATATTGAAGCATGACTTCTTTCCTTATTCTCTAGCACGGCAGGAAAGGGCAAGGGAGGCAAAATCTCATTTAGAGATGATGGAGTAACCAAGCATTTGTCTTTGTGGGTGTTCATGCATTGCCAGGATTTGTTCATTAACTGGCTGATGGTGCCTTATCAGCTCATTCTGATCATGCTATTTTAAAGAAATATGCATCCTTCTGTAGATATTGCGTAAAAAGACAAATTTAGGCAGACGGATCCCTCGTTCTTGTTATATGCTAGATAATAATCAGACACAAGTTCAGCTTTTAAAACAGATGTCCTCATCTACACAAGATGGGTGTGAGTTCACACTTGAATATTAACTGCATTCACATTAATTAGCACATGAGCCTGTTGTCATTTTCTGAACACAGCTATCATACTGAAATACATCCTATTGTTATTATCTTACATTGTCTTCAGTAGATTAAGTTACGCAGTGAATGGAGTGGAGAAAATGGCAGGCTGATAATTGATCCGTTCCTGCATTATGCAGTCACATCCGCCATGTGCCATCGAGCCAGTCTATGACTTTTGATTACATTATATAGCAGTTATTTCTTAAGTACCAAATCTGACTTATTGTCCTATTAATTCTTGATATTTCATTGCGGTCATTACCAATATATAAATAATTTAGAAGATAAGATCAACTTTATTGATTCCAAAGAAAATTCTTGTGCTTTGTTGCTTAATACACAATCGTGAAGATCAATATCTATAAAAAAAATCTATAAAATGTATCTATAAAATAGAGAGATACTAAATAAAAAATAATGACAATAAAATAAAAAATATTTAATTTAAATAAAAAACTAAACAAACTATGTAAAAATGAACTTCACAGTATAAGTAAAGTGTAAAGTATAAATAAAATACTCTAAATATTCTATAAATTATGGAATTAGACACACATTTAAAAGTTAATGATGCGCCATTTTACAGTTCTTTACCCATTATCTATGTTGGCAGAGGAGAATCTAAAGGGCCATGACTGACTGGCATAATGATTCGGTGCGAGGGCACCAGGAGCAGGAGCCAAGCACTGAAGAGTACCAAAGATCAGAGTGTGTTCTTGGCTACATCCCTGTTATCTACTACAGCATCTTGTTGTGTGTGGGATTTCCAGGTAGGAAATATGAGCATCTAGAGTGTCATTTGTGAACAATTTAAACGCCCAATTATTCATTTATTGTGATTGTATCAATAAATCTTCCATGTCTGAATCAAACCTGTGGAGAAGAGATTTTTTTAAATGCAGTATTACCAGCACTATATTATATAGTTTTGGTATAATATCTACAAAAAGTATATTAATATTTGCTAGAAAACGTGAGAAATGGGGAATACATGAGCCTTATATGAGCCTGTAAATGTGTGTGTGACAGTTGACCTGCTCATTCTTAATGTTTTATTCTGTTTTTACTTCACACTGCATTGGTTAACCATTTATAAAAGGTTCATTTGTCTCTACTAATAACATTACTGGAAATACCTTCATTTTGATGATTTTTGCAATACCTTTTGTGAAGCCAAATGTATAATCAGTTATCATTTAACCAACCATCATCCTTCTGGAGACAATAATAATTCTGCATACACCTATTACCACATATGCAGCTACACCACTTTTTTTTTTCCTTTCTTTATTATAATCTTCTCTGCTGCTTAGTTTTGTGTGTGTGTGTGCGTGTGCGTGTGTGTGTGTGTGTGTGTGTGTGTGTGTGTGTGTGTGTGTGTGTGTGTGTGACTTGATCATCTAGCTAATACTCAACAGTTCTGATTAAATTATATTATGAAGTCTATTTGAGAGTAAATACACAAACATCTTATTTATTATTATTATTATTATTTATTTCTGAGTTAGATTGTTTAACTAGTTGACTATTAAATCTAACTGTGTAGTTCTTTGTAGTGTGGAACATTCATTAATAATTAATGACCAACCTTTGAAAATATCATGTTATTTATTAGCTAAATAATGAACACACAACCACTTGATTCATCATATGCCTGTAGTTAGTTTGTTTAGCTAGTTAGATATAAATGCAAAACTACCTAGGTAGCTTTTGCTTCTTCTCTACATATAGGCAACAACTGACAATTGCCTTCATGTGTTTTCAAATGCTCCACAATTTCAACAAAGATAAAACATATTGTGGGATTATGACTTTTTTCAAATAAGAGACAGCAAATTATGGTTCAGGCTGTTACTTATTCCCTATAGTACTGCAAGCTGTACACGGAGATCAGGAGGCGTCCTGAATACCTGAAAACAATAAAACAATACAGGATTCCCTCTATACTAGATGCTAGTTAAACTCCCTCTCTTCATGTGCAACCAAACCAACCAAACCCTCTTCTTGCCCTAAGCAAAAAAACAACTAGCCCCCATCCCCTTATTAATGCCGTTCTATTGTGAAACTATTCCCACCCAGTTAAGGATTATAATTGAGCGGCATTGACAAGATTGAACAATGATTGACATCTTACAAAAAGGGGAGGGGAGAATCATCACACACACACACACACACACACACACACACACACACACACACACACACACACACACACACACACACACACACACATTATGGTGGGGATTGACAGGCATTGGTGCCATAATATACAGTCAGTTTGGCACCCTTTAAATAAATGGCCAAATATGATTGTATAATTCTACACATAATACTGCAATTCAGGAATGCAAAGGAAAACTTAACCCAAGAACCCAAAGACCACTGTTTCATAATTGAACAGTTAAATTCATTTCCTAGACTTGGTCAAGTTTCAAAATCAACTTTTGATGTGACCTCCATAACAACCATTATGAAAATAGAAGCCTTTCCAGAGATCAACTGTAACTGGAGCTGCAGTTTAATGTCATTGCAATAATGTGGTTTAATATGCTGTCATTTCAAAAAGATATTCCAAATGTTTACATAAAAGGAACTATAAACAAAAATTCAGAAACTGTAAACAGAAGTTATCTAAAAAATGTCCATAACACAACACAGGCCTGAGGAGCAGCCACAAAATGTGTGTGGTTTAATGTTCAGGTTTGAAGTAAGTTCTCTTTGGTGCTAAACCTAAGAGACGGTAAAGTTTATAATTTTAGATGTATGGTGAGACCTATAATAATTATATAAGTGATATGCGTGATCAATATTTGGCCCTGCAGTGGCTGTTGGTAGTTTATTTTCTCTTGCCTGGGAATTGATGCTAGATATGAACCCTAGTAAAAGCAGACCTGTACTTTTTCAGTGTGGGACATAAACAAATGAAGTATAATTTGCCAACATTATATATAATAAGAAATTCCCTCAGTACATAAGAATAACCCATTTCTTTTTCCACTCCACTCCACTTTCTCTGTTTTCCCAGTTTCCTTTCCCTTCTGTATGCATTCTATTATAATTACTGATTTTCTTTTCTAGTGAACATCTTAACACTGGTGGCTCTGTCCCGTTTGACTGCACGCACCCAGAAGGCCCTGTATGTCTACCTGATGGCACTGACCAGCTCAGACCTGCTCAGCCAGCTCTTCATCATTTTTGTGGGGTTCCTGCTGGAGACCGCTGTGTTCCACCGTGAGGTTCCCACCGTTCTGCTGCGATCAGTCAGCGTGCTGGAGTTTGCTGCTAATCATGCTTCTATCTGGGCTACTGTACCTCTCACTGTGGATCGTTATGTTGCACTGTGCCATCCACTGCTCCATCGTCAGATCAGCTACCCGGCACGGGCTCGGCGCATTGTCACTGCAGTCCAGGCAGTGGCGCTGGCGTCGGGTGTGCCCTTTTTCTGGTGGTCAGACATGTGGAGGGTGAGCCGGCCACCTGGTGCAGTTGATTTTGCCCTCATATGGACCCATGTGACTATCATCTACTTCCTGCCGTGCAGTATCTTCCTGGTGCTCAACTCCCTCATTGTTGTACGTCTCAGAAGGCGGCAGCACCGGTGTCAGGACGAAAGCAGGCAGCAGCAGCTGACACCAGTAGGCAGGCTGGGCAAAACCACAGCAATGCTTTTTGCCATCACGTCTGTGTTTGCAGTGCTGTGGGCACCCCGAACAGCCGTGGTGCTCTATCACCTTAATGTGGCATCTGTGCACAGAGACTGGCGCGTGCACTTGGCATATGACCTAGCCAATATGCTAGCCATGCTTAACACAGCTGTGAACTTCTTCCTCTACTGCTTTGTCAGTAAACGCTTCCGAGGGGTTGTGAAGGATGTGTTGCTTCTGAGAGGGGCACCGCTTCATCCTCGAAGGTCCTGCCATCAAAGACAGGCTTCTGCTAATGCCTCAAACTCATCTCTGTCCAGTGGTGCCATGCGCTCTCACAGACATGCCAATATTGTTTGGGACTGTCCTTAATTAATACTACCCTTTAAACAAAAAACACTTTTACCCCCAAGTAAGATTTTAAAAAAGTCGAAATATAAAAAATGCAACATTGCCAAACATGATTTATAAACTTAATTTAAAAATATATTTTTTGTCTTTCTTTTACTGAACTAAATCAATATTGTGTATTAATGGTTATAAGTTGCCAACAATGAGTAAATATATTCTGTCACACATTTATAATGTATTTGAGTTTTATACAAGGAAATCTCAAAGTATTAAAGAAAAGACAGTACAGTCTCTTAAAACAAAATGATGTTTTAATAAACATAATGGTTTGCAACTTCATATCAGACTCGGAATCTGTGTTGGATTCCTATTGGAATTGTGATACGACTCACTGCACACATCCTTGAAGCATGAGTTATATATCTCTGCAAAAAAAAATCCTATATCCAAATATAGCTATATCTCAAAAATAGATGCCCACAGTCACATTGTACATGCTTTCTTGAAGTTAATGCTCTTCTTTTGATTTTTTTTTAAAATAAGGCCCTGGACATCTGCAAGCTGCCTCTATCTTCAAAAGAACTGAGTTGATGGACAGCAGCTCACTCCATCTCCTCTGCCAGCAAATTCCATCACCTTTAGTCCATTTGTGTTAGTTATTCTACTGTAGGGATGTTATCTCTCTGTGCAGAGATATTTTGGCTCAACATATGAATATAAAAAGTCAACTATGTGTCTGTTCAAAACTTTATATAATTAAGACACTCTTAGCTCTTAATTAGAGATTTATAAAATTCTGATTTTGTTTGGGTCTAGGCTGCTGTTTTTCTAACCCTACACCACATGAATGGTCAAATAAAGAAATATGAGAGATGAGTGATGAGATGATATGTACTTTTATTAGTTCCCTGTAAGGGAAATTCAGGCAGCACAAGTAATAGGAGTAACATCAAAGAAAACCTAGATATCTAAAATATTTTAAAATAAAGACAGTATAAAAATGTGTTTGTGTGTGTGTGTGTGTGTGTGTGTGTGTGTATAGAGGGGGGGGAGTGAAAATTTACTGTTGAGTGTCAGTGTTTGTTGAGACTTATTCAGTGTAGTAGCAGGTACTAGAGGTACTGTTCATAGAATCTGATGGCTGGTGGTACAAAAGAGCCCCCTAGGCTTCAGTGGCTGAACATGTTCCTAATTCGCCTCAGCTCAGCATAGAGAGGATGAAAAGAATTACCCATGATAGCTTTCAGCTTCTGTCTCATCTTCATCTCAGTCACTGCTTCCACACTGTCCAGTTTCATCCCCACCACAGAGCTGGCCTTCCTCAACAGCTTGCCCAGTTTGTTGGCACCACCAGTCCCAGTGCCACCTCTCCAGCACACCACAGACCAAACAGGATAACACTGGCCACTACAGACTGGTAAAATATCTGAAGCAACACTTTAAAGGACCTGAGCCTCCTCAGAAAGAACATCACGCTCTTTCCCTTCCTATAGAGGGCCTTCCTATAGAGGGCTAAAATCTGACCAGTCTAGTTTATTGTTGTGTTTCAGGCCTAGGAGCTTGTAGATAATAATATTAGTGATAATAAAGAATAAAGAAGACTCTACATAGCATTTACTGATGTTTTCTGCAAGAAACTGTAGATCACAGGCAGAATCTTTTGGCTGGGTATGCGGCACAGATATGTGTGACATATTTTTCAAGGCCGGATTACACAGCAGGTCTTTTCTGAGCATGTTTGGTGGAGCAGAGAGCGATGATGCAGCACTTTCCTGTTCATAAGCAAACTGTATCTGCCAGCCATGTTGTTTATTTTTGGTGAGACAAGACTCGATTGGGCTTTCAGTTTGGAATGCTTTCAGGTGCATCAGGAACGAAACCCCCCCTAAGCAAACACTGTATTCTGCACACACAGGTCACAATGAATCTTAGACAGCACAGACAGCAAGTTTCTGATGGAAGTCAATAGGACAAGTTGTTCTACAGTTGGCTAAAATGAATCATATTCTGATATAGTAAACTGCATATTCTGCACTGAAGTGAATGTCTCATAAACATTACTGTTACTGTTAATGCTAGCAAGAGCCTGACAAAATGATCAATAGACAAGCATGGTGGAACTGATTGGTAAAAAAGTCTGTTGTATAATATATTATTTTATTTGCATTATGCTCCTATTTAAACCTTGTTTAGTAAGTTATGTTAGTCAAAAAGGCCCAAGATGAATGTGAACCTATTTTTGCCAATAAATGCTTTTGAAATATATTTTTGAATGTTGAACATTTTAGGTTAAACCAATTAAACCAATGCCCTACATAACAAGTATAAACTTTGCTTAAAAATGCTTTGTGCCCTATGAATGGCCTCAATTTACACTCTCTATACTCTCTGATTAGAGTGTTTAACTTCATCTCTCTCTCCCACTCTCTAGCTAGCCAGATGTTATCATCTGTAGCCTCTCACCATATGTCAAACACATGCAGCAGAGAACATAGTACATCAGTCACTAAGGTCCTGATAAACAAAACAAGGAAAGTGAGCAAATGGGTCTAAACACTTTACACAATACTGTCAGTGTGCAGGAACAGACTAGAATGTGGCCATGCACTAAAGGAGCCCTTTTTGGGTGACACAGCTGCAGAATGGAGTGAGAACAAGCATTCTAATGAATGAGAAAGGAGACCAGTGATAATGATTACTGTGTAGCTAAGCCTTGCAACCTTTAATCCATGAACTGGAATCATATCTGTAAAGAACATCACTGATTTCAGGCATCTCAAGTTCAACCAACTCTTTTTCCATTGTACTTTTATAGAAGAATAAATCTGACAGATGATACTCAACCATTAATGGCAGAAAAAGACTTGACATGCATTCAAGTGAGCATAAAGACATTTATATAGTCAAAGATTCTTCTTTGACAGATGGTAATGGGTCATTTTGGTTTTAGACCGTCATTTAAGGACATAAAACAGGCAACTTGATATGAACCTAAAAGAATGTTTATTAAGCAGCCAGGTCAAGGTGGACTAGGAATTTCTTCTTTCAAATGAAACAATAATAATGCTTTTTCCAGGTTGGTCTAGCAATGAATGTGGTACTTGGTAACACTGTTCAATATCATTGAGTTGACTCATTCAAATGTATTTCCACATGGAGTAAGTGACATTTTGTAGTACTTTTTTACACAGACTTTTGACTTAAGTTATTACATAAATGGTTTTCCAAAGTGTTTGAAGCCAAAACTTGTAAACTTTTGAAAGAATTATAGGGGCAGTGACCCCAGCATATAATACACTGATATGCTATTACATGGTTATGTACACAATTGCTCAGTGCTTTTTATAGCATCCTTTAGGGCAGTGGTGACTCAAGTGTTTAAGGTTCCGGGTTTTTGTTTGGAAAATCAGGGTACAAGCCCCAGCATTGTCAAGCTGCCACTGTTGAGAAAAGCCCTTAACCCTCCCTGCTCCAAGGGTGCTGTACCATGGCTGAGCCTGTGCTCTGACCCCAGGCTCCAAAGCTGGGATACAGAAATAAAAGAATTCCAGTGTAATGTGTGACCATAAGGCTTCTTCTTCATCTTAAAAATGAAATCAATAGCAAAATATTAAAAAAAAACAAAACCTGAAGTTCCCTAGTGTGTTATAGGCTGAAATAAAATATCACTGAATTGTTTGCTCTTATTGCTGTCAGTTTAATTGTTATATATGTTTTATATTTTAATGTAGTGTTATATATACTGTTCCTCATCCAGATATACGATATGTTATATGTATTATTTAACATTAACTACGTTGAAAACACTGCCAAGTGACCATCAGAAATTGTTGCTAAGCTATGTTAATGTTTGTAGACTATGTAGAAGTAAACTAGGTACAAGTATTATAAATATGCTGGCTGTTCATTTAGTTGTAAACTATATGATCAAAAATAGTGCTTGTTGAACGCCCCATTCTATAGTTACACCAAACAACTTTTCTGTTATAACCTTGACTCACAAGCGCTTTACTGAAATCAGACACTGATTATATGATGAGATGAGCATGAATTCAGCATTCTAGTTTATCCCAAAAATGATGGTTAAGGCTCTGTGCAGGCCACACAACTTCTTCTACACACACCTCAGCAAACCATGTCTTTTTAAACCTTGATTTGTACACAGGGCATTGTCATGAAGGAACATGTTTGGTCCTCTTAGCTCCAGTAGAGAGAAATTGTAATGCTATGGCATACAAAGACATTGTAGAAAATTCTATTCTTCTAACTTTTTGGCTACAGTTTGGGGAAGATCCACATACGGGTGTGAGTAACAGATGTCCATATACTTTTGTCATCTACAGTAAATTTATCAAATTTTTTAGTTTTTGTAAAACCAGTTTGATATTATTGAGGTTTTGTTTATTTATTTATTTTTCCATTTTTGCAGAAAAAAAAAGTTCCCTCTTAAGAAATTTCAATCCTAGGCAAGTTCACAGTGTTCAGTGCCATAGTGAAAAATCTGCTATGTGTCATTTGTACCACTTATTCAAACATTTAGAAATTTTAGATATTCCCAGCAAACGCTAAAACTTTAGTCTGTGTTTAATGATTAGGGATAAATATTGAGCAACAAAAAAAAGTTCCTGATCAAAGGGTAACTCCAAATGGATTATAAAAAGCAAACACACTGACTGTGCTAAATCAGGAGAAGCCTCAGACAGAAGAGTCACTGACAGTGTCACTGTTACTGCTGCAAAATGCTGCATAGAATTATCTGTGTCATATGTGTCCTTGTACACCAACATCACTTTTTCAGTTTGGGTAAGTAGAGATTATTTCTGAAAAAGTTCTTTAGACGGTCAACTGATATGAATTACGATAGGAAAAGCTTTGATGTTTTTTTCTTAATACATGTCAGTTAGCAGTCTCTGTCTCCTTTTTTGAATGTTTACATTGGGACTTTTGCATGTTGCAGGAGGGGCCATCACCTCTAAGCCAATAATTGAAAATGGGACGTACATAAACCCAGAACTTGGTAAGTATCATGCCAGGTTGAGAGCTATCAGTAGGAGCTGTCAGGACATCAAGGAGAAATTTGGAGCCACAACAGGTGAGAGCTTTTCCTGCATGACAAGTGTTTCTTCATATGAAAGCAAGCATAACTTAAATTCTGTATCTAAAGTTTGCTGCTCTATTATTCTTCAGATGGCATCTATTACCTTACAACAGCAAACGGTGTCATGTACCAGACATTCTGTGACATGACCACAGCTGGAGGTGGCTGGACACTGGTAGCCAGTGTACATGAGAACAACATCAATGGAAAATGCACTGTAGGTGACCGCTGGTCAAGCGAGCAGGGTAGTGATCCCAGACGGCCTGATGGTGAAGGAACATGGGTGAACACTGCCACATTTGGCAATGCAGAGGGTGCTACCAGTGATGACTACAAGGTATGTTTGTATTACTTATACAGTTATGCATGGAAATCTTTAATACCGAAAAATAAATATATATGATAGATCACTTCAAATCAGATCAAATGAATACCAAGAGCCATGTCTCTGGGAAAGACTGGGTGCAATTTGTTTTAGGTTTCTATACAAATATCTTTATTTAAAGTTTAAGCAAAAAGATTCTTTGAGCATTTGGAAGCAATCAGAAACTACATTAGTGATCTAGATTTAGGGTTTTATTTGTAATATCCAGTTGCTATTTCGTTGACAGTAATGAAGGTAGAAGAAGTAGAGGGCATGAAGCCTTTATTATCGCCACACATACATTACAGCACAGTGGAATTCTTTTCTTCGCATATCCCAGCTGAGAAAGTTTGGGTCAGAGCGCAGGGGCAGCTATGATATAGCGCTCCTGGAGCAGAGAGGGTTAAGGGCCTTGCTCAATTGCCCAACAGTGGAGCTTGGTGGTACTGGGGCTTGAACCCCGATCTTCCGATCAACAACCCAGAGCCTTAACCACTTGAGCCACCACTGCCCATACTGACATTGCTAAACTGACATTGATGGACATTAGTAATTAAACTATTTTATTTCTAAAAAAAGAGAAAAAAAGTGCAGTTATAGCTAATAAATGTAAATCATCTGACTTGCTCACGGGAAATTATTTTCCCTAAGCTGATTTGTGACATTCTCATAGGTCAGTTCTATTTTTTAAGCATGTCCAGTTGTTAGGTCATCACACGCTATTCTTGAATTCCTGTGATATTTCATATAACTTCAACATAATTTGTGTTGAAGTCTGATTTCTGTAAAATGATGCTGAATTCCTGTGATATTTGATATAACTTCAACATCATTTTACAGAAATCAGACTTGTTTTAACTACTGAAATACATGATAAATTAATTTATTATTAGAAATCAGCCAGGCATTTAGACCTATATTCATTCATTGTCTACCGCTTATCCAATCTATTCTCGGGTCACGGGGAGCCTGTGCCTCTCACGCGTCATCAGGCATCAAGGCAGGATACACCCTGGACGGAGTGCCAACCCATCACAGGGCGCACACACATACAAACAATTTACAGATGCCAATCAACCTACAATGCATGTCTTTGGACTGGGGGAGGAAACCCCCGAGGCACTGGGAGAACATTCAAACTCCACACACACACACGGCGGAGGCGGGAATCAAACCCCCAACCCTGGAGGTGTGCTAACATGCTAACCACCAAGCCACCAAGCCAGCGTGCCCCCCTAGACCTATATTACTTAGTATAATAATTATTTATTCATCTTAGTATGTGCTTTATCCTGGTCAGAGCTGCAGTGGATGTGAAGCCTATCCCAGGAGCACTGGGTTGAAAGTATATATAAATCTACATTAAAGCTCCTAATATTCACAGCGGTTTATTTTCCTTATTCTAGCATTCTAACTGGTTTGGAAAATAATGACTTTTTTCTGGGACTACCTAACCTCCAGCACATTACTTTACAGAATCCTGGGTACTACGACATTACTGGGGATGATGTGGCAGTGTGGCATGTTCCTAATGATGTTCAGCTCCAAAACTGGGCAAACAGTGCAATACTGCGCTACCACACCGAAACCGAGTTCCTCGACCAAAATGGTGGAAACCTTTACCAGTTATTTAAGGTAGAGTAGCACACTCACTGAAGTAACACTTGTGTGGTTGGTTGCATATACAACATCTTGTATTTGTACAACTTGAGTCATATATACATATTATACACTCACTAACTTAATGTAAGACTTAGAAGAATAAATCAGAAGTAAAACAAATATTAAGATTCTGGCTTTCTTTTAACACGTATCGTAATTTTCCAGAAATTTCCAGTGAGGTTTGGAGCAGGAGAGTGTAAAGACGATAGTGGTCCTTCAATCCCAGTGGTATATGATACAGGTGACAAGGATTCAACAACAAACCTTTATGGAGCAGCTGAAAAAGGTTTGTATTATTATTTTTCAAAATTCTAAACTGCAAGCTGTGAAAAAAAATCTCACTTCATAGACATAATATTTCATTTATTTCATCCTTTTTTTGATTTTTTTGATTTTTTTGACAGTACGCAATAGTCCTTATTTCAGTTCATAATCTCAGGTCTTTAAATAAGAATTTGCTTCTTTATTTGTAATTAAATAATTAATGTCTTTTAGAGAGTTAGGGAAGGGCTAAATAATTAGATATTAAGTTACAATAACAAGTGAGTTTAAATGACCAAATATTAACTGGAATTAAACTTAAACTTCTATGTTGAAATAAGAATATGTTAATAAGTTAATTACCTCGTCTTCCTTTCCATTTTTCATGTTAGGTCAGTTTGAGCCAGGCTTCGTCACCTTCAGAGTGTTTAATGAGAAGAAGGCAGTGATGGCTCTGTGCTCTGGGATCAAACCCACTGGATGCAATACGGAACATGTAAATTATTTATTCAATGCAACAACATATCTGTGTTTTGTTATGATTTATGTATGTGTGATATGTTAGATTAATGGGTTGTTTTTTTTTTGACATTTTGCAGTACTGCATTGGTGAAGTGGGACATCCTGATCAGTGTGGAGACTTTGCTGACCTTCATGGAGTTCCTGAAGGGAGCTCCTCTAAAGACATAACACAGGCAGCAGTTCTGATCTTCTATCGCTGACAGCCTTTGTCATATTTTTTAGTACTTTTTAAACATTTTTTGCTTATACTGACAATTGTTGCTGTTACTTCAGCAGCTGAAAAATGTTTGTGTCTCGATTAGCTATGAAATAAAAAATTTATTTAAACTAGTGTTGGCTTGTATTTCTTTCAGTTTTCTGCCAGAGCTTTACTTAACAATTTTTACAAGGAAAACATAAAAAAAAAAAAATTAAAAATCCATTACTTTGTGTTCAAACTCTCCACTAGGTGGCATTTTACATCCATTTATACTGACACGCCATCAAAGTGGGACCATTTTAACTACTTATTACATTGCTAAGTAAGCCACATGCAACAGTTTAATGTTCAAGTCTCAGTAATAATATTTACCGCAGTCATGACTGAATTGTCTGTGAAATTCACAAGCGTTGCATGTTTTTCAACACACATGCACTTTCACTGGCATTTAGTTTCATGATAAACACAAAAGGGACAGATAAGATCTACTTTAGCTGCTTAGTTCATCAACACAAGAAGACTGACTACCTCAAAGTAGATGCTGGCAGAATGGAGTAAGCAAAACAGTTTTAACCCACAGCAGGACAAGGGTGTGAGCATGCCTGTAAGCAGACACACACACACACACACACACACACACACACACACACACACACACACACACACACACACACACACCAGAGAGAACAGATACAGGACAAGAGTGTGCGTGTATACTGAGTGAGGAGGGAAGGCATGCAAATATGGCTTTTCCTTTCATGTCCTGAACAGGAACATGGTCTGACTGCTTGAAAGGATCACTGCGTATTAAGGATTAGCATTATAAGAGAGAGACACTATGATTTTCTTATCTGTGTAGAATTCATGACATCAGCAATAAGATTTGCATTCGTATCACAAGATGTCCCAATGTCATCATCCAAATTTTTTATTAAACTCTTTGACTTCCTGCTGTAAATAATGCACAGCTGGTTTCAATTGTATTACAAGATAATGATTATTATAGTGTTATTACTAGTATATGCATTGCTATTATTAATATTAGCAGTAGAGTATGAGTAATAACAATAAGACTCCTGGTGTCCAACTCCAAGTTTACTTCCTTTCAAGAAATTCCTATTGATCTAAATCTGCATTAGGATATTTTTTTTTTTGGTAAAGCTGCCGTGTGACAAATGTCTATTGTTTAAAAACACTATCCTCTTTTGGGTGAAAGCAGAGTAGAATGATTATAAATCATTACTCTTCTACAACAGTGTACTATAACCTCAAACACTTGTGTGTTGAAACGAACAGGGGCCATTCTTCAGTCTGATAGTGTTTGATTACATCACCAGCTCTTAGGTCTACATTAGCCATTGTGTGACACTTGAGCAAAAATTGTAAGATTGTATTAACTACTGGGATCATTGTGTGTGTGTGTGTGTGTGTGTGTGTGTGTGTGTGTGTGTGTGTGTGTGTGTCTGTGTGTCTGTGTGTGTGCGCTTGTATTGTGCGTTTCCATTAATGCACAAAGCATCACCTGTGTGACACTTGAGCAAAAATTGTAAGATTGTATTAACTACTGGGATCATTGTGTGTGTGTGTGTGTGTGTGTGTGTGTGTGTGTGTGTGTGCGTGTGCGTGTGTGTGTGTATCTGTATTGTGCGTTTCCATTAATGCACAAAGCAGAGAGGATTGAAAAATTATAGTGATTCTAGTGTGAATAAATATATGTGGTTTAGCTATTCCCCAGGAGAAACACCACTCAGCAGAGACTACACCTATCAGGCTGAAGCCATCTCTCTTTGGAAAACCACACGGTGCACGAGTTGAAGCCGTGCGCGTCCCCGCGGCCGGGCGGGTACGCGCGCGCGCGTCCCCGCGCCTCGTTAGTGAAGTAGCAGGTTCGCCTCGACATCATCATCATCAGTGACGAGCACGGCACATTACACGCCTGTTCGGACCGACGCTGATAAACATATGAAGTGAAACACAAAAAGTCTACCACTGAGAGGGGTTCAGAAATCTTTCTTTGTCAACTAAGCCACGCATTTTGTCTTCGCAATGTAAAAATAATTCTTTCACACACTGAACTAAAGTGACTGAAAAAGGATAATTAAACAGAGGAGCAGTTCATCTCTTACAGCTACGTTCAAGTAAGTGCAGTTTCTCTCCTGATTTTTTTCATGAGGACATGCTTTATTGAGTGACTCGAGAATAAAATCATGTTTATTCTTTACAATTAAAGTCAAATATGAGAAAGTTTTTATTCTGACTTTTCCCCCTGAATTACTTTTAGCTTAACGCGTGAATAGGCTATTATAGGCGACACTCGGAGCAACTTTTTCCCAGAGATTTTACGCATATTTAATGAATAAAGTGAATGTGTTTGGTAAAGTTTACAGCGCCTATGTGGCGGTGTGTACGATTTCAGACCAGAAAAGTTTCCCAATTTTCCTGTGTCTAAATAAAACTCATCTATTTTATCAAACACCCAGAATGCTACTTTGTTGATTTACGCAGGTGTGTGTTGAGCTTTTCTTTGACCCGCCTCTACCCGAATCTGATTGGGTATTGCTCAGCGATTTTGTGCTCTGATTGGTGCAAAAAAGAGTCTGTCAAACATAACTCATCATTTTAGTTTAGAAGGTTAAGGAATAGGATTAATGTTATTACTTAAACAGTGTTAGCAATTAGTTTCCATTATTTTGGTATTGCTCGTTTTGCATCTTTTACACCTGTGTGTGTGTATGTGAATGTTTTTAGGTTAACTCTTAGATTAACAGTGTATTAAGTGTAATTAACTCTAACAGTTATAGAATTTTTTTTAATTGTCTAGAAATCAGCGTTGTAGTTGTTGTTAAACTAATTATTTTAACAGTATTTATAGTGTAATTTTAACACTGTGGATTTTTGCTGTGGATATGACATGACACACACAGATCAGAATTGTGGATAGGAAATGACATGAATGTTTTGAATAAACAAAGATGGTCCTGTTAAAGTGGAACAGCTGTAAATCCTGAAATGTTGTTGCAGGGAGCCTGTGTAAAGAGAAAGAAAGAGGTGCAATGTCCCCCATCAAGATACATCAATTCTGGTTTTTGTGCATTGATATGCCACTGCACCTCAGGAGTATTTAGGACTTATTCCAGCATTTCTGTCAAATACTACCAAATGAAGCTCTTCAGGCTTAGACGGTGAATTACATATGCTTCTATGTTACTGACCAGCAATTATTAAAACCATTTTCTCTAACCAAAGAAGTGTCCTACAAGAAGATTTGGCATAAGGCTAACTTCAAATCATCTTCTGCTGTCACACTTTTCCCCTGATTTTGCTAAAAAGCTGCATTGTTCAAGCTTTTGCTTAAATTATTCCAAGCTCTAAAGCCAACACTATTCTTGGAAACTCAAACACACAGAGGGATTCTGTACCATTACAGAGTAACTAACAATGGTTTTGTCTGTGTGCAAATCTGTTTTAAAAACACGGAAAACACAACTAATAAAAAAAAAAAAGGAAACCTGTCCTGTTCTCTCTAAGAATGCCCCAAACCTACCCTTGGGGAAGAAAGTCAATATTGTGTAAAACTCATGAATGATTTACAGAGCTCTGTGGATCAACACCAGGTCTAGATATTCCGGTTCTCAGGGCGAGACCTTCTGTGGTGTTCCCATACACATAAGCACAAATTCATACACGCAGTCAGACATCTGGGCAGGGCATCTCTTAAAAGCATGCACAAACATGATTGTTTAATATGAATTTTTCAGATTGTCTTCAGTTTCTGATCTCCCTCATTTTGTGTTTTGTGTAATTTTAGTTGTATTATATCATTGTCTCTTATTCAGAAGCTCAGCAGTGCCATCTCTGTCTGCTCTGTCTATCTGCTTCTGATGGTTGATGTTTGGTCTCTTATGTGTGTCTGAATGCAGGTGATCTCAGCCATGGATTGCTTCACTCCCAGATCTTTCTGGAACCTTCTACTTGCCCTGATTGTTGCATTTGTGCCTGGATCAACAGGGGCACCACAGGGTTGTGGCTCCAACGTGAGCGCTATCTACTATAACCTGTGTGATCTTGGTGTAGTTTGGGGCATTGTATTGGAGGCATTCGCCACAGCTGGAGTGTTGGTATGCCTCATACTGCTGATGGTTCTTCTTGCCAGCCTGCCATTTATGTCAGATAACAGGCGGCGCAGGTCATTACCATTGGACATTGGCTTACTTGTGGGCAGTCTGGGCCTCTTTGGGCTGGCATTTGCCTTCATCATAGGACAGGACTTTGCAACATGTACCACACGCCGCTTCCTGTTCGGTGTGTTGTTTGCAGCCTGCTTCTCCTGCCTTCTTATGAAAGCCATAAATCTGAACATCCTGTCCAGGTACAACAAGGCACCCCGAGCCTGGGTACTATGCCTCGGAGCCTTGGCGCTTTGGTTGGTCGAAGTGATCATCAACACAGAATGGTTGATTATCACCATGGTCCGCCAGCCCAGTAACGTCACCTCTGGTCTGCCTGTGCCATGCTTGATTGCCAATGAAGACTTTGTAATGGCTCTTATTTATGTTATGGTCCTACTGGTGGCTGTCTTTGTGGCATCAATATCTATCCTGTTTGGCGAGCACCAGCGCTGGCACAAGGACGGAGTCTTCATCCTGCTCACTGGAATGTTCTCACTGGGCATTTGGGTTGCATGGATAGTCATGTACACTTACGGCAATGGCAAGCACAGCAGCCCTGTGTGGGACGACCCGACCCTCACTATAGCACTGGTGGCCAATGCCTGGGTTTTCCTGCTGCTTTACACAGTTCCCGAGCTGTGCCAGGTGACCGACGACTCAGACGAGGTATCATCACTCCCCACAGATGTCTACACAAACCATGGCGTGGGGTATGAGAACATCCTGAAAGAGCAAAGCACACAGAGCATGTTTATGGAAAATAAGGCCTTCTCTATGGACGAACCCAAAACAGGTACGCAAGTGTTTTTTTTTGGTTTTTTTTCCTTCTTCATTTCCGTTGTTTTGCTATATGCGTTGCAGGTGGTTTTATAAGCTGCTTTCCTGACTTACATGGGTCACATTCCTAGCATTTATACAACACTGCAGACTTGTGATATTTTAGCATGATCGAATGAATAAGGAAAATGTTTTCTTAAATACAAAATCTCAAAGATTTTTAAATTTGTTTCAATCTGTTAAGTTAAACTAATTATTAACTTAAAAAAACACACGCAGTCATGGCTCATTAGCTGAGTAATGCATTCAAACTGTTGAGCTTTGTGACAGATTTATTGCAGTAAAACAATCTCCAGAAACCAATTTAAAATGGATTAAATAGAAGGACTTCATGAGATACAGAAAGCTGGCTTTTGCCAACGTCTGCTGCTTACACTACTGAATTTGATACGCTGATGTTTGAAGTGGTGTCTGTAATGGCAGAAGACGAGTCTTTAGAACACATTGTTCTGCAGATGTCCTGTCTCTCCTTTTCTCTCACATCCCGTTCCATTAATCATCAATTAGCATACATTTCTGGATTATTCAGGGCAAATATTAAAAAGTCAACATCATGCTGTCATACTATTTTATTTAGTGTTTGCTAAGCCATTTCGATTGCGAAAACAAAACAGTTCAGCATTGAAAAAGAAACATCACATTAAGTCAGTTTTTCCATTTTAGCCCCATGCCACCCCCACACACACTCAGGCTGTGTGCATGATTACATTACTTAGTGAAGAGCAAAGTGAGCACGCACCAAACCCTGTGTAATGACAGTCAGTAGGTCTAGCATGTTTCACAGAACAATGATTCAGATCTCGGTTTGTTTACTCTCACATCTCCACCGAGACTGAGGTGTGGCTGTACCGCCATGCCAGTCAGGTATTTCACAGCGGGAGACGAGATTTCCCTCCCAGTGTTATTACCCACCTTCCTAACAAGGATACAGCAATATTTTACTGCTTTCTTTCAAACATATCATACCATAATATGACACTTCCATTGAATTCATTAAAGCTAATTACATTGTTGCCCATTTTGTTATTTTGTTTTAGTACATATTTGTTATAATGATCTTACAATTAGTCATCAAATAACCCCATGTCTAATTATCTAGCTGCTATTGGTTAGGCTTCACTTATATTACATAGGCTGTGATAAATTACACTTGATGTACATGATGAGGAATGCTGCTACAAGAAAAATAACCAACAGTGGGGTGGTGTGATGCAGCCTAACACAATGCAGTTACCTATCCCACCCCAATGCCAGTGCCTGCACCAGCATTAAAGATTGACTTGTTATTATTTGTTTCCAGTGTAATTACATTTAATTTTGTGGAATGTCTGTTAAACATGTTGGTTCTTGTTTTCACTTACTGTGACACTGGAAATTTGTTTTTACCTGTATTTCTCATTCTTGACATTTTACTGTGTGTTATCAGGTACCAAGCCAACGTCTCCATATAGTGGCTACAACGGACAGATGCGCAGCTCCGTGTACCAGCCCACAGAGCTCGCAATCATCACCAAAGGAGTGACAAATGTGAGTAGCAGTATTTACCAGTCCTGTTTTGCCTATGCAAATTCACATCCAACAGTACTATTTTTACACAATTTACCTTCTCCTTCTTCATACTTGTGGCTTTAGCTCCAGATGGACCATTCTTATGATACTTCGATCCCACGAGCTTCTCTCGGCTCTCAACCCAGTCAGAGCGGCAACATAAGCCCGAACCTGTCCGACATTGGACGGAGACCTGTCACTAATGTATGCAGCTCTGTGATCATACCTTGTCTTTCCAATTTCCTTGTATTGTTCTTGTAGAGTCATCACTTCTGGGGCTTCCCCGCTGATCTACCATTCCCTCACTTCTCTCTTACTTTATTATTTGTCAAGTTTTTCAGTCTATCCTGATTCTTCCTGTTTCTCCCTCACTCTCAACTTCCCCATCAATCACTCTTGCAGTATCAAGTTCCATTCTGGAAATCCTTTCTTTTTCCACATTTTTTCTGCACCTGATAGCTGATCCAACAGTCAGATTTGTGTTGTGAAAGGCACGCAACACTACTCAAGTCAGAGCATAAGCCCTGGACAGTCCTACTTGATTGCAGGGTGTTGTCATCTGGCATTCTTTTTTTCCTCGCTTCTTCCTCTACATCTTCAATGCTTTCATGACTCTTTTTTTTTTCTTTATGCTTTGTTTAAAATAGAAACTAACTATGTGAGAGAATCATTTTATTTCCTGTTTTGGGAAATGGAATTTGCATTGTTCAGGCATCCAGAACAAATCTTGTTTTTTGTATGGAATTCAAATGTCTATAGTTAGACATAAACATTGGACTGCTGCATGTGAAGGGCAGTAAGTGTGCAACTAAGAATATTTTCACATCTTGAGTGGAATACTTGAATCAGTACCCAATCTGGGCTTGTGCACACAGATTTGCAAAATGAAAACCTGCAAATAAGGAGCCAATCTCGTATCATATCTGAAAGGGATTTATCTGTTGATCAGCTTTTTGAATGAAACCTTTTGTAGCCAGCCACTTGCATATATAATTTTGGGGTTTTGCAACTTGCATTTCAGTGCCTTGACACTCCAGATATGAATAAGGTTTTTCTGTCTCCTCCAATCACACTGAAGAAATCTTGTTTGTCTGAGCATAGGGCTGAGAGAAGGAGTCTGGCTCTGAAAATACTTCAAGTGTCTCAATAGTTCAAGTCTTCAAATGTCAAACTCTCGATTAAAAAGGCCAAAGTGCACACGTATTTCATCAATTAATTATAGATTAGGTTGAGCGTATTGAACAAGGAGGATAAAAACTTCAAGCATAGTGAAGATGTATGAAGTAAACAGAATTGTAAGATGCTGCCTTCATGTCTGTTAAAAATAATAACTATTCTTCTCCTGTTCTTTTGTGTAGGGTAATGGCCTGCAATGGAAATCACAGTGGTGAATCTAGCCAAGACTTCCTGCTCTGGATGCCTTATTCTGTTCTTTCTTTTTCTTTTTTCTTTTTTTTTTTAAACAACAAAGTGTCATTATATTTTCACCTTGGCCATGGACCCTAGAAGCTTCACCTTGGAATGGCTATGTATCCGTTTGGCCATTAGAGACGATATATGGGCATTTTGTCCACAATAAAACTGAATAAGAAATTCAGCCCAGGAGATGAGACTGTAGAGTTGGATGTAAGACTTTGATCATGGAGACTGTTCATGTATTACCCAGTGACTGTCTTTGCTACTCCAGTACTATGCATTTACAGAAAAAAAGAGCGCATGATGAATGGTACTTCACTTTGATTCGTAATAATGTGAAATACTCAGCCTGTTACTGGATTCATACACTCAGAAAAAACTAGCTGTAGCTTTGCTTGTTACTGGGGTGGTATCCACAAGAGTACATCTCAAAATTACTTAAACATAATGGACTGTAAGCTCTAAAACTACTAAACATACTACTCCAGTGTACAGTTTAATACCTTTTTTTCTGAGATTGTATGGCTGAAATTGTTTATTCATCTACATTCCCAGAAAAAGGTATTAAACACACTTTTGTATGCATGAATATAAATTCTGTGTACTGTTAATATGTATCTTTCATCTTGTGTATAGCTCAAATAAGGTACATCACTGGACCTTACAGACCACCGTTTTGTGTTGATTTGTATCTTTATCGTACCTTCTTTTTCCTGACAGTGAAGCTTGCAGCAGTGTTTCTGTGCAGTAAGTATGTTATGATTACTATCATTTTAATAGTGCCTAATTGAATCAATGTTGTATTGTAAAGGTTTAAAGCTAAAATGTGTTCGGTATTGCAACACATTACTCAAAGAAGATTTCTCCAATGATTGTAATAATACCAGGCGATTAAACTGGACTGAATAAGAAACGCACGTATATGTGTGATATGTACACACACACACAAAATAAATTGGTTCATTAACAGTTGTATACAGATATATATTTTGTTTCCATATGTGTGTTTGTGTGTGTGTGGTTTGATCTCTTCATTTCCGTGAAGACAGTCAAAAGTCCTGACTGTGTTTGAAAGATAAGCTCCGAAAGAGAAATGTATCAAACGGAAAAATTCCCATCTGTCATAGGCAGTGCACACAAAATTTACATAGCCACAGCAGATAAGTCTCACTTACCTACACCTCACCTACAGTCTTTCCTACCTACCGGCTTAGACACGTCTGTCCGATCAAGCAGATTGCAGCGTGAGGTTTATTAAGGGCAACTAATTATAGATTTACATTTATGACCTTTTCTATAATGTAGAATTATATTTCTAGGCAAAATATGGCTTTGTTATTACTAGACATTAGATTAGAGCCATGTCTCATGACTTTATGGAATGTGTGCAAGTGTATATATGAGGATAAACAAGAGAAATATATGGTTACAAGTTACATTAGCATCTAGTCACAATTGGAAACCCAACAGAACAGGAAGAACAGTTGATAGAAATTATACAGTCGATTAAATATGAAACATTACAGTAATAGTCTTGTGTTTATCTTTAATTTAAGTGGTTTTATACTGACAGTTTAAAAATCGTTAAAAGGGCAAACCAATAATATCTAAGCCAGAGATTATTATTGTCATTCTACACTCTTATTCAAGTATTTTTGTGCTCTGCCTCTATTTGGATTGAGCCTGTTATTTATCGACTTCTGCTTTATTTTCTAATAACCTTGAGCAGCATAAGCCTGCCCTTCTCTTTCTATCTATCTGTCTGTCCTGTCTACATATCGAATGTTCAGCACTTGTGGTAAAATGGGAAGCTGAAACTCTAGGTAATGTAATAGGTTCCACATATTTGGCCCAGCAATAAACCACAGAACTGAGCGGATGGACAAGAATGAAAAGCATCATGATTTCAGGGTGTGTTTACAAGGTCCTTTAATTTGACATTCAATATGGAGACTAGTTTCTTCTTACTTTATTTCCTTCTTCTTATCAACCCAAAACATCAACACTGCATCTTAGTTCCTTTAAAACAAATATGACCTCACCCTCTAGCAGACTTGTCAGGTCTCTGGACATCTGTTAAAGGGTGGCTCAAGGCTATGACATTTACTTCTATGTTTGTGGGTAAAAAGACATTAAACTTCTTATATATACATGCTTTCGGCTGCTCCCTGCTCAGGGTCGCCACAGCAGACTGGCTGGTCCGCACAACAACTTGGCAACTGTTTTACGCCGGATGCCCTTCCTGACGCAACCCTCCCATTTTTTCAGGCTTGGGACCAGCACTGCATCCAGTGGCTGGGGTTCGAACCCGGGCCTGCCGCATGATAGGCGAGAAACCTACCACTGAGCCACCAATAAACTTCTTATGTATTCTTCTATAAATAATGGATCAAGCTTGAAATGTGCTAGAGTGAAAGTTATTCAATTAAAAATAACCTAAAATAAGCGAAAGGTTATAAAAAATATACAGATACATTATTGTAAAATGTTATGTTAGTAAGCTATTCTTGCATGTTCAGAAATTAAAGGTGCCATTTGTTAAACAACCCGAAATCATAATTATATTATTTAAAAGGCACTGTTAGCAAAACTGTGACGCAGATTGTTGTCACACGCAGCTAATGTCACTAGATTCATTGTTACAGGTTCAGCCCAGAAATTGGCTCACCCACTTCAATTAGTTCCATTGAGTTTTACAAAGCAACCCACAACCTATAAATGTATTCTAGATATTCGTTTCAGCTTTCAAATACAGCCTGCAGAAGAGCTTGTGCTACAGAGAACACATAATTGAAGTCATTTTAGTATTTCAACAAATAAAGGAAACAAAGCAAAACTAACAAAACAGCATCATAGTTTCATTTGTGCAATATAATGGAGATATTTTAGTTGTGTAAGCACTTAAGTTTCAGGATGTTTGCTGCTTGTGACTCACCTGAACACCACAGTGACGGTGTGTCACACCTTTTTTCCTCTCCTGGTCAAGTTTAGCCAACTCCATTTAGATGCACTGCCACTATGTACATAGTCAGTATAGTGGTATAAGAACTATATTAATATGTATAGAAATGAAACATCTCATGAGTTAAATCCTTGTAAAAGACAATTCAATTTTATTGTCATTTCAATCATATACACCGACCAGGCATAATGTTATGACCACCTGTCTAATATTGTTGGTCCCCCTTTTGCTGCCAAAACAGCCCTGACCCGTCATGCACTGTGTATTCTGACACCTTTTTATCAGAACCAGCATTAACTTCTTCAGCAATTTGAGCAACAGCTTTCGCTTCCCACATGCATCAATGAGCCTTGGCTGCCGGTTCACCACTGTTCCTTCCTTGGACCACTTTTGATAGATACTGACCACTGCAGACCGGGAACACGCCACAAGAGCTGCAGTTTTGGAGATGCTCTTATCCAGTGGTCTAGTCATCACAATTTGGCCCTTGTCAAACTCTCTCAAATCCTTACGCTTGCCCATTTTTCCTGCTTCTAACACATCAACTTTGAGGACAAAATGTCTTTTTAGTCTTAATTTCATTTTATATTTTGCAAGATTTACTGCAATTGTAGTAAAACACTATGAATAATTGAATTAGAAAGATTTAGAAAAAAAACAAATATATGGTTAGAATAAATTTATCCCATATAGTATAATAATAATCAATAATAAGCTTTATTTATATGGCAGCTTGCATACATAAAAATGCAGCTCAAAGTGATTTTTACAAAAAAGAAAATGTTAAAAGCAGCGTAAAGGGAGGAGAAAAAAAAGTAATATACACTATATTGCCAAAAGTTTTGAGACGTCTGCCTTTACATGCACATGAATGTAATATAAATTTGGTGTGCCCTTTGCAGCTATAACAGCTTCAACTCTTCTGGGAAGGCTTTCCACAAGGTTTAGGAGTGTGTTTATGGGAATTTTTGACCATTCCTCCAGAAGCGCATTTGTGAGGTCAGGCACTGATGTTGGATGAGAAAGTCTGGGTCGCAGTCTTATCTCTAATTAATCCCAAAGGTGTTCTATCGGGTTGAGGTCAGGACTCTGTGCAGGCCAGTCAAGTTCCTCCACACCAAACTCGCTGATCCATGTGTTTATGGACCTTGCTTTGTGCACTGGTGTGCAGTCATGTTGGAACAGGAAGAGATCATCCCTAAACTGCTCCCACAAAGTTGGGAGCATGAAATTGTCCAAAATGTCTTGGTATGCTGAAGTATTAAGAGTTCCTTTCACTGGAACTAAGAGGCCAAGCCCAACCCCTGAAAGACAACACCTGAATTCAATGATTTGGAGGGGTGTCCCAGAACTTTTGGCAATATAGTGGACATTCTAGTAATAAAACAGTTGATTATATTATGTGTATAATTAATCATATGTCTGTGAAAAATTGTGGAATATTTCATTAAAATATACTAATTGGGAAAACTACATGCCATTAAACAAAATTCTGTTGTGATGCTTGTTAGCAATTTGCCTTATTGTACAATTGTAAAGCAATCAATCAATTAAATAATTAGTCATTGGTTCGGCTATTTTGGCTGCAATTTTTAAAACACACACACACACACACACACACACACACACACACACACACACACACACACACACACACACACACACACACACACAAACACAGACTTCAGTGTTGTAATATATGTCATTCAGATAGGATAAGCATTTGGTTAGTAAATTATGACCAGCACATACAGTTTTATTCCACCGTCATCAATTTGTTGCTCTTTCCAAAATATAGTTGTACATTTACACTAGCTGGAACTAATAAACTGCATTTACAGCATGTCCTATGAAAGAAGCACTGTAAAATCTTTTTTCTTATCAATACACATGCAGTTATGTGTTTTATGTGTATAAACACAAGGGTGTGTTATTACTATATACAGAAACATGAATAGAACTTTAATTGGATCATAGCACACGTTCTTTCTGTCTTTCTGACATTCTGAATAATGATAAATAATTAATAATGATTATTAACAATCATCAATTTATTAATTTAATTTAATTTAATTAATTAAATCTTATTCTATTCTATTCTATTCTATTCTATTCTATTCATTCAAAGGCCCAGGGTATGTTCTTGCATGGAAAAAACTATACTATTTTTTTGTTCTGGTACATTTGTAATTATGTTTTTGTATAAATACACACATTTTTATATGTTCATTATTATTTTGGTAGGATTTGTGATTGTGAGTGCAAACCTTTGGATCACATGTGGTTTCAGTGTTGGAAAAGAACAGGAAGTGATACACTAATTTTCCCATGTGTCTAAACCTAACTAAGTAAGCTAGCTAAGTAAGAAATGCGCGTGGGTTTATTCTGGAACAAGGCAGCAAACATAAAGCAAAACTTTCATTAAAAAAAAAAAAAAAAAAAGGTTTTCTATTGCCTCTGTAGACCTAATCTATCTAAAGTAGGCTGTATATTCTATCTGAGTTACAACCAGTGGTAGAAAGAGGGCAAAACACACTGACTTGAGTTAACACAGTATAGTAAAAGTGTGTAAAGAGTTGAAAAGGTGTTCGGTAAAATAAAAAAATAAATAAAACACACTTTCTTGAGTAATTCCAGCACAAATTACTTATATATGTCCACAGTCTTAAACAATCATGTTTAACTAACCAGGCGATCCACATTAAACAGTATATACAGAAGGTAAATAAATTCTCAGGCTGTTTGAGTTAAGGTTATTTACTACAGAGATTTTTAGCAAACATGTCCATTAGCCATACCTTTACCTTTAGCTTTACCTTTACCTGTAAAATATAGCAGTTAGCACTTAGATATATTTAATACAACAACAATATTTAATACAGACCTTTAATAATGAAAAGACCAGGCTAGCTGACTCTGCTAGCTAATGGCTTGTCTGTACATGTTTCTTCAGGTTGAATATTAAGCTGTGAAATATCAATATCTCCAGGGGTTTTGGCTCACATTATTTGCAGATTATTAACCTGCTGTTTCCTTTCAAGCATTTAAAGTTGATTATATCAATTGGACCAGAGATTCTTCCTTGTCTCAATTATGGCATACAATGCTGCTGCTGCTAAGCAATTGGCTGCTTTATTTTGATTGGGTTTTGAATTGAATTATATGTTAATAATTCGATTTAATATTCAATTATTATTTAAATGAGGGTTAAATACATTCATATTTTTACTCTGTAAAATGACTTTAATTAATTTACTTTTTAATTAAATATAAATGTAAGAAAATGTAATAATTTGTTGTTTTTAATGTAAAAAATAAATGTAATTTATTAACAACGCAAATTAGCATTAAAAAATGTTACTATTAAAATAAAAAAACAAGCTTTATACAAATTTTTTACAATGAACCATGTACTCAAATACTATAAAATGATTTAGTATTTTTCCTCTCCCTGGTTAAAACAGAAGACTTGCACATAAGTTATTAAAATAGATATTTATATAGCAAATATCACAGATCTTATCAGATATGATCAGATATTCTTACGTGATTTTGTGATTTGTATTCATATTAATATTAAAAACAAAAACAAATTGACCATTTTGGTTGCTTTTGAGAATGAAAGAACATTTAGCATAACATACTAAGTGTCGTACTTGTTAGTTACCTGACTTTACTTTGCATAACTAAAGTTATGCAAACTTTTATACTCAGCTGTATTTAAGCCCAGGTTGTTCTAGAATAAAAGAAACATAGACTGCATTAATAGTGCAACTGGGTAGCAGGCAACAGGTGAATGTCAGTATAAACAAAATAAACTGGATTTGTTAGAGAACCGGATGTCTTGTGAGCATGCTGTGTGTGTTTATAGAGTGGAGGGAGTTTTACTCTAATACCTGCTGATGTTTGGGAACTTTTCCAGCCTAGAACATTCATGCCCATTAAGCCTTGAGGAGGCTTATTCAGTGAACTCTACTTAAACTCACAACTCAGCAATCCATCACCAAGAGACCTAATTTACAAATCTCTGGCCTTGTGGTTAACAGGATCAAGTTAATGTGAATAGGTGCACTATGTGTGAATTTTTCTGTCAGATACATCTGCTTTGTGGAGCTTTATTTGACCTGCCTGGGCTGAAGAGGGCTATTTATGTGGACGTTGTATACAAACTCAACCTTTGGTCCCTTTTGTCAATTATAAAAAGTTAGCTAATATGATAAACACATAGCATACAGCTGATTTGAACATGGTGTTCTACTTATTTATAAAATCAGACAGTTTATTGCCTTAATTATTATTGTTGTACATTTTTTGTTTTACCACCAAACCTTGACTAATTGTAAAGATGCAGTTCCTGGTTAACTCAACCAGGGAATATATTGACTCCCATTAGGACTCACCTTTTCTCTCAATGTTTGCTCTTAATTGGTGTGTTCACATGTCTTCGTGTCCATGTTTTCCAGGCTGCCATGGGGACCAGGATGCATTGTGTCCCTGAAGGGATAGTCTTTGCTGTACCTAGCAATTCATTATTATATACAGCCACCTCACACCACAGGAAATTGTGGAGCAATTACCACATCATGTACATCAACACAGTCACTTGCTACACACCAAAGTGATAAATGAACAGCTGTTTTGCCTATTTTGTCATAAATTTAAAAAATAAAAAAAAAATAGATATATAGAATGGTAAGTAACCTTGATCAGGTGTGTCATCAGACCAAACTAAAAGTTATTTTGCAGAACTGAATGAATCCAAGAGGTGTGTAGAGGACCTCCTCTCTGTCCTTCACTAGTTCGCCAAGTACAGCTCTGTATGTCACAAAGGTGTTATTCTGGAGAAGCCAGCCTCACTAGGGGAGATGAACAGTGTGGCCTTTGTGTGAGACTCACAAAGCCGGACCTGTGTGTAGCTAGTTAATGTCCATGAGGCAGGCCAAGGGCATCTGAGCAATGCCATCGCCCCCAGTCTGTGTTCACCTGCCCAGCCACTCATTCACCTCTCAGCCTCTTTCACATTGAACTATATAGATCTCCTAGCCTTACAACCCAAACCATATAGTATTTAAACAAAATCAAGGCTGTGATAAAGGATCATTGGTGTAGCAACATTAAGTAGCACAGCTGTGTTTTGTTTAGTTTTTCGCATAACCCATTAAGCCAGGCCATATGACTGTATAGCAAAACAACTGAATGTATAATCATGCAAACTAATATACTGTATAGTATCAAAATGTACTACTATTTTTTTTTAATGGTCAGCTCAGTTCTCTTTTACTCCATGTTCTCCTGTAGTTCCCAGGTTTCCTCCCAACTTCCGAAAACGTTAATAGTTAGATTGCTTAATCGAAATTGCCGCTACATGTAATTGATTACGTGAATATGTTTGTGCATGTTGCACTGCGCTGACTGGTTTCTGATCCTCTGTGCATTCCCCCCCTATGCTTCATGTTACTATAGACTCTGGATCCACAATGACCTTTATTAGATTAATAATGTAATATACTGCACATTTAAAAACCTTGATCATGATCATACTGAGCATGAATTCAACACACTTAGTACTAGTTGTGGAAACATAATGAGCTATAAGTCCATTATCTGGTGTTGAACAGAACCCCTTATGACTCTGGTTCCTCTCAAAGCCTCTTCCTTATGTTGAATGAGTGAGGGTTTTTTTCTTGCTATCACCATTTGAAGCTTGCTTATTATGGATCTTTCTAAATGTGCATGCTTATTTCTGTAAATCTGCTTAACAACAATGTCTAGTGGGGGGCACGGTGGCTTGGTGGTTAGCACGTTTGCCTCACACCTCCAGGGTTGGGGGTTTGTTTCCCGCCTCTGCCATGTGTGTGTGGAGTTTGCATGTGCCTCAGGGTTTCCTCCGGGTACTCCGGTTTCCTCCCCCGGTTCAAAGACATACATTGTAGGTTGATTGGTATCTCTAAATTGTCCATAGAGTGTGTGTGTGCCCTGCGATGAGTTGGCACTTCGTCCAGGGTGTATCCTGCCTTGATGCCCAATGACGCCTGAGATAGGCACAGGCTCTCCGTGACCCAAGAATAGATCGGATAAATGGTAGACAATGAATGAATGAACAATGTCTATTGTTAAAATTACTATACAAATAAGATTGAATTGGATATGAACATGAATATTTTTATCCAAATAAAAACATTAAAACAAGAACAGAATAAACAGGTTTTACCCAAAAAATTACTGATGCATTGTAGTAATTTTGTGTTATTATAAATATCAGATTTCTGATGTTCCAGTACACTGTGTAATTGTCCAACCTGTTGACTAAGTTGAGTGGGAAAGACTCAACTTTATGGCCCTTCATGTGGAACTGGGTAGGGCTGCTCTTTTTCCTCATGATATGATTAGTCAGGCCCTGCCATGCATACAGAGCAAACTCATTTCTATTCAGTTTTATTTGGATAGTGTTTTAACAATAGATATTGTCAACAATAGATATTGTGTATATACATATTTGTACGAATATATATATATACACAATATCTATTGTTGACAATATCTATTTATATATACATATCTAGCCATGGGGGTCACAGTCCAGTGACTTCTGTGCCGGTCCCAAGCCCGTATAAATAGAGAGGGTTATGTCAGGAAGGGCATCCGGCGTAAAACATTGCCAAATTAAATCATACGAATTGTCAGTGATGTGAGTACATCAGAAAGACAGCTCATGTTGGACATTTGGGGGACAAAGTTAGGGAGGCCAGATTAAGATGGTTTGGACATGTTCATTGGACATGTATATTGGTTGGAGAACGTCGGACATGGAGCTGCCAGGCAGGAGGCGAAGAGGAAGGCCAAAGAGGAGGTATATGGATGGAATTAATGAGGATATGAAGCTAGTGGGTGCAAGTGTTGAGGATGCAGAAGATAGGGATAGGTGGAGAGAGATGATTCGCTGTGGCGACCCCTGAAGGGAAAAGCTGAAAGAAGAAGAAGAAGAACATATATATATACACATATATGTGTGTGTGTGTGTGTGTGTGTGTGTGTGTGTGTGTGTGTGTGTGAACATGTGAACATACATAAGGCACTCCACAGCTTATTTATTGTAATGTCAGAGGCTGTGTGAATGTATTTCAGGCCATCAGCAGTACAGCAGTATAGAGAGTTGAAAACACGCAGTCGGTGGAATGTGCCGACTGTGTCAGAAAGTGTGTCAGCCAAAGAGTAATTTTATTCACAGCAGGGATTAATGTTTGAAAAAGAACCTTGTTCCTCTCAGTCTGGTGACATGCTTTTGTTTCTGAAATATGTGACCCATCAGTAAAGCCCCTAAGCCATGTTTTTACATTAGATTTGATTTAAACTCACTAGTCTCATTCACACCTAATCAGGCTGTCCCATGGCCCTCTGGGAAATACCTGCCTGAGGTAAGCTGAACATGGTTCCCAAGGCAACAGTTGGGGAGAGAAATCCAACCCAGAGGGGGCATCAAGGACTTTGGATCTGCTTGTATTTGTGTGTGAATGTTGTTTCAGAGCATTCTTTCTATGCCGTGAGTTGACACACACACACATGCCATGCATAGTTACTGATTAACATATGTAATCTCTTTCTCAAGGGCTCAGAGAGGGGCTCAGTGTGTTCCACTGAGTGTTTTACAAAGAAAATTGTGCACTCATTTACAGATAAATACAGATCAAAAGCATAATTCTTTTACATATGTCCATCTTTTCCATTTTTAAGGTCCATTCAAAATCTATGAGATGTAATTTTTTGCTTTTTGTTTTGTTTTTTTATTAACCACTAACTTGATATAACAGGGCCAAGATTAGGGTAATATAATTAATTAATATAATAATATAACTTCATTAATAACACTTGTAGTATAGTAATATACTAGAATAGTTTATTTTGTAGACTATATCTGTCTATCTATCTATCTATCTATCTATATTTGTATATATATATATATATATATATATATATATATATATATATATATATATATATATATATATATATATATATATATAATATATATATATTTCAAGTCAAATAAAATATTGATACAGATCAAAGATCCTCTGTAACAAAATACAAATATTTTAAATCCATATTTATACTATCTATATTTATACTGAAAATAATTATTTCAGTAAAAGGGCATGGCAGATGTACTGTGCTTATCTTAAATGCAGCCACATCTGTCCACACCTCACCCATCTCTCAGGTGATAGAGTCTGGAGTCAGAAACACACTGATATCAGCATACTGATAGGACCTAGACATTAACCTGACTGATATGATGGTAACATCTCATTTTAATCAGTGCCCCATGTCTGGTACTGTGATTGTTTAAAGATAATTATGGCTAGATATATATATATATATTAAAATATTCTTCAAATGAAATTGTTCCATTGCTTCATTGTATGTGATGTAAAATTCCTAACTCCTGACTCATAATAGTAACATTTCACTTTAAGGCTAATTATTTTACACATTAGTTAAATTGAATGAACCATGAACTTAAGTATTAATACAGTCATCAATATTAGGTAAAATGCTGAAAAGTATTGCTTGCTGCACCACCATCTGTACCATTGCTGCCTCTTGCCGGTTATTGTCTCTTTGGAGCTTGGCAAATTCGCAACAAGTCCATATAGGTTTTCTCTGGCTTCCCTGGTTTCCTCCAATCTCCCAAACACATGTAGGATTGGCTATGCTAAATTGCCCCTAGGTGTGAACGTGTGTACCTGGTGCTTGGCAAGGATCTGATATTCCATCTATAGTCAATCCTCCTTGCACCCAGTGTTCCTGGAATAGGCTCCGGATCCACTGTAACCCTGACCAGGATAAAGTGGCTACTGAAGATGATGGCATGAATAATTTATGTGGACTTATTTTTAGTCATGGACTGAATTAACATTATAGCCATTGTAAGTGTTTACTAACATGAACATAAATTCCCAATTAAAATGTGTTCATTATTATTAACATTACCTATGGTTGATTAATAATGGTTTGTTCATGTTTAATAACGCCGTCAATCTTAATGTAAACCGCACTCATGACAGTATGTTGCGTGGTTTAACAAGCAAGGCTTTATAGGAATGGAAAATTTACTTTTCTTATGTGCGTAAGTGTGTTATAAATAAACCATTTTCCATTTTGTCACAGTATGTTTCAGAATATTAGGTCTTGTTTCTGGTTCAGCCAGTTTCTGGATCATTCATCCAGTTTAATCCTGGACACGCTTCTCTTGTATGTTTTGGCATCCACTATTATGAAAGGAAAAATCATAGGGGTTTGTCACTGACATTCAAAATGAATAACAGGCAGTTGACTCAGTACCTATATACTTTTGGGCTGAAAATAGGCCATCTCTCATGTTTATCTCTTTAGCTTCATGTGAAACAGGATACAAGAGAAAAATACACCCTTTGGGATAACACTCATTTCATTTAATAATAATAATAATAATAATAATAATAATAATAATAATAACATTTGCTTCACTGAGAAACTCGACTCATTGTTAAGGCTGGTGTTAAAGAAAGAGACATAGGTGCCCTCTTGCAGCCAATAAGCCATTCAACCCTTGGTCTGCTGTACCCATGGATCATCTTGGAGATAAGTCCTTGACTCAACAGTGCAATACAAATTACAGGCAGCAGCACGAGCAGGCTATAGGTCTCGGGAGATGCTGTGAGTCGTTTCTATGGCCATGCTTGTCAAGCATGCAGGCCTTTGGGAGTAGATGAATGCCACTCTCTCTCTCACACACACAAACACTGCAATACTTCAAGGAAAGATTAAATATAAAAACTGTTGTCAATATAATAAAGGGCTGCCACTTCAAAGGGCCTGTGTCCTTATTGAAGAATTGGATGATGTTTTACTTTCCAACACACAAGACTGGTTTAGTCAATATCTTTGTAAGAACACAATAGATTTAGAATTTGCTATAAAACTTTAAAGGGCAAATGTAATAACAAGTAATAAAGGGGAGAGGAACTTAAAGAAACAAGCAATTGATTTTTTTTTTTTACATGTTTCTGTCTGTCTGTCTGTCTGTCTATCTGTCTGTCTATCTATCTATCTATCTATCTATCTATCTATCTATCTATCTATCTATCTATCTATCTAGCTATCTATCTATCTATCTATCTATCTATCTATCTATCTATCTATCTATCTGCATGTAATCTGGTTTTATTTCCTCTGAAATATTAATACAATTATATTTATGTCATGCCAATTAGAAGTCCTGGTAGTTCAGTTCAGTTTAATTCAAAGTAATTCAATTCAATAAGATTTCTTGATATGACTAATACAGTTGTTACAGTATTTCCAATCATTGAAATGATAAAGAAACTATGCCCAGGAAAAATATGGGTACCATGTCAAAATAAAAAATAAAATAAAATAAAAATGAATAGATAGATAGATAGATAGATAGATAGATAGATAGATAGATAGATAGATAGATAGATAGATAGATAGATAGATAGATAGATAGATAGATAGATAGATAGATAGATAGATAGATAGATTTACTAAAAAGTATTTATATAAGTATTCAGGTGTAAATATTTTTGACCATGTATGTATGTATGTATGTATGTATATGTGTGTGTGTGTGTGTGTGTGTGTGTGTGTGTGTGTGTGTGTGTGTGTGTGTGTGTGTGTGTGTGTGTGTGTGTGTGTATTTCTCTTGCACTGTTTGCACATGGTTGCACACATGCATTGTGCAGTGTTTTGTCTCCTGTGGTCCCGTGTTTTATGTAGCACCAGGGTCCTGGGGGAACATTGTCTCATTTTACTGTGTACAGCACCAGCTGTATATAGTTGAAATGACAATAAAAGCTTCTTGATCTGACTTATTTATTTGTTTACATTTTCACTTTTTTAAATTGAATTAATTTATTTCAACTTTTTCTTACTTTAAAATAACTTGATTCACTTATTTGATTCATTTGATCACTTGATTCATTTAATCATCTATTTTTAGTTTGTTTATTATTAAACATCTGACAAACCTCAAATTTAGCTTGCTGATTAGTAAATAATGTTTAAAAAATATTATTTATAAAGAATCTTTCTACACTTTCTAGTCTTTTAATGTCCTCTACCGAGTAACTGTGGAATCACAACGCTGCACTTGTCCCGCCTACCAACTGCGTGTCAAAATTTACTTCATTCTGATTGGTCAACGGAGCTGTACCTCAATCACAGCGGAGGTCATGTATGCGGTACTAAAGTAATAGCGTTTCTTCTGAAGGGTGTTTTTGTCTTGGAGGACTTTGTTGGTCGACATGATATCATGCTGCAACTCTAAGTTTTTCTTTAATTATGTTTTTTATTTACCGCATGTCTCAAAATAGAGCTTCAACATGTTTGAAGAGGGTCTGTATCTTGTCCTAGTAAACCGGAACTAAACAAATGACCGGGTTTTTGTTGTGTTGTTGTTGTTGTGTTGTGTTGTTGCATGAGAAATTGTGTGTAAACGCTATTTTTAACTCGTCAACAGAAACCTTAATGCAAGTCTGTAAAAGCTAGCTTTATATTTAATAGCATAAGACATCATTTTACCTCAATTAAACATACTTTACATTTTGGTTCATTGCCCATTGTGTTATATAATAATAATAATAATAATAATAATAATAATAATAATATAGATATATAGAAAATTAAAGCTATATAAGGCTAGAAAGACAATACTTTTTCCCTGAAGGACCAGTGAACCTTTTGTGATGTTAAACAGCTCTCCAGTCAATGTATGCAATGTATTTACTTGTATACTCTCAATATACACTATATTGTCAAAAGTTTTGGGACACCCCTCCAAATCATTAAATTCAGGTGTAGTCTTTCAAGGGTTGGGCTTGGCCACTTAATTCCAGTGAAAGGAACTCTTAATGCTTCAGGATACCAAGACATTTTGGACAATTCCATGCTCAGAACTTTGTGGGAACATTTTGGGGATGACCCCTTACTATTCCAACATGACTGCACACCAGTCATGGAACTTCCTTTCACTGGAAGTAAGGGGTGAAGTCCAACCTCTGAAAAACCACACCTGAATTCAATGATTTAGAGGGGTGTCCCAAAACTTTTGGAAATATAATGCATATCCCTCTGACACACATTTGAAACTTATATTCTTATATTATATACTTATGTTCTCTCGTTTTTTTGCACAGCTGTTTATCTTCCACTTGTCACTGATAAGGAAGAAACCCTTCTACATCAGTACCATATTTCCTCAAAGTAGTCCTCTACACTGTACTTCTCATCACTTTCAGTGCAAAAGCCTGGCTCCATGCACATCCCAATCCCCAGCTACTGTTACACAGAGACGTACAGACACGGCAGACCCGGGTCCTCCACCTCCTCCAACGTGCTGCTGCATGAGCGGCTGCCATAACTGCGTGTGGATCGAGTATGCTGCAGAGCTGCTGAAGTATTACAGTGATGGTGGAGAAAAAGCACTGGCTGCCATGGAAGACCAAGTTCATGATGAGAATCTTAAGACTTACCTCAAAATGGAGATCAGGCTACTGAAGAAATCGTGATTATATTATGCATCCCTTGCATGACTGAGGTTTATTTTCTTTATTTCTTTAGCTGTCACTGGGTGAAAAGTTTTATGAAATAGGAATGACACCTTAAAAGACTCTTGAGCCAGTTTTGTTAGTAGTACCATGGGTTTTTAGAGGTCAGTTTGCAAAAACCTTTGAATGTGCAATACTTAGTCTTATTCTTTAATATTCTTTAGTTCCATCTCCAATCCAGGTCCATATCCGATACCTCCATAAAAATACCTGATCAACCATGTATTACACAATCGCCCATGTATTTAAATCAACTTTTTAGAAAAGAAACTTTTTCAGTTTGCATTTGCTTTAATGCATTTAGCAGGCGCGAGCACTTAAAAGTTAGGGTAAAAATCATAAGGCAGTCCTATCTTATGACCTATAGCTCAGAACGCCAAGTACCTGGCCATGAGAAATACAGGTTTTAAAAATTGTGCAAGTCTATAAATGTTTATGCATATGCTTATAAATATTATCATAAATAGATACTCTGTGTCTAAGGCAAAAGGGACCATCCACATCACTGATAAGAATTCTGTATATTGTGTTTGGTTATCAAACATTTGGGAATGAACCAAGTAGAGTTGTTTAGGGTGTCATGCAATGGCACTGTCTGTACCTGCATAGTGCTCTAAATATTCATGTGTTTAAATGAAATATTCTGGCTCTGACAGTTCCTTAACCCCATCTCAAGAGATGTTACTGCGCAATTGTTCATTAATCATGCTCACACACCTGTTTTTGTAGCCTCTTTGTAGTATTTTCTAATAGACTAACCTGGTTCTGTTACAGGTAAGTGGTAGGTTAGTGGTTAAAGTGTTGGACTACTGATCGGAAGGTTATGAGTTCGAATCCCTGGTCCATCAAGCTGCCCCTGAGCAAGGCCCTTAATCTTGTACCTGAGTGACCATTTAGCTGTGTCTGCAGTATTCCAGTCTCAATGAACACCCCTAGTCTAGTCACAACCAGATACAGAGTGGCCAAGATTTCTAAAAAATAATGCACCTCCTATTCATATTTGCTTGAATCTGTTTAGAAATTCCAAGATTGTTCATATTTGTTCATTCCAAGTAATGTGCTCATATTCAGTTACATCGGTAAAACGCATTTATTTACTCTATGCTCTATATTCAAATCTAAACTTTCAAGGTAGCCCGAACAACTGAATTGAGCTGTACTTAAGCTGAGAATTTCCAGTATCCTTTAACACAGGTTAAAGTAACACACTTTTTTTTGACAGTCTGCAAATTAAATATTTATTATTAGGTATTTAAGTACAGACTAAGTCTTTATTTATTGTAAATGATGTGTATATACTTTATTGAAGTGACAAAATATATAATTATTTTCATGCTAAATGTGTGCTTTGTTTACCACTGCCTTTTTTCAGTGATCAAATCTAGAAGTGCACAGCTGACTGACCTGAACTTTAGTCTTTATGTGGATGATTAAAGATGATTCAAGAACTTCATGTGCTTACAGAGCTACGTGTGAAAAATCCCTACCACTGACATTGCGAACAATGCTGCTCCTGTTTATCTGCTACAGGGCCTTTCCTTGTTTTCTCTGATACAAGAAGTATCATTTGTTTACCAAATGTAGTACATCATGAGAATCATACTTCCATATGAAAAGGAAATGAAATATTGTTCATTATTATACATACAGTACAGTAAATACAATGCAGATTTAAAGATTTATGTGATTATGTGACATCCCATTCTTAATTTATAGCGTTTAATATGGAGTTGGCCCGCCCTTTGCAGCTATAACAGCTTCAACTCTATGAGGTCAGGCACTGATGTTGGACGAGAAGGCCTGGCTCGCAGTCTCCGCTCTAATTCATCCCAAAGGTGTTCTATCGGGTTGAGATCAGGACTCTGTGAAGTTTCTCCACACCAAACTCGCTCATCCATGTCTTTGTGGACTTTGCTTTGTGCACTGGTGTGCAGTCATGTTGGAACAGTTCCCACAAAGTTGGGAGCATGAAACTGTCCGAAATGTCTTGGTATGCTGAAGATTTTATACACCTGTGGCCATGGAAGTGATTGGAACGCCTGAATTCAATGATTTGAAGGGGTGTTCCAAAACTTTTGCCAGTATTGTGTATTGAGAACCATATGTATTGATTTTTCACATGGGCTTGTCATACAGAATTTTCAAATGATTTGTTGACATGCATGTACATCCATTTTTAAGAAGCCTATGATAAATTGGCTTAAAAAATGTATGTTTTGTTGTTCTTTCGGTCGCGCTCTCTGTTCAGGGTCACCACAGTGAATCATCTGGTCCACATATAGAGGTATTTCACAGAAGATGCTAGGTGTTTGAAGTAAATGGTTTTCAGATTTACATGGCTTTCAGGGAAATGGCTCATGTGATTCAGAAAGCAAAAGTACTGTAGTAAACAACAAGGGTTTTGTTTTAATTGGGGCAAAATAATCCTTACCAAAAACTCACCTGATCTAATTAATGTGGCTCCTTTAATTTAGATGCTTCAAGCTGGATTCACTCCTTTTCTTTTAACCTAATGTGACATCACTGGGGGTGAATGTTAATGCAATCACAACATTTCCATTTTAATTGTGTCAGTTATGTTCTTAGCTTCAATGTGATATAAAACGTCTACATACCCCTGAAATAAAATAGGAGGAAAAAATCACTTTTTAATCACTACTAAAAACATCATGCCCATGGTGCAGCACGGAGGTGGCAGCATCAGGCTTTAGGTCTGCTTTTGTTTAGCTAAACCTAAGGCTTTTATGAAGGTGGAGGGAATCATGAATAGCTACAAATACCAGCTGATTTTAGTGCAAAACCTTCAGCTTCCCCGCTAATGATGCTGACTGACTGAAAGACTGAGTGAGTGGTTTAATAAAAATTAAAAGGTGCTTCAATACATTATGAGTTCAGGGGCGTGCACAGTTATGTAACTTGGCTATTGTAAGTTTTTTTTATTATATTGTATGTTTCTTATACTTTTTCACTTAATTGTTATTTTTTCACAAGAACCTGTCAGAGGGTGTGTAGACCTTTTTATATTCACTGAAAATTGATCCCCCTCGTGCACACACATGGCAAATTAATCTAGAACATGGATATGAGATCAGAGGTGGGTAGGCGTCCCTTTCCTAATCTGCTGAGGAGTCAGAGGATAAAACCTCCCCATCAGTAGTCTCTTCCTGAGAAAGCCTAGCGTAGCCACCCACACCTCCAGCAGAGACGGAGAAACATACAGCGAGAGGTGCTGCGCACATTCAGGCTGGCAGTCAGCTGCAGCGGTGAGTAGAGTTTTAGAACCCTGTGGAACATGGAATCCTGAATAGAGCTTTAAGGATAGCAAGGTTTACAAGATCCTGTTCTATTCTATGTAGTGAAGTTGAGAAACACTTCGTTCTTGTAACGGAATTAAATTTCAGGTGAATTGTACTAGTGGTGCATCAGGTGGTGTTGATGCCTCATGGCTCCAAGGTTCCCAGTTCAAACCTGTACTGGGGTTAGTGCCTGTGTGGAGTTTTGTATGTTCTCCTCATATCCATGTGAGTTTCATCTGGATTTCTCCAGTTTATTCCCACCTGTACTGGCACACATCCAGAATGCATTCCTGTCCCATGCTCAGTATTCCCAGAATGAGCTCTGGATCCACTGCAGTCCTGAACAGGATAAAGCAATTCCTGAAGATAAATTATTTATTTAAATTGCAGTCTGAGAAATGTGGAGAATTAACAAAGGAAATTTCTCTCAGAAATGAATTTCTCTAGTGATCAACTGTGTAGGTTTAATAGAGTATTTTTTTTTTTTTTTGGTTTTTAAAATTCAGTCTTTCTCTGACTCAAATTATTTTTTAAAAACAAGCTGCTTTTTTTTAATAATAATAATAATAATAATAATAATAATAATAATAATAATAATAATAATAATAATAATAATAATAATAATAATAATAATAATAATAATAATAATAATGGGGGGCACAGTGGCTTGGTGGTTAGCACGTTTGCCTCACACCTCCAGGGTTGGGGGTTCGGTTCCCGCCTCCGCCGTGTGTGTGGAGTTTGCATGTTCTCCCCATGCCTTGGGGGTTTCCCCCGGGTACTCTGGTTTCCTCCCCGCGTTCAAAGACATCTCTAAATTGTCCGTAGTGTGTGATGGCGTGAGTGAATGAGAGTGTGTGTGTTCCCTGTGATGGGTTGGTACTCCATCCAGGGTGTATCCTGCCTTGACGCCTGAGATAGGCACAGGCTCCCCGTGACCCAAGAATAGATCGGATAAGCGGTACAGACAATATAATAATAATCATCATCATTAAAAATCAGTTTTCAGTATGTCATTACTTATTAGATACACTTATATACAGTATCATTTTTCCTATATACAATTTTTTTCTCCTAAAATCAACATAGCTCATACCATGGCATGTGTAGAGATTAATATGCTGTATACTGTAATGTATTGAACCCAGGCAGAGTCAGTCTGTCAGTCAGATTGCTGAAGGAGATCAGCTCTGGACAATTCATTTGACTCAGCTCTTTTCCGACAGCTTAGTACATCCATCATTGTCCCTTTGTGTAATAAGATTAGTCCATGTAGCACTAGGGATCTTATTAACTTGAGCCCTGGATTAGATAAACTGGGTCACCCCTGGGCTGTACTTCTGTCTCCAGCTCCTCTACAGGATCATGGCTCTCATGAGGTATTCATCTTTAGGCTCATTTGTCTATAGACACATGTCGTTCATCAGTAAGCGGATTATGGATCAAGTCCAGGACGGTGTACACACCATGTGCAGTAAGAATGGGAGAATTATCTCCTTCTGCACAAAAATCAGGACTCAGGAAAGTTTCACTGTGAGAAATATGATGAAATTAGTAATGTTACATTTACATGATAACCAGCAAGTCTCTCTTTTTCTCGCTATCTCTCTTTCTCTCTCTCTCTCTCTCTCTCTCTCTCTCTCTCTCTCTCTCTCTCTCTCTCATTATAGTAATATCAGACTGAAACTCTACATCAGGAAGAGAGAATACAGAGTGGGTTGAATAAGCACAACTACTAACTCAGTGTTTTCATCAAAACAAGCAACAGCTATGAATCTCGAGCCCCCTAAACCTGAGTTTAAGTCAGCCACCCGAGTGACAGGAGGCCCAGCCACACCACGCAAAGGCCCACCCAAATTTAAGCAGAGGCAGACTCGCCAGTTTAAGAGCAAACCACCAAAGAAGGGCATCCAGGGGTAAGTCTAAAATCAAAATATTTTTCCAATTTATTATTCATATTTTTATTTTTAATATATTTTTATTTTTTTATTTTTTTTATATATAATTATTAATTTTAACACATTATTTTAACACATATTTAAATATCTAATTTAATCTATTAATTATTATTATTATTATTATTATTATTATTATTATTATTATTATTATTATTATTTTGTTTGTTTGTTTGTTTTTTCTAATTTACATTTTAATTACTTTATTTATTATAAATTTTGTTGTTGTTATCCAAGTGTGAAATAAATGCAAATAACTAATATCATTTAAAATGATGTCAGAACATACATATATCACGCACTGCAGCATCATATACTTATCATATGAGTCAATAACTCTTCTGTTGGCTCCATCAGATTTGGAGATGATATCCCTGGAATGGAAGGTTTAGGCACTGGTAAGTGCAGTCATTTCACGTCTTCTCACACGTCTTTTAGCATCATCTCAACGTCATCATCCGTTTATTTGCGACTGCTCTCATTCGGAGTCCTTGAGAGCGAATTATATTTTACTCAGTCAGGCTGTTCACATTGATCATGACTCATTATAAATGCTGTAAGTTAGATTATAAAGGCTTGAGTGTAGCTTTGCTGGAAAGCTGCTTATGATAGCCAGCAGGACACTGAAATGCTTTTCAGCAGGTGTGTTAAAAGGATAGTGCAGCTTTAGTCCAGGACATAGCTCAACCCTTACAATTCTATGCATATTTCCATACTTTTGGTTTATATTGCTGTAACTGAGATGGAAATAGACTTGCAGTCGTACTAAAGAGATGCTATGAGACAGCGGGACATCCAGGGATAAACTAGAAAACAGAACATCAGTTATGCCGTGTTCATGACCATTTTTGTGTCCGTACCCACAGACATCACAGTCATCTGCCCTTGGGAGGCCTTCAGCCACTTGGAGCTGCACGAGCTGGCTCAATACGGCATCATCTGAGTTCACCATCTTCACGCCATCCTCTTCACTTTCCTCTTCAATTCTGCCTCCACCCCGGCCATGGGCTCCTGTGGGTCCATTTGCACGCACACCTTATCATAGAACAATACAAAAATGGAAAAATCAGAGCAGAAAAACAAAACAAAACAAAAAAAAAAACAACCATACAAAAAAAAAAAACCTTACCTAACTGTCCACCTCATGGTTTCTTTCTTCTTGGCCCATCAGTTAAATCTGTGTCTGTGTTTGACTTATTGTCTGTCAGATCTTAGAGGTACTCGTTCTCTTCTTTCTCCGTTCCTCTGTGATCTTTCATATCTGTATCCTCCTTTTTTTCTGGAACAGAACTGCAAACTTAAGCAAGCAAGACAGCCTCAAAGTGAGTATAAGCATTGCACCCGTGAAATGCTCGGCTTCTCATTTCACGTGTCCCGGCCCCTCTGGTGACATCTCAGAGGTTTATTCATCTTTTTTTTCTTTTTAAAAAAAAAAAAAGGTCATACTCCTGTAGACATAGGATACTGATTGACTGACTGACTGTCAAAGAATAAATGTGACACCTTGCATTAAAAAACAAACCAAAAAGCAATCCCGTTGATTTAGTTCTTGCTGATTTACAGCACTGAATCTCTAGGCATTATCCTACTTAACCTTTTCTTCTTTATTAATAATCATATCACACACACTTCTGTGCTCAAGGTTCACAGAAAAATGAATTGCCACTTTCTTGGCTGTCTTGCAATCTCAGAACCGTCTGATGTGTCCAACTGATGTATTTTAAAGAAAATGAAGCCAAAACAGCAAGTCATAGACAGGGTTGAATGTTCTGCATTATTAAAACGTTTAGTGCAGGGTTCAGGCCATTACAATTCGGGAAAGTGTTCACTTGATCTGTTTTGTGTCTTATTTAACTGCATGCTGGAATTGCTTATTCATTATTCATCTTTCTTGCTCGTCCTGGCAGCATTCCTTCTCTTCCTGTCTGCCTGCTGTCTTTCTGTCTCCTCTGTGCTGTTTCAAATCCTTTGCCTAATTTCAATTCTATTGAATTCTTACTGATTATCTTTGCATATTTCATGTGTATATTAAACCAAGATAAACTGATATCATTTGTACATACTGTAAAGTGAACTGCATGTTCCTGTCATAGGTTTTCTTATTCATTATACAGTCTTTACTTTATCTATCGGATGCTGTGCGTATTGCTGTGTTGTATAGTCGCATTTGAAATATTCTGCCTCATTTATTCATTCATTTTCACTGGCACATTGCTTGTCCTTCACACAAACGCTCACACAACAATATACAGTGAAACATTTTTGCATAATCTCAAACATTTACGTCAGCTCTCACCCAGTTCCCTCCTGACATCTGTGTACTTGGATGATGGGAAGATTGTTAGGGGGGGTTTGCAGTATTTTACTCCTCCCTGGATCTGTTGGTATGTTTGCTCAAGAGATGACAAATGCATCTAATCATTGACCTTTCACCCAACGCCATGACTGTCTGTAACCAGTGACTGAAGTGTTTCTTCTCTACAGGATGAGATCAAAATAAAGCTTATAAAAAGGGGAAAATTATTTCTTGATTGTCATGAGTCCAGTTCTTCCTGCTGTTACTACACATAACACATATGCTAATACATTTCCATTTGCCTCTTTATTTCCTACATAATTTGCTAAGTAGTTTTATTACATTAATAAATATCAAAGGTTTTTTTTTTTATCAGTCTATATGTGTTGATTGTTAACAAAATGCAATAAACCATGAAGAGTGCGTACGAATTAAATTTTATTTTTTATTGTGTTTGTTCAGATTAGTTTGAATAAAATTAAATAGTTCATATGTGTAAACCTGAATTTGTTTTTATATTCATTAATTACTAGCTACCACTGACTAATTAAATATTTTTTTCTTTAGCAAGTATTTTGACAGCAGGTATTTATTCCATTGTTTTTATGAAATTCATTTTTAGGATATTTTCAGGGCAATGTAAAATGAGTTAAGTTCACTAGATTCTCTCTACATTTATTTACAAAAAAACCAAAAAAAACCCCAACTTTATTTACAATAGCTCTATGTTAATGTTATATATTATGGCAATCTTTTATTATGTTTAGACAATTCTCGTATGCTAGCTCAGTTATAGACTGAGCGACGGCTTTAGTTTTGAAAATAACTTACTTCCGGCAACAGTCACCAATATACATTGATTTGTCCCACCCGTTTTCCAGCGAGCGCTGTCGTAGTGTCCCGCCTTTTTCATTACTATTGGTTGATAGAGCATACTCAAGCTCCATTATCCAATAATAAATGGTTGCATTTGACATATGACCTATTGGCCAATCATAGTATAGAAGGCGGGGTTTGTCTGAATGCTGATGGGAAAACAAATTAGGTAACGGAAGTGCCTGTTCACTATCGCCGCTTTCACGCACGGTGCAGAGTTATGGAGTTGAGTTTCGCTCAGACTGTAACATTCATCGCCGGTACTGTAATCGCTAATATTGTTATCTGAGTTCAGGTTTCGGGATAACAGACCCGAGTAAACATGTCGGAAAACATTGTAAGTATATGTTTGTACAGTTTTGATTAGCTCCTAATAATTTGGGGAATAGCGTAAGTCAGTGAAATGTGCAGTTTATTTCGGTGATGAGGCAGCAGAATTGTTAGCGTGATGCTAACTGATTAGCAAGCTAACGGTCAGAATAGTCAGGGCCCGGCTGAAATAAGGAGCAAGAATCGCAGGAGCAAGATGAACCAGAGCACAGATTAATGAGTGGAAACGCTTAGCTGTGGAAAAAGCCTGAGGTTGATGTGTTTACGAGCTCAGTCCCAGTGCACTCGGCTCTGAGATAGAGGGACAGTCAGAAAGTCGCAGCTCTCTTGCTGTTAAACATTTCAGACGCCAGACACTTATCACATTAAACTACTGATAACTTACTGAAATCGCTCAATAACAAAGTACTCTGCTTATGTAGCTCTAGTAAATCCGCTTTCTTATACCAATGCTGTCCCCCTTTAACCGGGGTCCCATCACTGCTCAGCTTACATTTACTTAAGGGTGTAATAGTCGATTTTTTATTAAAGAATATCTTGCTTGTTCAAATAATCTAAGATACCTAAAATACTATAAACTATAAAAAAAAAAAACAATGGTTTTAGGCCCCTTGTTTTAACAGTACTGTCCCAAGTGGCTGAAAGAGTCCTGACTTCTGGTCAGGAATTCTTGTTTGTGTTTGGCTGATCCTCCTGTCAATCAATTAGTAGGCGGGCTGCTCAACAGGCCATCATCGATGCTGGGGGCGGAGCTTCGTGGACATGGGCGGGGTTCGTGTGTGGTTTTGTGGGCCCATTAATTAACACAAAAAAAGTCATTCAAATGTTTAACCCACCTACTTAACAATTAGACACACAGATTAATCTTACCTATTGCACCTTTAATAAAAATGGTTTCATTAAAGGTGCAATAATATCTGCAGACAGATATGCTGATATCTATTCAGTTACACCAGTATGCTGTGAAGTATGTTCATTTCACTCCTCATGTAACAGGTCAGGAATGCAAAACCTGAAGAAAAAAGAAACTGCTCCTGACACAATCAGCAGGTTAAACCCGCAAGATCATTTTTGCTTTGAAATCCACTTGTGTTATACAGATTAATTTAGCAGTCAGCCATTCAAAATTTAACCTATAAATAAAAACACAACATGGAAAACAATTTCCTGCTCTGATGGATTTACCAGTTTAAATCTAGGCTTTTAGGACGCACAACAATCTCATCAGATCTAACTGCGTGTATAGATAGTGCTACTCTTGCGACCGGAAACTATCAAATCTTTTTCGAGCTGTTTGACATGAAAATTACCAAGTAGTTTTGGTGCCTAAAATTCATGTCCTTACAGCCAAGCTATTCTGTTTCCAGTTATTTGATAGATCAGAGGTGTGAAAGCGATCAGGTTAAAACTCTCTCTCTCTCTCTCTCTCTCTCGATCAGGCATAACACATGGCACCTGTTAGTGGGTGGGGTAGATTAGGCAGCAAGTGAACATTTTGTCCTCAAAGTTAATGTGTTAGAAGCAGGAAAAATTGGCAAGCGTAAGAAGCGAGTTTGACAAGCCAAATTGTGATGGCTAGACGACTGGATCTCCAAAACTGCAGCTCTTGTGGCGTGTCCCCGGTCTGCAGTGGTCAGTATCTGTCAAAAGTGGTCCAAGGAAGGAACAGTGGTGAACTGTTTTATGTAGGTGTAATGACTCGATTGGCATGTATAATTCAAAGAATTATAAGGAATGAGCCTGCTTATGTAACCTTTGGCAGCCACTCACCCTTTATTTGTCTGTAATGTTCTTCTTGGCATGCGGAAAGTTTTGAGAATGTCCTTGATTGAATAAGGAATTCATAAGAAATCATTCAAGGCTAGAGCAACATTCACCCATGTTACGTTTCTTTTCAGTGTAACCTTTCAGTTACTGTGATACAAGTCTCAAGAGTAATGCCGCTGTCTTGAGCTTGTACAACAATCACCTGTTATCCACCCTGTGCTGTTTCACAGTTACATATACGCTTACGTGACTATATGCTCTCGCACCTGTATCTGGTAAAAGTTTTGCTGGAAGGTTGTGATAAGAATGCTTTGAATATTCTGTTTGAAATAAATGTGAAATAACCTGAAAGGCTGGCTTCATTAATAACGTGATATTTTCATTTCCTCTTAGATCATTCGTGTTCAGTCTCCGGACGGGATGAAAAAAATCACTTCGACCAAGCGAGAGACTGCAGCAGCTTTTCTGAAAAAGGTTTGAAGCACACTAGAGTTTTAAACACATACAAACTCACACACACACACACAATAGAAAACACGTTATAGCTGATTTGGCATTAATATTTTTGTGCTTTATTTAAATTACAGACTTGAATACAACTGAATAAAATAAATGTTGATTGTTGTGTTAGTTTTGACAATTTTCACAGACTGAGCTTGAGCAATAGGTCTTTATTATTCAGCCAAACAAGTGTTAATTAATGTGCATTGGACAGTTCACTTATCATCTACACATTCATGGTTCATTATCAACTTCATGACTCACCATGTGGTTTCTCCCTGAATTGACCCAGATATCACTGAAAGCACTATTCGCTCCATCACGTCACACTCTACTGTATTTTATTAGTATTTTTCCTGTTCATCAGGACTCCTTTAACCTTACCGGACATAGTTATGAGAATGGCACTCTTGACATTTCCAGCAGCTCAGAGAGTTTATTTAGCTCTGCCTACAAGAGCTAATTTATCGATGAGAACGGATTAAAACAGACGGACCACACGCTTCTCTGACACATGCTGCTTTCTGAGCCGTGTGTAGCCGAGACACACAAACGCACAACATATTTTAGCAAGGGACTTCATGGCATGCTGTTGTGTCCACACACTCCCAGCAAGTCTGGCTAATGAAGAGGATTTGTTCACCACCTCTGCCATATTACAGAGCAGCTATTGAGAGACAACAAGTGCACAGTTCTAAAAAGAAATGCAGCACTGGAGCAGAATAGTCCCACACTGTTCATCAGTCTACTGACAACTTTGTCTTATTAAACACGGTATACACTATTGCCAAAAGTTTTGGGACACCTGCCTTTACATGCACATGGATTTGCCCCACCCTTTGCAGCTATAACAGCTTCAACTATTCAGGGAAGGCTTTCCACAAGGTTTAGGAGTGTGTTTATGGGAATTTTTTACCATTCCTCTAGAAGTGCAGTTGTGAAGTCAGGCATTGATGTTGGATGAGAAGGCCTGGCTCGCAGTCTCCACTGTAATTCACCCCAAAGGTGTTCTGTCAGGTTGAGGTCAGGACATTATGGGCCTTGCTTTGTGCACTGGTGTGAAGTCATGGTGGAACAGGAAGGGGTCATCCCCAAACTGTTCCCACAAAGTTGGAGCATGAAATTGTCCAAAATGTCTTGGTATGCTGAAGCATTAAGAGTTCCTTTCACTGGAACTAAGGGGCCACGCCCAACCCCTGAAAAACAACACCTGAATTCAATGATTTGGAGGGGTGTCCCAAAACAATATATTGTATCTGGTGTATAAATTGTTACAGAAAGCAGCTGTGATACACCAGTGAGAATTTTCAGCCACACGCCCAGTTGCTTTCTGATTTCTCTCTGTGGCTTCCAGTTAAATGCAATTTGCATGGGTGAAGATTACGTTAAGCACAGCGCACCACAGCATGAGCTCATTTGTAATATAGCTAATATTGCTAGATTAGAGGCGCTGTATTTCTATGAATAAAACGCATCTCTCCTGAAGATGAAGCAGCTCAGCAGAGCCGAATTGAAGATTGCTGTGGAGATCGACGAGCAAATCTGCAGATCAATAGAGAGATCATGTTCTGTTATTTCAGTAAAGGTCAAGGCAGGATGCTGATTTGGACACAGCGAAGTCTCAGCTAAAACGTGTCCTAAACACCCGGTTTATTTTAAACTTCAGATACACCCTAGACTTTACATTATATTTCTCAAGATTTAAGCCACAGCCGTGAGCTCGATGTATTCCTAATGACATCAAGCCTCGGTTAAACACGCTCTTGCAGAACATCTTCATTTCTGGCTAAGTGCTCTGAGCTCTGTAGTTCTTCAGAACTCTGTGCTTTATTAGATATGGGCCACAATCGCATTACGATCGAGCCTTTAATGTCCTCGTAAGTGTTCTGCCTGGCCACATGGAACTATCATGGCGAATCTTGTGTCTGATTTTGTTCATGAATAAATTCAGAGTTCTGCCTGAAAATGTTTAGAGTTTAATTATTGCAGCTTATGGGGTATTTCGTAATATCTAGTAATTTGTGTGTGTGTGAGGGAGAAGGTGAGTTGTGCTGACTGAGCTGCACAGCAAGAATTATTGCCAAGCTACTGCAGCTGTTTTTTCCCCTCTGTTCTTTCGTTGTTGTTCTTTCTTTCTTAATATTTCAACACAGCCTTTCTATCCTGCTTTCTTCAGTTAAACTAGTGATGATTTGGCATTTCGCATTTGATTAACCAGGCCGAGCGGTTTTGTTCCTTTTAGTAAACTTGTCCTGTTTTTGCACGATCATGAATAAAACAGGATGCACCACATGTTCTCATTCTGCTCTTGTCCCCAAAAGGTTGCTAAAGAGTTTGGTTTCAACTCGAATGGGTTTTCTGTCTACCTGAACCGGGATAAGACGGGCGAGATTGTCTCTCAGAACAAGACCCTTAGTCTGCTTAAAATCAAGTAAGTCTACACAAACACTGGAACCATCAGTATTTTGTCACACCGAGATACTAGAACAATTGAATTAGTTGCCAGAATGAAGCGAAGTGCACTATAATGGCTGATTTTGACCTGCTACAAAGTCCAAGCACAGATACACACAGTGCATTTAATATGCACTGATTAAAATGTTTAATCATCTCTATGAGGAACAAGTCAGATCTTTCTTGTGCATTGGTTAATAAAGCTTTTATTGTACATGTAGTTTTTTATTTTGTAGTCCCCCTCCCCCCGATGTGCTTTTTATATTCAAAACATTGACATCAAGAGAAGTAAACGCTTCCAGTATAACAACACTGTCTGCTTTTCTCTGCTTAAAACAACTCCAAACTGCACTTTTTTAATATATTTATTTATTCTCTAGGCATGGAGACATGCTCTTTCTCTTCCCATCATCAGCTGGTTCCTCCAGTGAGAACATGGACACAGCACAGCCTCACTCTTCTCTCTCTTCTTCTTCCTCATCCTCCTTGTCCCGGTCACACTCGGCACCAAATATCCAAGATGATGAGATTGATCAGTATCTGGTCAAGCAGGACGGCAAGATATACAGAAACCGAGATCCTCAGCTGTGAGTCTCTCTCTCTCTCTCTCTCTCTCTCTCTCTCTCTCTCTCTCTCAAATCTAGCCTGCTTTTATGTCCTCAGTGTGTGTGTATGCGCAGTATAGGTTTCTTCCTGAGTTGTAGATTTTCTTTGTGTGTGCATTTTTAGATGCCGGCATAGTCCCATGGGAAAATGTGTTCACTGTGTACCATTAGAGGTAAGAACATGCATACGAGACTTCTTTTTTCATTTCAGATGCTTGCTGGGAAGTAATTCTTACTTGAGTCACTGTGTTTAAAAAAAGAGTACAAAGACTATTGTCCTATAAATAATATACCAAATATATCACCAAATATATCCTCTGTGTTAAAAGTGTATGTCATGCACCTAAATCTTTCTCATATATCATTTATTTTGACAGCCTTTTGATGAAGACTACCTGAATCATCTCGACCCACCTGTTAAACACATGTCGTTCCACGCTTACATCCGCAAACTGACAGGTGGATCAGACAAGTGAGTTCTCCTTCAACATTTTGACTCTATGGCAGAAAATAATTGATTCAGGGAAGTTTTGCCTTACAGGTGCAGTACTGCATTTTTTTTTAAATGCCTTACTTGTACAAATAACCTGAAAGACATGTAGAATTTAATTTTAAGGAACAATAGTTTAAGCCATAGCCGTAGCAAAAGCAAAAGTTACTGAGAGAACCTGTTTAGGAAAACCGATATCTGTTTCAGAAAGCTTATTTATCTCCGGTTGCATCTTCTATCAGTAATTTGTTAACATGGGCATGTTTCTTTCAAATGTAATCTTTAAAAGGACTAATCTTGCCTAATGCATCTTTAATCTCTTTTCCTTCACAGAGGCAAGTTTGCAGCACTGGAGAACATCAGCTGTAAAATCAAGTCAGGATGTGAGGGCCATTTGCCCTGGCCTGAGGGCATCTGCACCAAGTGCCAGCCCAGTGCTATCACCCTCAACAGACAGGTACTCTAACCGATCATGGCCTTAAAGTCTGAGCAGCTCTGGAGGTTTGGAGCTTATTTTCTGGGCCAGAAAATGTCAACAGAATACTAAAATTAAGATCCATTGCATTGCAATATTGCAGATACCATTTTTTAAAATATCTTTAATTATTTGTTTTTGTATACGGGAATATGTTAACTATTGCTTTGTTGAAAATTAGAGTAGTATTCTATGTGAAATGCTGTTTTAAAATGTTCAAATCTGTCTTCGAGTAATCTCTCTCCTTATGTTATGCTATGTTTTCATTTCTCTCGTCAGTCCAGCCTTTAGCTATATGAACCTGCAGCAGCAAGTTGATCTAACTATGGTTTAGAGAGGGAGCCTAGAGTTGTTGAAGTGCTGTGTATCTTGGCTATCTAATAAAGTATCAACCTTCGGGTATTAAACGAAAACGGCTTTCCATTACAGAAATACAGACACGTGGACAACATCATGTTTGAGAACCATACCATCGCAGACCGTTTCTTGGACTTCTGGAGGAAGACAGGAAGTCAGCGAATGGGCTATCTGTATGGCCGCTACACAGAGCATAAAGACATTCCACTGGGAATCCGTGCCGAAGTGGCCGCCATTTACGAACCACCACAGGTGATCGCTTTTAACGGAGAGATTTAAAGAATGGGCTGAAAGCTCTTAGTGGGATAGCGTGATGCAACTAAATATTTTGTCTGTATTTCATATGTTATCATAGCTTGATAATTATTCATCTACTTCTGGTGAGGCATGCAGCATTTAAGCCCATTTTCAAGGTGCTGACATGGCAGTGTTACATTTGCATTTCGAAATGTGGAAACAGCACTTGTACTACTAGGAAGAAGAAGAATAGCAAGATTAAAATTTGTTATACAGTGCATGGCCAAAAGTATGTGGACACCTGACCATCACACCCATATTTGCTTCTTTCCTAAGCTCTTCCCACAAAGCTGGAAGCACGCAATTGTACAGAATTTCTTTGAATGGTGTAGGATTACAATTTGCCTTTACTATGACTAAGAAACCCAAACCTGTTCCAGCATAACAATGCCCCTGTTTACAAAGCGAGATTAATAAAGACATGGTTTGACAAGGTTGGAGTGGTAGAAATCAAGTGGCCTAGACTGAGCCCTGACGTTATCCCCGCTGAACACATTTGAGATGCACTGGAATGCTAGCTGGCCCAGGTCTTCTGACATGACATCAGTACTCAACCTCACTAATGCTCTTGTGGCTGAATGAACACAAATTCCCACAGCCGTGCCCCAAAATGTAGTTAAAAGCCTTCACTTATTATACCAGCAAAGAGGGAAGTATGATGGTCAGGTGTTCACATACTTTTGGCCATATAGTGGATAATTGCAGCTATAATTCTCCTTGTTTCACAACTTATTCCTTGTTGGATACTTGTTGTGAATGTTTCTTATATGTTTGGTTTCAGATTGGCACTCAGAACAGTCTGGAGCTCATTGATGACAGCAGAGCTGCAGCAGTAGAGGAAATTGCTGCTAAACTTGGTCTTCGCAAGGTAACTCTTTCAGTGTGTGCCATATCTGTTATCTTGTCTTTCACTTGAAAATTTCTGTAGCCTACCAGGTACCTGGTCTGTGTGGTCGTAGATTTTATGCTTTCCCAGTGTTTTCCCAGTGAGATTATTCTTTTGCTTCTCTGGTCTTGCTAAATTATGGGAGAAGTCTATTACTACAACCGTGAATTTGAAAGTCAATATTTCCTTCTGCTCTTAGGTGGGGTGGATCTTCACAGACCTGCTCTCTGAGGATACAAGAATAGGCACAGTGCGTTACACAAGAAACAAGGTAAGACAAATTGCTTGCCTAAACAAAAAGTGTGTGAAGATATGTTTCACTTTTAACCCATTGCAGCAGGTGTGTTTTCAATGCTTTTCTATAAATTCAAGAGTGTGATGTGTTTCCTGTGCAGGACTCATACTTTTTGAGTTCGGAGGAGTGTATCACGGCTGGACATTTCCAAAACCAGTACTCCAATCCATGCCGGCTCTCTCCTGATGGCCAATTTGGATCCAAATTTGTCACAGTGGTAGCAACAGGTATGTGATTACTCACATTTTCTGATGTAGTGTTAATCTTTGTGTTCATGAAAAGGGAAGTGTGTAATTCTTTTCATCAAGTTGCATTTTCCTGCTGTCATTTTACGCCGCATTATTAGTTTATTCAGCTACGCAGTTGCAGACTTATTGGATATACATATTTTAATTACAGCTACATTATTATTCTACATATACACAAGTCTGTTGATCAACCTTAGATGCTAAGAGCTTGATATGATATGAAGTGTTTTAATGTCTAGTACGAAAGTGACCCTTGTATGCTGAGGTGTAACAGCTTGGTGTGTGTGTTTGTGTGTGTGTGTGTGTGTGTGTGTGTGTGTGTGTGTGTGTAGGTGGTCCTGATAACCAGGTACATTTTGAGGGCTACCAAGTGTCTAACCAGTGCATGGCCTTGGTGAGGGACGAGTGCCTGCTGCCCTGTAAAGACACCCCTGAACTCGGCTATGCGAAAGAGTCTAGCAGTGAGCAGTACATCCCTGACGTCTTCTATAAGGTACATGCATGCACACACTCGCTTTGCTTGGACTTCAATAATTTTAACAGCTACATGTGTCTAAAGAATAAATTAAGATGCTTTTCAGTATCCGTGTTTACATTTTATCTCTTTTTCTAATCTATCATTTTGTATCTTCTACTCGGTGGCACCAAGGCTTAGACATGCTCAAGATATCAAAACAGTGAATAAACAGAAACGTGCTATACAAGCCTGGTTTAATTCCACTATGGTAGCGCTGCTGTACTGCAATGTCTGATGTAATTTAATTCAGAAGGAAACATGTCAGAGCCTGACATGCTTTGACTTGTAAATGATTGCTTTTATTGTTAAAATGTAATAGGTCATGGCTCAAGTGAGATATAGTTTATCATAACAGTGTTTTGAATGGAGCCCTAGAGCCCTTTCAACGCTGTGCTGCTTATTTGGTTTGAACAACAAGCCAAGCTGATAGATCTGACCGTTCTGAACTTGGTGTGACCCTGAAACTGTCAAAACAGGATAACAAAGGAGAACTTTTCTTTTTTCTGCATCTTGTGAAATATTCCTGTCAGTCTGCAAATGTGAACCGAGAGGTTGAGGTTGAGCTACGGGAATTTCTTTAACCTTTCTCCTGATCATTTTATTTATGCTCACATTTTTGTCTTTCTATTATTCTATTCATCTTTTATTTTATCTAGGATAAAGACAAATTTGGTAACGAGATCACATACTTGGCCCGGCCTCTACCAGTGGAGTACCTAATTATCGATGTGAGTAACATTTCCTTTTCCTAATGTATCTGAGTATCTCCGGGCATAAAATCTTCAGTATCTATATGTCTATTATCTAGGTTTGCTTGAAATTACTTGAAAATGTGCTCTGCCTTTCACCAGATCACCACCACTTTCCCAAAGGATCCTGTCTTCACCTTTTCCTCTACGCTCCGCTTCCCCATCGAAAACAGAGATGCACTGGGAGAAACACAGGTAGCCTCTTGCACAACCTTAGACCAGGGTTGTAACATCTTATGTAGGTTTTCATTTCAATCAAGCAGAAGACACACACTTTTTTAATCAGTTGATTGTGACCTTCGTTAGACTTGCGTGTGGCTTCAGTATGGATGGAATGAATACCTCACCCACACCGGCCCTTTCCAGATAAGATTCGACATTCCTGCTTTAGATACATCATCATCCTAACTGAGAACAAGCAGATATTTTTCTTGATGCATTTTCTGTCAGGTGTAAACTGACTGACTTTTTTTTTTTTTTTTTTACCTGTTGTTAATACACACTGTTTGGTTTTAAGTATTTGCACACAAACAAATCACACCCATATATGGACCTTCTTCTTAAACTGTTGCCACAAATTGGAAGCACATAGTTATCTAGAATGTACAGTCAGTATCTAGAACAGTTTCTCCTCACTGGAACTATCAGTCTCAGACATGTTCCAACATGACAATACTCCTGTGCACAAAGCAAGTTCCATGAAGACATGGTATGCCAAGATTGAAGTGGAAAATCCTGAGTGGCCATCAGTGGCACAGAGCCCTGACCTCAACCCTACTGAACACCTTTAGCATGAACTGAAACACTGACTGCACCCCAGACAATTTTATTGTCATATCGACCATGTATAGCTGGTTTAGTACACAGTGAAATGAAACGTTTCCCCAGGACCATGATGCTAGATAAAATGCAGAACAAAGTGCACTACACAATACTACACAAAGTGCATGAAACAGTGCAAGACAGACAGTACAACACAGTAGAGTATAACTAGTGTTTCAGTACAGTACCAACCAATACACAGTTCTGTACAGAGTAAAGTGCAAGTAAAAATGCCTCAGATGTAAACATGGAGGACAGTTATCAGTAAATTGTAGCAGCATAAAAAGTAATGTACAAGAATTACAATGGGATGTTCAATAATGTCCACAAACACAATAATGTCCACACATAGCACATCACTGTATGGAGGTTACAGTTAATCAGGCTGCACACACTGTGTTTTATTATCAGTCTAAGATCTAAATTAACTATAATGTTTAATACATTGACACATTTATTCTCTGTGTTTATTTGTGTGTTCAGGACTTCCACAGTTTAGCTACATATCTCTCCCAGAGCTCCTCTGCATCCTTTCTGGATATCGTCTCTGACTTCCACCTGCTCATCTTCCTCGTCACTAACGAGGTCATGCCTTTGCGAGTAAGTATCACAAATTACATGTTAACACACTTATATTTTCCAATATGCAATGTGTTAGGCTGTTAAATGTTTCATTAAACTTTTAGTATCAGTATTAAAACCAGTAATTAGCCTTTTAGTACGCACTCTCTCCAGCAGATGGCACCATAGTACCAAGGTCTGAGTTGATCATTTGCTAAACAGGCCTCTGTTTGTATATGACATTCATGTCTCTGTTTTTGGTGGTGATGAATCTACCCATCAATATATAGTTGTGCTGGCCTTTCAGGTTGTCTGGCTTCCTTTATGGACCACAACTCCATTGGATATCAGTAAGGAAATTGTGCTTTATATTCTATTTCTTTCCTGTTTACAGGACAGCATTGGGTTGTTACTGGATGCTGTGAAAACTTCAAATGAAGAGCTGGCACAAACCTGGAAGAAATCTGAGCAGTGGGCTACAATCGAGCAACTCTGTAGTAAGTAGATCTCTAATACATTTTAGGACTCATTCTTGCGGCACTCTTGTCAGCACGTAGTTGTATGGCATTGTGGGTGCTGTAGGAAAGCATTAAGCAAAAAGCAAGGCCAGTATGTAGATAAAGAAGTTTAAACCCGAAAAGTCACATAATTCTAAAATAAATCATAGATGTTGCTGATTCTACAATAATTTTTGATATGCAATTCATTAAGTGTAGCTTTTTTGTTTCATGTTGCTGCTCTCATTTTTTTTACATTCTCTCCTTTCTGTCACAGGCACAGTGGGCGGGCAGCAAGGAGAATCTCTTGACTACGCCATGGGAGGCCCGTCTATCCCAGCGTCCTCTTCTGCCATGTGGTCCTGCCTCCACTGCACCTTCATGAACCAGCCAGGCACGGAGCACTGCGAGATGTGCAGCCTGCCCCGTAGTTAAAAATAAAACTCCACCGCCCTGGCAGACAGCAGCAGGAGTGAGCTTCAACTTGTTCTCAAAGCCCCTCCCTTTTACACACTCACTCCACCTTCCCATCAGAACTCTGACCACTTCATCACTGCCTGTCCTGGGTTGCTATGCGAATACCAGTGGTGTGCTAGGCTACGAGTCCAAAGCTAACAATGATTGTGTTCATGTAGCCTCTTTGCAGTGGCCACAAGGCATGTTGAGGTTGATTTAGGTAAAGCACTTGGTCAGGGTTTCTTTCTCTCTGCCGTCCAAAATGAGTCGACAGCATCGTTGCATTTTGGACGTTAATGAATTTGTTAGTGGAATTAGATTTATGCCCCAACCCTTAATTCTCACAGCCTGGAGATGTGTTGTGTAAATAATATGCAGATTGATACTGATACTATTATTTAATTTCATTGAGGCTTTTTTTTTTTTTTCATTTTTTTTTTTTTTGAGCCATAGTTATATGTATATTGATTGAATTTAATACGATCCTGTTTTCCAAAAAAAAAAAAAAAAAAACCTGTTGAGCTGAAAAAGCACTTGGTGGATTTTCACAAAACAAAATGCACACTGCAGCACACATGAAACGACTGTCCACGTCATTGGACCCTTCAACGCACCGTAACAGCTTGTTCTTGAGTTTTAATGGAGACTCCCTATTAAAGGTTGCACAAGCCTTTTTCTCAGTCATTACATGCTCTTTTTCTTTTTTGTGTGTTTTCATTAGCTACTTTTGAGGGTTGTAGTCGCTTGTGTTTAACTTCTTTATGGTAGATGGAATTACAGTTTGAACGTTTCAGCACACCATAAACCAGTGACTGGTTTCTTTGCTTGTCAGAGTATTGAATTTCACTTTTGATACCGTGCACAACATATGGCACTACCATGATTTGAATTTCTTCATTTACAGTCTGTCTTTCTTTTCTGTTTATTTTTTTACCTTTTTCTGCGTCTCACTTGTTGGCACCTGCGGAAGTGCGTTCACAGTTCAAGCACTCTATCATTTTAATCGTCCTCTGACCAAATGTGTGCAACACCTGGACAAGGAAAAGAAGAAGGATGAAGAGCAGAGAGATGTAGCAAAAAAAAGGCTTAAATTAGGGTATAAATAAGTCATTAATTAAAATACCTTTTCATTTGTTTGCCTGCTGTTCCTTCATAGAGCTGAAAGCGGCACTAATATTTGTGTCCGACACCAAAAAGAAAGCAACTCCTGAGACATTTGTCCATGTTTATAGGGTCGTAACAATATATGAATGCATTATTCAGAACAAACCAATAATGTGTCCTTAAGGGATGCAGACGTAGCTATGATATGATATCCAGAACACTATTCCAGTATTTTATATTTCCCTTTTTTTGGATGAACGCGACATCTGGTTGAGATTAGAGGTGTACAACAAGGGACTGGAGTCTTGCATAAGCTGTGCGTATGCAGGCAGAGAAACATCAGATTCATCAATGTAAGTCGCTCTGTCAACTAAGTTGTCATTGTAAGTCATTCAATCAACTAGTTGGTGAAGGAGGTGGTGATATGAATTAGGCTACTGTTTCATTCATTCATTCGTTGTCTACCGCTTATCCAATCTATGCTCGGGTCACGGGGAGCCTGCCTATCTCAGGCATCATTGGGCATCAAGGCAGGATACACCCTGGACAGAGTGCCAACCCATCACAGGGCGCACACAAAACAGACAATTTAGAGATGCCAATCAACCTACAATACGTGTCTTTGGACCGGGGGAGGAAACCAGAGTACCCAGAGGAAACACCTGAGGCACGGGGAGAACATGCAAACTTCACACACACACACACACACACACACATGGCGAAGGCGGGAATCGAACCCCCCAACCCTGGAGGTGTGAGGCAAACATGCTAACCACTAAGCCACCGTGCCCCCTGTTTTGTTTATATTTTTGGAAAATACAATCAGCTAACTTCATTAGAAAATATTGTTGCAGAAAAGATTTGTGGTGAGATTACAAAGGTCTAGCTGAAATCAATTTGAACTGTCTAATTTTTTTTTTTTTAAATGACAGTCTCCTACTGTAGTGAACAGAGAATTTCCCTTTTATAATGAGTGTAAAGACTGACTATCTGTGTGCTGGCCTTCTCATTAGTTTTTCTTAACAGTAAAAAAAACCTTCAGATATATTATTTGTAATTATTATGCTATTACTCAGGAACACTGTAAGTTTTGTTTCATTCATTCATTCATTGTCTACCGCTTATCCGATCTACACTCGGGTCACGGGGAGCCTGTGCCTATCTCAGGCGTCATCGGGCATCAAGGCAGGATACACCCTGGATGGAGTGCTAACCCATCTCAGGGCACACACACACTCTCATTCACTCACGCAATCACACACTACGGACAATTTAGAGATGCCAATCAACCTACAATGCATGTATTTGGACTGGGGGAGGAAACCGGAGTACCCAGAGGAAACCCCCAAGGCACGGGGAGGACATGCAAACTCCACACGCACGGCGGAGGTGGGAATCGAACCCCCAACCCTGGAGTTGTGAGGCAAACGTGCTAGCCACCGTGCCCCCCAGTTTTGTTTCATTTCACGTTTATTTCAGTTGGCTTCAAATGTATCTTGTGGATTCGATTTGGAAAGACCTACATTATCTCTCTTAACTTTACTCAGGCAAAACACAATGATGCAGCAATTAAATGAAGAAATACATCTTCTAAATACCTATATCTTTGTATTGAAGGATTTATTAACTGGCAAGCTCTTAGATCCTCAAGCTATATTCAAGGCACATGGAATTGGAGAGTAACGACATGTAAACAGTGTTAGTATTAACTTTAAAACCCATACAGTATGTGTAAGTAAAGTATCCTCAGTACACCTACACAACAGCTCTTAACAAGGTTTGCTAATTGTGAAGACATCATTACAGCATCATATAGTTGATTATTCTCGGTTCTTGTCATAATGTATGATTTAAACTCAAGTCGTTGTAATGCAGTAATCCATCACCAAGCGTGAGATGCACATTCACAGCTACATATTTACTCATATATACAAATGTATTGCTTTAGACTGTTTTACCTGCTGAGTTGAGCCTCTGTGGTTAAGCTATCACGGATGCAGACCAGGTTTTTCCATCGGTTCCTCCAGACTCCAGATGTTATGCAGATGATGTCCAGGAATGCTGCTTTGGAGGTAGGATGTCGAGATGAAACACAACCTGCAGAGCAGAGGCCTTGTATTCTTTTGATGTTGGACTGCACATGTTTCTTGCTGTTGACTTTGTTCATATGAGTAAATTGTCTATAATATTAAACAATAGTCAACAATAGACTTATCATCGACTGTGCTTTAACTTTACTCAGTGAGAGGCTAGTCCTGGGTTGATATAGCATTTTCAAGCTTTTTTATTTTTTATTTTTTTAATTTAAGCAGTTTACTGCGTTTACAGAATGCGGTGTGTGAGAATGACACTGAATTGAGGCCAGAATTTGGATTTATGTGTCTGATCTTAAGGATTCGCAGAAACATACCTCCATCCCTTTCTTCATGAAGACACCAATGAAGGGGTGGGATTACAGGCTTGACAGAGATATATAAATGGCAGAAGGATTGTGCGTGAGAGCCATTTGAGATATGTCAATACTTTCTAGTCCGTTGAATTAACAAGTTTCAGGGTATAACAATAGGTTTTTGATGAAGTTTTTGGAGGTAAGTAATTCTTTTTGATTAAACAACATGTTCAACTTTTGTGTTGTTTGGGATTTAATAATAGTGTGCATTTTAATTAGCTGCATTTGGAAGTGTTTATCATGTTATTTTCTAACCAAGGACAATGTAATTATTTATAATTTTTTTTATAATAAACATTTATTTGTTCGTTTATTTACTTATTTATCTATTTTTTTTATTTATATTTTTAATTATTTAAAAATGGTTACATATTTTTCCTCATTATATTTATATTAAAGTGTTTATATTAAAGTGAGAGTCTGATGTGCTTAGTTTAGGAGTGTGTGTGTTTGTGTGTGTGTGTCTGTGTGTGTCTAGAAAATGCAGATTTTGCCGTTCTTTTATTTTATGCTCTCTCTGGGAGCTGCCCAGAAACACACTGAGTTCAACTACAGAGCTGAAGGTAAAACTATTTATTTGTGTAGGAAGAATCAGATGTCTGTTTTAATTTTTTTTTTTTTTTTTTTTTTTTTTTTTTTTGCCATAGGCTAAGAGAGATTTTTAAACCTTGAATAATTTTTTCACCCCTTAAACCTTTTTACTTTTTATAACGTTACAACCTGGTTTCGTCTCCCTTCCTGGTCACTGACTTGTGGAGGACAGCGTCCTATAGGCAGAATCATATTCTACTATATTCTTTCCATTTTTTTTAAATAACAGATTTACTGCTGCTTTGTTGAAATGATGTTAAATAATCCTTTTCCTGAACAATGTGTTGAAATGTTCTGATAGCTCCTTGGTTGTTATAATGCTATTTATTTAGATATTTATTCTCTAACAAACTTTTGGTGTTTCCATTAATAGGTATATTTATACTGAGGTCATATGACACTTTATTTAGACACAGTTGATCTTCATTAACATGCTATCCTTATTAGGATTCTCACATTAGATAAATACACATACAATGAGATTTTTTTTTTTTCAAAATAATAGGGATTTCCCCCATACTTTAATATTACAGCCTGTTACAGCCTTGTGTACATTCTTGACATATAATCACATTTCAGTTCCAGGTTATAACACAACATAATACAGAAATGGTTGGAGGTGAATATTTATGCAAGTCACTGTGGATACATTTATAGTCATTATAGTAATATTTCTCATCTCTACACCTCTTAAACTAGGACTATATGCCCTAACATAAATTCAACTTACTGCAAAACTTTCTAGTATGAATGTATTGATAATAAACAACCTACTAAATGTCTTAGTATGAAAGATTAAAACAGTCTAGATAAATAAACACCTTGACTGATTTACTCCAGCTGTGAAGGTGACCGCCAGAGGATGTGCCAATCTCACTTTAGTCCTGGACAACTGGAAATATGCCATTATGACTCAGGTGAAAGATCTGCTTCTCAATGACCACAGCACTGTGCTACCAGACTACGGGAGGTCAGTTCTGCTGTCTGCAGTGCGATACGTCTTACATCTCTAGTTTATTTTTTATTGATGTAATCCGAGGCTGCATTTTTCTCAGACATATGACATTGTAATAAAATCTTTTTAGGATTGGATCTCTGTCTGAAGCTCTCAGTGATCTGTATAAAGAGTTCAACTCTTTAAAGGAGCGACTGGGTGAGCTCACAGCCAGGTTTGGTGGAGTGGAGTCCTTTATCGATGAGGTTCGGTCAGGTCGAGAGGAAAGACCGAGGGCAGAAGGAAACATTGTGAACTCCGAATATGACACCAGGCCAAGACGAAAAACCAGAGTGGTGATTCGAAGAGTGATGAAAGCAGAAAATCCATACCTGTGATTTTATTTCTTAACTTGTCAAACTCAAAGAAAGGATTTTTTAAAATGGACTATAATAAATACTCCATACACGCTATCAGGCATAACATTATGACCACCTGCCTAATCTTGTGTTGGTCCCCCTTTTGCTGCCAAAACAGTCCTGACTCGTCATGCACTGTGTATTCTGACATCTTTTTTTCAGAACCATAATTAACTGGTTCAGCAATTTGAGCAACAGTAGCTTGTCTGTTGAATCGGATCATACGGGCCAGCCTTCACTCCCCATGTGCATCAATGAGTCTTGGCCGCCCATGACCCTGTCTCCAGTTCACCACTGTTTCTTCCTTGGACTACTTTTGGTAGATACTGACCACTGCAGACCGTGAACACCCCACAAGAGCTGCAGTTTTGGAGATGCTCTGATCCAGTGGTCTAGCCATCACAATTTGGCCCTTGTGAAACTTGCTCAAGTCCTTACGCTTGCCCATTTTTCCTGCTTCTAACACATCAACTTTGAGGACAAAATGTTCACCTGCTGCCTAATATATCCCACCCACTAACAGGTGCCATGATGAGGAGATAATCAGTGTTATTCACGTCACCTCTCAGTGCTCATAATATTATGCCTGATCAGTGTCTATGAGTAAAAATGTATAGGATCAGTGAAGAATACTTCTACTAGAATGAAAATAGAAAATGTATTCTGTAGTAAAGCCATAATCTCTTCTACTGAAAAGTGATCAGTTTTGAACATATATATTTTTTTGTCTATTTTATGGTATACAGTTATATTAGTGAGTTATACTATTACACAGTTCATGATATTCTGTTAAGTATGAGACATAAATATAGTAAACGTTATTTCTCTTGTGGGGGTACGGTGGCTTAGTGTTCAGTACACTTGGGGTTCGAGTCCCACCTTTGCCCTTTGTGTGGTGTTTGCATGTTCTCACATGGTTTCCTTCGGGTACTCCAGTTTCCTCCCCTAGTCAAAGACATGTATTGTAGGTTGATTGGCATCTCTATATTGTCTGAAGTGTGTGAAAGGGTGAGTGAGTGAGTGATCCTGTGGTGGTTGGTACCCCATGCAGGGTGGCCCCCTCCTTGTGCCCCGAGTCTGCTATGATAGGCTCCAGGTTTCCTTTGACCCATCTGTAGGAGAAGTGGTACAGAAAATGGCTGTGTGAATATTTTTCTCAATTTACAGAAATAGAGCAAAAATTTCAGTGATTTTGAGCTGTTTTTTGTCCTTCAATTATTAATGTACTGTTTTTAAACGTGATTAAGTAATTATGTATGTGGTCATGTAGAAAAACATTCATAAGAAATAAAGTTGCATTTTCACTATGTTATGCTCTGAAACCATACATGTGGTGAGGCATTAAAACAGCATGTGTGAAATACATCAGATTTGTAAATGTAAATTCTGTCATTATTCACATATGAATTTTGCTTGTTTTCTTTAAGAGTGACTTAACATTATGAAATGTTTTGAAATTAAATGCTTTCTTTTTTTCATCTCTAGAGGGAATGGATCCTAACATGCTTTTTAGTTTTTTGTACAATTACATTTACATTTCTGGCTTTTGGTAGACGACCTTATCCAGAGCAAAGTACAAAAGTACTGTATACACAATATTGTACGATATACTGTATACACTATATGGCTAAAGGTTTGCTGACACTAGAAAGTTACAACTTTATGTAGGCCTTCCAAAAACAGTTGCCATAAAGTCTTATATCTTTGTATGCTATAGCTTAAAGTCTTATATCTTTGTATGCTATGCTATAGTATTGAAAAGCAAAAGCCTTACCAAAAGAGTGGGACTTACTTAATGGAACTTATTATAACAGCAAACAGATGAGCAGCTTTGGAATGGGATGTTTAAAAGCACTTGAGAAAGATTAGTCAGGTGTCCACATACATTTGGCCATATTCTTTACATTAATTACCTTAACAACATTAATTAAACATATGATCATTTCATTTTGCAGTTTCTTTGTATTTTACTTGATTTGTTTTGATTTGTACATGTACATAATTCCCATATGACAATGTAAACTGTATTTCTCAAAGTTTTTAATTCTAAAGTGGTTTTTAAAGTAACCTATATTGCCAAAAGTTTTGGGACACCCCTCCAAATCATTAAATTCAGGGGTTGGGCTTGGCCCCTTAGTTCTAGTGAAAGGAACTCTTAATGCTTCATCATACCAAGACATTTTGGACAATTTCATGCTCCAACTTTGTGGGAACAGTTTGGGGACTCCTTCCTTTTCCAACATGACTGCACACCAGTGCACAAAGCAAGGTCCATAAAGACATGGATGAGCGAGTTTGGTGTGGAGGAACATCACAGAGTCCTGACCTCAACCTGATAGAACACCTTTGGGATGAATTAGAGCGGAGACTTTGAGCCAGGCCTTCTCATCCAACATCAGTGCCTGACCTCACAAATGCGTTCTAGAGGAATGGTCAAAAATTCCCATAAACACACTCCTAAACCTTGTGGAAAGCCTTCGCAGAAGAGTTAAGGCTGTTATAGCTGCAAAGGGTGGGCCAACTCCATATTACATTCATGTGCATGTAAAGGCAGACGTCCTAGTTTTGGCCTGACTCACATTCTCCGCTCTAATTCATCCCAAAGGTGTTCTATCGGGTTGAGGTCAGGACTCTGTGCAGGACAGTCAAGTTCCTCCACACCAAACTCGCTCATCCATGTCTTTATGGACCTTGCTTTGTGCACTGGTGCGCAGTCATGTTGGAACAGGAAGGGACCATCCCCAAACTGTTCCCACAAATTTGGGAGCATGAAATTGTCCAAAATGTCTTGGTGAAGCATTAAGAGTTCCTTTTACTGGAACTAAGAGACCAAGCCCAACCCCTGAAAAACACCACCTGAATTCAATGATTTGGAGAGGTGTCCCAAAACTTTTGAGAATATAGTGTTTAGTCAGCTCGGCACGTCGTACAACAGTTTTATCTTTTTACACGTCAGTATCAGCTTATCAGTGAGTTCTTTGAGTTTTTATTGCTGCCAGGAGAGCTGAATAGAGAGTGAGAGAGAGATCAGTTGGAAGGAAACGAAACCGAAAGTGTTGATCGTGAATTTCCGTATTTTCCCCAAAGCTCCGTCAGATCTGTGTGCTTATGACACAGTGTTTGGGACTCATCTCACTGACAGTCTGCAGAAAAACTGCTGTTTAAAGGTAGGATTGTGTGCTTTTATTTAGTTTACTGTCTTATTCGAGACTATTTTGCTCGTAACCTTATTTTAGCACACGCTTTGTGAAACGTCAGCTTTATAAAGAGAGATTTCAGAGTTACTCACCGAGTATCTTTTGAAAGCAATGGGAATCTGTGAAAATCTGGATGCACAAGTGTGTGTTCATTATCCGTATCATATTTGTAGCACATATTTAAGTGACAAGTGAAACCTTTTTTTTCTTCTTTTTTTGCAAACCAGACCAGAGTATAAAACAGGTAAACGATAGGGGAAGAGTTAATCCAGCTAATCTGTAAAATGCGTCACTGAAAACGAAACTTAAAAGAAGGCGATTTATTAACGCCATATACTGAGCTGAAGTGATATTTTACATGTAAACATCTCTCTCTCTCTCTCTCTCTCTCTCTCTCTCTCTCCCTCCCTTTCTCTCTCTGTCTGTCTTTCCATCTCTCTCTCTCTCTCTCTCTCTCTCTCTCTCGCTCTCTCTCTCTCTCTGTCTTTCTATCGCTCTCTCTTTCTCATGCTCTCTCTCTCTTTTTCTCTCTGTCTTTCCATCTCTCTCTCTCTCTCTCTCTCTCTGTCTCTCTCTCTCTCTCTCTCTCCCTCCCTTTCTCTCTCTGTCTGTCTTTCTATCGCTCTCTTTCTCATGCTCTCTCTCTCTCTCTCTCTCTCTCTCTCTCTCTCTCTCTCTCTCTCTCTCTCCCTTTCTCTCTCTGTCTGTCCTTCTATCGCTCTCATGCCCTCTCTCTCTTTTTCTCTGTCTTTCCATCTCTCTCTCTCACTGGCTCTCATGCTCTCTGTCTCTCTCCCTTTCTCTCTCTCTCTGTCATGCTCTCTCTCTCTCTCTCTCTCTCTCTCTCTCTCTCTCTCTCTCTCTCTCTCCCTTTCTCTCTCTGTCTGTCTTTCCATCTCTCTCTCTCTCTCTCTCTCTCTCTCTCTCTCTCTCTCTCTCTCTCTCTCTCTCTCTCGCTCACGGTATGTCCCCCCTCCCCCAATTCAATTAAATTAAATTAAATTCAATTTGATTCGATTCGATTCGATTCAAATGAGTGTTATTGGCATACCACATTGTACTTGTATTGCCAAGGCATCTAAAAGGTCAAGGATTGGAAAAAATATTCAAACGAACAAATACAAATAACACAAACAAATAAAAAGAAAAACAAAAGCTTATAATCTATAGGTATGAGTGAGGTGTGCGTGTGTGTGCGTGCATGCGTGCTTGGTCGACTCCTCCCTCTTGTTGTGGCAGTTATGGATGTGGCAAACGGTAGAGAGAGACCTAATAAAGTGGCCAGCGAGTGATAATTAGACAAATCTATAATGCCTCAGAAGTGATGGAAACCTGAGATTTTCCACTTTTATATTTTGAGTCATCTAAATGTAAATATTAATCACTATTTGTATTCTTTACCATTGCATATATTCCTGAAAGAAAAGCTTGAAAGAATTCAAAAATGAAAAGAAAAAGGAACAAAAAAGACAAAAAGAAAGCGTTTGACAAAGCAAGCAACTCCACGAAAGAAAGACAGAAGAAGTCCAAAAAATCAGCAAGTGGTGGCAGAGCCTCATCACCACCCCAGATTCAGAGCCAAAATGAAGACACTCTTACAGCGTCAAGCAACCAGAGTGAACTCCAGCATGTTGAGGATTGTGCCAGTATCCCACCACCTGCAACAGGAAAAGCTGATGCTCAAACCCAAACAATATGGGATGTAAAACACAAAAATACCCAGACTGAGGACATCAGTCACAGTTCATGTCACACACAACCTGAGTCAGACCCCAGGTGTGAAGCCACAATTCAGGCCCAAGAAAATACCGAAAATGATTCACTCACAACGAATGAAGAAAAGGCTGCTGACGATTCTATGGCAACACCTTCTGATCCTGATGGGGACAAGAACAAAGGTACAACTACGCCATCAAAGTGTGATGCAGCAACGAAGGAGGAAGGCATCAAGGACAAGAAAGGAGAACAGATTGGAAAAGATTCACTAGATGCCTCTAAGTCTACAGAAACAAAACCAAAGTCATACGCTGAAGCAGCATCAAGCAAAGACTCAAAAGACAAAAAGAACCAGAGAGCAGCGCCGCAGGAGGGTAAAACCCACGACAATGCAGCACAGAGGTAGAATTTATTTTAACACTATGGCTTATTTGTCAACCTTAAAAACCTCACTATAAGAAAATGACAGATATCTAACACTTTTTATTCCATTAGGAAACCATCCCCAGTGAGAGGGCCAAGTGGGAAACCAATGTTCACATTTTATGTCAACTTAATACTGGACAAACACTTCAAGTTTAACATAAATAAGGACAAGCTCCTGATCTGTACTGAAAATAGTTCTTATGAACTGCACATAACCCTGTCCAGGTGAGCTTACTTTTATAAATTTGTAATATATTGGTTATATATTAATTTTGAAGTTAATAAGTTAGTAAGTCCAGTTTAGATTGTGCTTTGTTGTTTTTGAATATTTTTTTTACTCTGACATCCACTCTGGTTATCATGATTAGAATCTGGTGTATTATAGAAGAGAAAATAATTTTGCTGTATTATTGTGTTAATTGTTGGAGCACATTTTTATGATGTATCTGTTGCCAAGCAGAAAGCAGGCCACATATCAAACCCTTACTACATACTGTATGTAAATATAATCTGAATTCTTAAATGGCACTGGTCTTGGAGTATGTTTTTTGTACATGTTTCTTTTTTTGTTTCTACTATATAAAAGGCCCATGAAAAAGGATGGCAGCTGTTTGATTGAGGCAAACTTCTCTGTTGATGAAAGTTATGTGGAGAGAGGTGGCGTGATCATATATAATTATGCAGTGCAGCAACAAGGAAAAAAAAGACAGGAAATTGCCACAAGACAAATTCGTATACCTTACGATCACTCAGAAAAAGGTAGGAAAAATGTGTCCATTTTCCTTTTTTTCATTTTTCTTTGTAATTAGCAACTATTTGATTTGTGCATCCTTTTCTTCTCCTGTCTAGAATTGCACATTTTTGAGGTCCAGGTGATGTACTCAAGTCCAGGATGGCTGCAGAGGTTTTTTATATCTGCAGATAAAATCATATCTGAGGCCTGCCACAATTCTGCAATTTTACTATTGAACAGATTGTTTGAGAAATGGGAACCATCAAATCAGGAGGCCATGAAAACATTTACACAGCTCTTAAATCAATATCATTGGTGTTTTCACAGTGCCAGAGAGCGGGTTTCTTACCACAATGAGCTGACTACTCCTTTTATAAAGGTCAGTCAAAGCTTTTAAATCTAATAAAGCTTTGAGAAATTGTTAACCATCCTCATCTCTTGACTCTCTGCTTTAGGTGTCTGAACTGATAGCAGCAAAGCTGGTTATGATACTGAAGGGTGAAATGGAGGGAAAGTCAGAGAACTCAGTTAATGTGAGCCCTCTTGCAGTAGGCCTCTCAGTATTCCAGGTGACACATGGATGTAATGTCAGTCTTGGGATTAAAGACTGGGGTGTGCTCTGTCAGCTGGTCTCATCTGCCCTTGCTCTTAGACAAGTACAAGAAATTCAAAATTCTTTTCCAGCACTGCAGTTGTAAGTATAAAATCAATAATTCATAGTTGAAATTATGTATGTATCATGGTAAAAGTACATTATTTTACTTTAAAATATGTTTGATTAATTATTAGTATGCATCAGGGATATACAGTCAGGTAATACATTTTAGGAAAAACTGACACTGTATGGCCAAAATTAATGAATGCACTATTAGTATCCTTTCCACTTCCTCTATATTTCCATTTTCTTCTGAGATACAGCAGGATCATATTTTTTCATCAATGAGTTTTGATTATTTCAAAATCATTTTAATCATTTATTAAAAAAATTGTGTTTTTTAAGCTATTAATATGATGCTTATGAATGTGTTATGAAGACCTGCTTCATGTAGCCTTTAGGAAAGCCACAGTTATTATTATTATTATTATTATTATTATTACTAGTACTATTATTAATTTATTGTTTGGTTACCTTCTTTAATGCAGCACAGTGATGGGTTTGATGAACAAGTGTGCGCGGCTTCTGCTCTCAGAGACGGTTCTGCTGGTTCCTCTCCTCCATTCTGTGAGGCAGCTTGGTGCAGACTCGGGCCGACTCGGGCCGACGGTGGAGGAACCAGACTGGGCTGGACTAAACTATGTGGAGTTTTGTGCATACAGAAAGAAAATGAGAACATATCCTGATAAGAGAAGGTTTGCATTTTTTGTTAATGTTAAGAGTCTCCAACCCTTATTTAAGAGGGTTTTTTTTTTAAATATAAGAATTAAATTCCCGTAAATCAAAATATCTGTGTATAAATAATTATTAAATCTAAAAATATATATAAAGAGAAATTTCTTTGTGGATTTGCAACTTTCTTGTTTTTCTAGAATGATCCTTGAGCTGGTCAAAAAACACAAACCACTGGCCAAGGACAAGCCTCATTTTTTGAGTGCCTGGCTGTCCATGATGGCATTCGATGATATATCCGTGTTTGCCGAGTCAACCGACATTGTCCCTGAACAAGTAATTCAGAGCCTGATGTACAGATTGAGAGATTTTCAATCGTACCTTCACAATACTGATTCTAAACATACACAACAAAATCTGGAGGTGAGTGGTACACAGATGGCTGAATCTAAAAACAAGTTATTCATCCGTACCTCGGCAAAGTATTTCATAAATGCTTTTTATTTTGCAGGTCACAGAAAAGATTTTGACATATCTGCTAAGCTGTGTCAATAAGGACAAAGAAAGGTATGATTCTGTTGTTATTAAGGGGGCTTCTTGCACAATACTGTACCACACTGTACACACAGTGCTGCCAAGTTTTTGAACCTGATTCATCAGAAGAAGTTGATTAATTTTCTCTGTCAGCAGTTTTGACAGATGTTGTGTAAGAGAAATACAATGTGTCAGAATATGATGATCAATGTTGGTTAAGTATCAGTAACTTCGCATCAAGCTGCATTTTTATCTGATATTTTTCTAACCACACATCCAGGAGGGTTTAGTTCCTTACATAATGAATTCATATGAAGTCCATATTGATGATTTTATCATTGCATATTTTGTTTATTTCAGACTCATGAGCTCTAAATGGTTGGAGTCCATCTGTCAGTGCTGCAGAAATATCCATAAGAGCACTTGCGCAATGACTCGACTCGTTCTATCATATAAGGCAACAGTGCTGTCCTTTCAACTAGTGCTTAAAATGGCTGAAATTCAGCATGAATTTCTTTCAAAGGTATCACACGTCACTGCTACACATCTTTTAGCCCTATTCTAGAGCGATTTTTACAACTTAGTGATTTTCTTTTAGCATGGAGAGGAGAAAGATTCGGAGAAAGTCAGCCTTTTGAAACAACTTGAAGCCACTCAGAAGGAGTTCAGTCAGTGGAAAGACAGTCTACTGCAGAAGCCTCTGTTTCAATTTTCCAGACTCAATTACCACAAAGAAATAGAGGTACAGCTATAATTAGAAAAAAAAAAACTTGACTGCATGTGTTTTCAGAAGTCTAAACAACTGTATTTTTTCCCTCATATAGCTTTGGAATGCTTTCTTTGGGCTGGAGTGTTCAGTTCCCACTGTTACAGAGCAATGGATGTGCAGTGTAGAGGGAGGTCTGAGAAAGAGGATCTCTGAGGTAAACCCTCAAAAGGGCTTATTCTTGGATGGCTGTTAACTAGTAATTAATGTAAATTATATAATACTCCCCTGTTTTTTTTCTACAGCTTGATGACATACAGCAGGTCCAAATCTGCTGTCTGGAAACACCAGCAGCTGCTATAGAGAAAAGCCACATCACAGTTCAGATTTGTTTTCAGGATTTGTGCTTCTCTGCCATTAAAAGGTTATGCCAGGTAAGTGGCAGTTTACTTAATTCCATGACCAGTAGGTTGTGTACATTTTAGTCCGTTTTTACTCTCTCCAGTCTTACTTACTATGTAAGTAAATGACATTTGCATATTCTCCATGTGTTTGCATGGGTTTGCCCAGGGTTCAATTGCCCTAGATGTGAATGAGTATGTGTACATGTTGCCCAGTAAACCTGGTCACGATAAAGTGATTACTAAAACTGAATGGATGAATATTCATGTCACATCCAGGCAGGTAAAGAAGGGAATCTTCTGCGTACTCTACTGCTGCACCTGAAACATGTCTCCTCATCCATCTTATCCTTCATAATTACCGAGTCAACAGCTCGTTTTGGAGGAGAGAGAGTGATGCAGCTACTAAATGATCAATCTGCCGTGCATGTCCTCTTATCCCAAGGTACACTACAATTCTTAAGCCTTATTGGTTAGGCACATAATTCTCTTCTATGAAGTATGTACAGCATTCACTTTATCTGTCGGTGACAACTTGACGCATGTATTAAGACAGGGCCATTCTGTATCTGCCAAGCCAGCTCATCTGGTTTTTCACAGTTACAATACAAATACAATTGTGTCAGCTGTCTTAATGGTACATTACTTCTAGCCCCACCCATATGCCCATTGTAGTCACACATAGTATAATAAAAATTAGGTAAATTAGGAAAATAAGGTTTTTAATAAATACACTGATAGCATGGCTCACATAGAAGTAGAAATAATTAAAAAAAGTGAATAACAGACTAATTTGGTATTTTAGTGAAAATCCCCTTTTATCAAAATTTAACCCACTTTAACCCACCAACAAGCCTAAGATTAGAGTATAACTAACAGCCTGTATTTTCTCTTTGTTCAGGAGACTGGAGTCAATGCAAGTTTAATGAAGAAGCCAGTCAAGTCATGAGCATGTGCCAGACTACTTTGGGTCATTTGGTCAATTCTCTTTGCCAGGGAAATATTCCATTTGGTCATCTGCAGATTATCATGAAACATCGAAAACAATTCCAAGAGCTGTACAAAAAATGTAAGTGCCATATGATATTTTAATGCCTGTCCGAACAGCCTTTGCATAAAAGTCACATGAACTACACATGCAAATAATTAGACAAGGTTTTAGCCACTTATTTCACACATACTTCACATTTTGACTTTTTACATGCAGTGCATGTTATTAATTTTTTTTTTCAGCTGTCATTGTTTCATATTACTATTTTATTTTCACAAAAAAATTTTGTACACACTATTTTATTATTTTGCATTATTGTTTTTGCATTTTTTTTTAAATGATTAATGGTTTATTTAAAAAATTTTATGTTTTTTTTTATAATAATTATTTAAAAAAGTTAATATGTGATTAATTAATGTATTTTTATTTATTAATATGCAATGAATTTATTTTCAAATGTTGACGTGATTTTTTTTATTTCACATGATACCTTGTAGGTCATATGATTTTATTTTGCACATTTTTCACATGATTATTTTAACATGTTCATTTTTCACATGTTTAGTTGTATGTGCAATTTCAGGGTGTTTTATAGTGAAACTGCAAGATTGGTCGCTTTACATTTGTTGCATTTTATCGTTAATCACCATGTTTTAAGTATGTAAATGATTGTCTTGCTTTTAGGTAAAAAACATATCAAATTGGATAAAATCACTATTGATGCAGAAAGACTGCTTAGTCAAAGAGAGAAAGATTATCAAGCTCTGCTGGAACAGAGGAAACATATAGATGTCCTCATAAAAATGGTTGGGAAAATCTCAGAGATGATTCATGGTGAGTTTGCTACTCTACAGTAAGTGAGACTGTATATTCATCTGCCTTCTTAAGTTAATTTGATTTTTCTGTTCATGCTCTGTCAGTACCTGAGATCTCACAACTTGAGAAAGAACATAAGATTGATATGCAGCCAGTAGGATTAAATGAGCTGGTGGGGGTACAATCATGCTTCTCCAATGAAGACCTAAAAGACATTTTCACAGGGAGAGTTCTATACCTCAGGGCCGTCTTACCTACAGTGCTCGATGCAGCAAGAGAGATGCACCAATTTCAAGACAGCAATCTCATTCTCAAATCATGGATGGACAGCGCAAATGCACTGGCACATACGATCACTGGTTCTCATCGTCTATCGTTGAGTCTGGAAGAAGTTCTCTCTCAAATCTGGCAGCCTTCTCTTAGTGACTTTCTCCAGCTAGGTACAAGGATTGCACATGGATATGTGACTTTTGAGGGAGTGGACAAGGCTGTTGATGAGTGTGAAGACAAAGGTGATGGCGCTCGGCTGAAGAAAGAGCTGAATTTTATGGCCACTATGCTTGAGACATATCCAGATCTGGAAAAAGACTGGCTGGACCAAAGGTTCAGACAGATCCAGCAGTATAGACAGCTTCACCATGCGGCAGAGTCTGCCAGTGCAATACTGAAGATAAAATCCAGACTTAATCTGAAAGGCGACTTCAGCCATATATCCAGTCTTACTCAACTGGTAAAAGGAATTTAATCACAATCCTTATCACACTTGTTTAAAATGTGTGTTTACACTGGAATAAAATTGCTGTAAATGTGTAGTATTTATTTTTCAGCAAAGATACTGTATGTTGTACTGTAAATGATTATGCAAATAGAGCAGTCCACTGGACAGCCAGATGAGCATTACAGTTTATTGTGACTTCTATCAATGATGTACTGTAAAAGTACAGCAGTTACCTAAATATATGTTAAGGTTTTATGAATTTTGTAAATATTTTTAGTAAATTTTTTGTAAAACTGTGTAATTATTTACACTAAATTTACACTAGTTTAATGTTAAAATAGTAAATCACTATAAATTTTAAGGTAATATTTTATCAGTGTAAGTTACAAGAACACTGTCTTGTGCAGAGCGAAGAATCATTCAAAAAGAAGCATCTAACAACACTGAGCAGTGACCTTATTACTGCCAAGCAAACGCTTTCTCACATCAACCATCAGCATACAGCTTGTCTGGAGGCGTTCTTGAAAAGTGAAAAACTAGTCAACTGGGTTAAGGACACAATTGAGAGTAAGTTCATTATCTCTCGAATATATTCAGTTTTTCATAGACAGATTCATACATGGTTGCACTTTTTTGATAACCTATTACATTAGTATGCCTTTTCTAAGCATGTATTTTATGTTTATTATTAATAACATTTGAAGAGCTGTTATGATTAGTATTAATTGATAGTAAGCTAGTAGTTCTTCAAGGGAATAAGACTCTGTATCTATTGCTTAGTTCATAATGAATTACCAAACCATTACTTAATTATTACTGTGTAATAACCCAGTTATAATAGATTAATGAATAATTACCCATAATGAATAATGACTTAGGTGTTAATATAATTCATTAGTTAATATAGCTCATTAGTTACAGCTTAGTCCTTGCATAGTTACCTGTAAATTATTGAGCAGTATTGTTAAAGTGTACTCCCTCTTCTACTTAAGTGTTTTTTGCTTCCCACGGTACTCATTTGTGCTTTTCAACAGATCGAAGTGAGCTGAAGGTGTTTACAGATTTGGCATCTATTTCGGCTGGAGAGAATGATTTGGAAATTGACAGACTGAGATGTTTTCAAGACGCTGTCTTAGGTTACAGTCCATTGTTATACTCTTTACATAAGGAAGCAGGTTTTGAAGAGTTTATTGCCCGTGCGCAGGAGGTCTGGGATGCTGTCCAAAAAGATGAAAAACTTCCAGAAAAACTGGTAAGTGTTCAGAATGATAAGGTATGTAGACCTTTTATGCTCTCACACTGAATATATGACATTGAGCAGAATTAACTTGCATTCTGTCTGTAGGAACACTCCACTTGTTGGTTAGACTGGCTAAAAGGACTGAGTGAGACTCATGGCTCTGTGGAAAAGTCCTCTCTTTCTTTGGCCTCAGCAATCAATACCCAGGGTGTGTATCATATTGGCTGGCCAGCTAATTCTTCTGGAAAGGTGAGTAGACAGTCGAAATAGTGTGTCGATTAACTCAAAAAAGACACATGCAGGTTTATATTAATGTGTTCATTCTAATATATTTTTCTCTAATAACAATTTACACAGAGATTGTTTGGAAATTGTTCCCCATAAACAGATTTAAGTATTAGATTTAAACATATAAATGAATGGATAAGTTAGTGTTATGACACTTTCTAGGCTGACTTAGAATGATATCTATGTTATCACTCTGTAGCTCAGGGAAGTTCTAATATGTTGATGTTGACAAGACCTCAAACCTCAAATCCAAACTCATTCGCATTGTGTCAGTACATGTAACTGTCAAAGAATGTTTATTTCAGTTTATTAATAGCGAAATGACATTGGAATTTCATTGTTAATAGGGTGTCACAGAATTTACATAGATATTTTTAAGCTCATATTCATGGATTCAGAGACAGAATCTTTGCGCGGCTCACAGGATACTAAATTGAGATAATGTAATTGTGATGTGTTGATAAGATATTAGCTATTTGTTTACACTATTAATTGTTTGTTATGGCATCTGATATTTGTTGTTTGTTTGCAATAAGCCTTTTTAATTGTAGACCAATGTATGTTTTTATGAAGGGATTTGTGAAGAGATATTTTTTTGAGTGGGATTTCTTTTTTGTTGCTATTTTGTAGAAATCCCTTGGCAGTGTTTTATGTGTGAAGGTAAAAAACAACGTAATGGACAAGACACTCAGTCTTGATGAATTACTGGACTTACAGAACAAACTGATGCTGATGTCATCCAAAGGAGAGCATGGCAAAGAGCAAGTAAACAAGTTCACAGAGGTCAGTTTACTAGAGCACGTATTCTGAATGATATTTTGATTGATAGATAGGATGGGTTATGAGGTTACGAATGGAAGACATTATTTAGAGATTTTGAAAAGTTAAATCTCTCTATTCCAGATATTTGAAGGAGTACAGAGAATGGGACGCATCCTCATGCAGCTATGTTTATCTGGCAATTTATTTTTCCGGGACATGTTTGCACTTGTCAATTGCAATCAGGAAATGGACCCCTGCATTAACCTAAACGTTCCCTTGCTTGGGAAACACATCATGTATCATGGGCATGTTGCAGAGGAGCTTCAGAATGTATGCCGCACTATGGAAGACTGCCATGAAAATTGGTGTAGCTTTATGTCAGAGCTGCGGTCTCAATTCTATGCACTCAATTATTACACTTCAGAACAAGTGGTCTATTTTTGCCATTGGATTAACAAAATCTGTGAAAAAGGAATGCCTGTGCCACAACAAATCTGGCACTTGCTCAGTCCACTTAAGCCAGACAGTACCCTGAATGATATCAGAGTTGCCTTTGCAAAGGCAGAAGAAAGTCTTCAGTCTGAGTTTCAAAGTCACTTCAGCGCTGACTCTGACGCTGATTCTGAACAGTCTATGGATATTATTATTAATACTGATGAAGACACTGAAGAAGAGAGAGTTGACATTGACTCTGAGTATATGCTAGAAGAACTTTCATCTAGCTCTGTAATATCTTCTGAAGAAGATTGTGAAATGAACAGGTATCAGGAGGATACTGAAGAAGAAGAAAATGTGACTGAAGAGGACCAGGATGAGTTGGAGGATGTTAATGATGATGGTTCAGAAGAAGATATGATGAACTTTTCTGTCTCTTCCACACAAGCCCAAAAATGCACAGTTATGGAAACGCTTGAGAATTTGTGGCAGGACTTCAGGAATAACATGCCCAAATACCTTACACAATACATGGATATTAAGACCCTTGCTCAGTTTCTTTCCTGTTTCTCTGCTTTGAACAAACTAAACATCATGCGCAAGCTGCCATCTGTTCTTCAAGATGGAAAGCCCAATCTCATTCTTTGCCCTGCCACAGAAATAATAACCACCACACTTGCTTTGTACATGACGAGCCCAGAACAGGCTTTTCCCTCAATTGATGAAGTTCTAATGTGCCAAGAGGACACAAGTGAAGAAGAGGTTGAAATCTTTCTTCGGCGATGCCTAGGCCAAGGTGCTCCAAGCCATCATAAGAAAATCTATACACTGGTTAATCCAGGTTTACTGACCTATGATGTAAGTGTGGCTCTGGCAGAGCATTTTGAGGCAATGGAGCGGAGTGCTGGATCTAATTTTCGCTTGGTTATAGTCTGTCCTGTGAACCAAGACAGATATATCCCATCATTCTTTAGCGACTACAAGGTGCAAGCAGGATTGAATGTTCCTTTAGAACGTGTCAAGCAATACCTCAGGCATCATTTAACTACTCCATATGTTCAAGGACATCAACATGAGGTGTTTCCAGATGGTATTTCATCCTGGTTGATTACGTCTAAACGTGCAGCTGTTGGTGTGTATATAAGTATATAAAATATGTCTGATATAAATGAATGTAATAAAATGATCAAAATGTTAAGATAGTTGAATATTCCCACTTGCCATCTTACTTGCTGCTTTTGCTTCCTTGCAGGAAAGTCACTCTATGTTACAAGGATGTTCCAGAATTTCAAGACAACTTTTCCAAATGCCACTTATCTGCCAGTGAGACTGGTAGAACCCAATGTTGATTTCGATTGCTTAGTCCAAACACTTTGTGACAAGCAGTTGTCACTGAAAGAACAAGATCCTGTTCTCCTGCACATTGACACTGCAGCTGTAAATTGAACTTTACAATATTTTGCAAAATTTACTTGTTTATCATTGGAGTAATTTTACTTTTTCATGAGTTTGTTGAAAATAGCAGATATTTGTCTTATCAGGTTCGTTGTGGTTTGGAGGAGTTCCTGTTCAGATTGCTCATTCTAGGATGTCTGAGTGACAGTGAAGGAAAACTATGGAGGAGAAACTCAATCCACTTGATTGCAGTCGAAGCACTTCTGCCAGATTCTGCTCATCTTAGACAATCCCATAAAGAGGTTTGTCCTTTCCTGCACTCTATCACAACTAAGAGGAAGTTAATGTTAATAGTTAAAACAATATTAATAGTTAATAAAATGATATCATTTGAATTAAAACGTTCTTTAAATAAATGCATAGCTTTACATAACTCTTTGGTTTCTTTTTAGTCAAACCAAGGGCTTCTCAGCTTACTGCCAACCATTCACTGTAAACCCCCAAAAGAAGTAAAAGATCTGGAGCTCAAAATCATTAATCGTGAGAAACATAAATCCTTAGACCCACTGATGGACATACAAGAGTTTGAAAGTGAAGGTGTTCAGAGACCTTACCAGTATTTAAGGAGATTCAACAGAAATGAGGATTTGGATCATTTCAATTATAAAGCTGGATCTGTGGAGGGTAATAAAGTGGATTGTCTTCATCATCTTTTGTTAAACTGTGGACTAAAGGACCCTTCATGGGCTGAACTGAAGCACTTTACTTGGTTCCTAAACCTGCAGCTCAAAGATTGTGAGAATTCTGGATTCTGTGATCCGAACTTTTTTGGTAGCATATTGAGTGGCTTCAAGACCTTCATAGTCAAATTCATGATACACATGGCCAGGGACTTCGCATCTCCTTCCATGAACATCTCTGATCAAAGCGCTTCGCTTCTCCCAGAGAGTCACAATGAAGATGATCTGTTATCTAGGTTAACTATTAGGAAGCGATGGGAGAATGAATCTCATCCATATATATTCTTTAATGCAGATCACTTGACCATGACTTTCCTTGGTTTTCATGTGAAGAAAAATTCCATCGGAAATTCTGTTAATGTTGTTAACCCACAAACTAAAAACGTTTTGATGGAAAATGTGATGTCATGTGACCTGTTCACAGGACTTCAGAATCAAGGAATTTCATTTTCTGAAGACTTTGACAAGCTGACAAGAAAGACCAAGATAAAAAAGCTTTCCTTTGTTGTTGGTGCTCAGATAAGGGAACAATTTGACCCTGATCCAACATATGAACTCACTTCTGACAATGTAATGAAGATGCTGGCCATCCATATGAGATTCCGGTGTGAAATCCCAGTGATTATAATGGGGGAAACTGGTTGTGGGAAGACCAGACTAGTAAAGTTTCTTTGTGATCTGCAAAGGGAAGGTAGAGATGTTGAAAACATGAAACTGGTTAAAGTTCATGGGGGAACTACTGCTGACACTATATACAAGAAGGTGAGGGAGGCTGAAGATCTTGCACAGAGAAACAGTAAAAAATACAAACTAGACACCATTTTGTTTTTCGATGAAGCCAACACGACAGAGGCCATCTTTGCTATAAAAGAGGTACTCTGTGACAAGTCTGTGCAAGGAGTTCCTTTGAAGAAAAATTCTGGACTGAAAATAATTGCTGCATGCAATCCCTACAGGAGGCACACTACCAGAATGATTGAACGCTTGGAAAGAGCTGGATTGGGCTACAGAGTAAAGGCTGGGGAAACAAAGGATCGACTTGGTCAAGTTCCCATGCGCCAGCTTGTATACCGAGTTCATCAGTTACCCCCAAGTATGATCCCCCTTGTTTGGGACTTTGGGCAGTTGAGTGATTCCGCAGAACATTCTTACATTCAACAAATTGTACAGAAACAAATTGAAGAACATGGCTTGCCAATTCAATGCCATCACTACATCACTGAAGCTTTAGCAGCCTCTCAAAGACATATGCGTCATCAGGTGGATGAGTGCAGTTTTGTAAGTCTTAGGGATGTAGAGAGATCAATGAGGGTGCTAGTGTGGTTCTACAAACACAGACAGCACCTTTTCCCAAAATGTAAAGAGACTGGCATTACACAAATGACCTTTCAATGTTTGGCTCTTGCTTTGGGTATTTGCTATTATCCATCACTTGAGTTGAGAGACAAGTATCTGCAGAATATTAGCCAGTTCTTTCCACCACCACTCAACTCCAAACAGGCATTGGAGCTTGAGATTTCCTCTTGCCAAGACTTCTTCCTCCAGAACATTCAAACGAGAGAGACAATTGCTAAGAATATAGCATTGAAAGAAAATGTCTTTCTCATGGTTGTCTGCATTGAGCTGAAGATCCCACTCTTCCTGGTGGGCAAGCCAGGGAGCTCTAAATCTCTTGCAAAGACTGTTGTAGCTTATGCCATGCAAGGGCAGGCCTCTCAGAGTGAATTGTTCCAGAAGTTAAAAGAAGTGCACATGGTGTCTTTTCAGTGTAGCCCTCACTCGAGTTCAGAGGGGATCATTGGAACTTTCAGGAGTTGTGCTCGTTTTCAAAAAGACAAGAACTTAGATGAGTATGTATCAGTGGTAGTGCTGGATGAGATAGGATTGGCAGAAGATTCTCCTCAGATGCCTCTGAAAACCCTACACCCTCTTTTGGAGGATGGCTGCATTGACAGTGACAGGCCAGACCCGCACATGAAAGTGGGCTTTGTTGGAATCTCAAACTGGGCTCTTGATCCTGCTAAGATGAACAGAGGAATTTTTGTTTCTCGATGGGATCCAAGTGAAAACGAATTAGTGGAGACAGCCAAAGGTATCTGCTCATCATCCGAGTCAGTTCGTCACAAAATCAGTCATCTCCTGCCTAAATTGGCAAAAGGCTTTTTAAGCATTTGTAAAAATGACAGCGATCAATTTTTTGGACTCAGGGATTATTACAGTTTGGTGAAAATGATTTTTGCTCTAGTGAAAAAGACAGGCCATGAGCCCAGTGACAGCGACTTAGCAAAGGCTATACTGCGAAATTTCAGTGGACAAAAAGACAACTTTGATCCTCTCTGTCATTTCCAAGATCTCTTCTCAAACCCTCGTGAAGTTCCTATGATAAGCACACTGGAAATGATTAAACAGAACCTTGATCACAACAATGAAGAAGAATGTCGCTATCTTCTTTTGCTCACAACAAACAATGCTGCTCTATACATAATTCAGCAGTGTATTTTTTCAAAAGATGGCTACACCTGCCCTGAAATTGTGTTCGGTTCAGGATTTCCCAAAGATCAGGAGTATGCTCAAATCTGCCGCAACGTCAGTCGAGTAAAGACGTGTATGGAAACTGGCCGGACAGTCATCCTCTTGAATCTGCTTAACCTATATGAAAGTCTGTATGATGCATTGAACCAGTACTATGTTTACTTTAGCGGGCAGCAGTATGTCGACCTGGGTTTAGGGTCACACAGAGTAAAGTGTCGAGTTCACAAAGATTTCAGAATGGTTGTGATAGAGGACCAGGAAAAGGTCTATGACAAGTTTCCTATTCCGCTGAAAAACAGGCTGGAGAAGCACAGAGTAGACAGGAGTACAGATTTGACTCAATGGCAGCACAGAGTTCTGGAAAAACTCAAGAACTGGGTGATTGAGTTTTCTCAGTATCCTGAGGCATCTGCATCAGATTTTAGCTCGTCCGATGCCTTTGTTGGTTTTCATGGAGATGCTTGTGCCAGCGCTCTCCTGCAGGCATTACAACAAAGAGAAAAACAGAATCATCAGAATGTGGGCGATCAGGTTGACACTAACATGCCCAGAAAGAGGATGTACACAGAGGATGACATGAATGAACATAAGGAACACATCTACTATCAAGAAGAAGGAGTTAAGTCTCAAGATACTGCACCCAATCATGACAAGGAAAGTGCTTTGACAGGCAGTGATACAGGAAAGACTCTCCTCGATGAAAACAATGAGGGACTTGTCTTGATGGATGTAGATGACAATGAGGGTAACATTGAAGCTGAACAAGAACAAGATGCTCTTGGGAAAATTCCCATGTCTGTAGATATGGATATATATCCAGATGGCCAAGAGGAGATAAGATTAAACGAGCCAGAAGAATCCAAAGACGAGGACGAAGAGGTTTATGAATACGCCAAACACTTCATGTTGAACTGTGCAACACCAGACTCTGTATTGAGACTAAAAAAATCGAGGCTGGGAAATAATGAGGTAGAACGGCTTCAGAGGCTGTATTTTCATCAGCAAGACCACCATTCTCTCAGAGCATTTATGCACAGTCATTTAAAGAAGAGTGACAAGGAAAAGAAGAGATTTATAGAGGTGAGAAATATTATTAGACATTCAAAGAAAATTGAAAATTGGTATCTGTATAATATAATATATATGTTTAATGTATAAAGATCATTCTGTAGTAAATGGAGTGGCATTTAATTGCATTTAAATCTTGCATTTTGTGCTAGGTAACCACCTTTTCTAGTCTGCTAACTAAAGCAGATATGCAAAGTCTGGCCCAAGCTTTGGGTCTGTCCATGGAGCGTCTCCTTTTGCTCTCTCTGCACCAGTTTGACACAGAAGCTTCTTTCTGCTGCAAAATTCGGTATGGAGCAACTATTGCCAAACTACATGAATTCTGTTACACCCATATCACATTTATATGTATTGCCTGTCACCTTTTTTTAAGCCTTAAGCCAAGATTACACTTTAATTGACACCAAGATCTGTGAAGAGTTTTTAGCTTTGTGTAGAATTTCATTGTTTTTACATTAATATAAGTCAAATATTTTGTCATTTTCAGACAATTCCTGAAGACTGCACAACTGTCTCTGCACATCCTGTTGGTTCAGATGGATATGGAGGAATCACTCTGCAAAAATGAGCTTATTGCTTCTGCAAAGTGAGATTTATACCCTCTGCACTTTGCTTTTCTTTTTACTTTGGAAGTATATAATAAAGATTTCTATGTAATGCAATTTACAATATTATTTTAATGTTTTTTCAGGTACTGCACCATGAATGAACTTTTAGCTTCTCAGTTAGAAGATCTCAACTGCTATATTGTGTTTATCACAAAACTCTCAAGGATTGCAAGTGGCAATAAGTATATTGGATTCCAGGGAGGTGAGTGAAACCGCATTCTCATATAAGCCATCTCATTATGCCATGTTTTCTAGATTTGCTTCATTTTATTTTCTATAATAGGTTCATGGATTTCGACACATATTGATGATCTCAGAGACACCAAAGACATGAGCTTGGATCTCTCTGTTTTTTGTGGAACACCAATCAGCAAGCTACTCTCTGAGCCAGCACAATCTGGTTTGTTGCTACTCTCTAAGTATAAGTTAATATTCATTGTATATGCACTTATAGTTAAAATGACAGAAAATAATATCCTGGATTAAAAAAGCATCCTTTTTATATCAACTGGTAATCATTTCATAAATGTGCCTGCTAACATATTTTGCATTTATAGATACCATGGAAATAGAAGATCAAGAAGAAACCACATTCAAAAGCCAATCAGTAGGTTTCTGAACTTTTTTTATAATTAGATTATATTTATTCCAAAAACACTGAATGACACCAGGTCACATGGCTGACAATGTGGCCAAGATCATCATGAGCTGTATAATAAAAACAATTATATTTGGCCAACAGGAAGAATCTGCATACCTGCACAGTTTGTCTTTGGTGAAATCATGCACTCAGAAAGCGGTTTCACTACTTAGAGATTCTGCTAATAAAGCTTCTAGGAGTATGGAGCGAATGAACACTCTTCTCGGCCTTCTGGAAAACGACTTAGGGTGTCATGGAGGTCAGTTGATTCAATGGCACAACCTGCTTATTTAAATCCTTAAATACTGAGAAGTACTTAAATAAAAAACATAAAAGTCTTATAATTTAATTTTGTGCATTAGCACGTTTCCAGGAAGTATTGCTGAAGCGATTGGTGGTTGCCCTGATGCAGAAAGAGGAGAATATGATTAATTCAGGAGACTGGGTGAACAGAGAAATAATGAAGCGAGAAGCCTTGCAAGAAGGCGGCACTCTCAGGTATTTTAGTGGAATTTTTCATTTTCACAAATGAAATTTACATAAATATATAAATTCAGGATATAGTTTATAAATGTATGATTTTATCCCAAATGAGCAAGCCTGAAGCGATGAGGACAGGGAAAAACTCCATGAGAAGATATGAAGAAGAAACCTTGAAAGGAACTCATCCTCATCTGGGTGTACTATATGTTTTTCTACACAGGCACACACTGTGGCGATGTCTACAGGGAGTTCTAACCCCAGTTCTGGCCCGTATATTAGAGGTGTTGGATAGAGACTGTAATCTGGACTTGTTGTATGGTTCAGGGCTCAGTGAGGGGCTTGTCCAGTTCTGGCTGGACATCTTTGATGATAGGCAGATTTTAGAGCTGCCAGTGCCACAGAACTCAAGGTTTGAATAAAGTTGTGATTACTGTAATTAGATTTTTTTTGACATGCCAATTGCACAAGAACCATTTTACAATGAAAACTAAATGCCTATTTTTTCATTCTTTCAGCTCCTCAGAAGAAGAGATTGATGTGCAGTACAATCTGGTGGTGGGAGGAGAGTCACACACCTGCAATGCTCCTTTTAGTTGGCTCATCAGATTGTACTGTCATAACCTGTGGGAGGAGGCTCAGTTTGTGCAGGGTGAGAAAAGACATTTAGAACAATATTTAAGCACTTACGTACAGGATGGTTTTTTGAGACAGAGTGAATGTAATGATTAAAATAGAATAGTCATGAATTATGGTGTATGTTTAGCTCGGAAAGTTCCAGTTTGATAGCAAATTTGAGTAATTTAGAAGAAGCATCTAAAATGCAGCTCCATGTTTCTCTTACATCATCCTATTGCTGCATTCTCTTCACTGGTGTACCATAGCAGGCCACTTTAGATTCAAAATACTTGCTTGCATACAGTATTAAAATGGACCTCCTTCTTGAAGGCACTTCTCAATCCTGGCTCTGGGCAAGATACCTTCAGGCCTTTAGCACTACTTTACTTTAGCCCAATATCCCTCAAGATACAAAAATGACCTGCACTGGCTGTTTTCAAACAAGTACTGAAGACCTAAATCTTCTCAAAGAATTTAAATGAGCAATAAAATACTTAACTTATACTGTTTTTGTTGCTGTACTAATTCATTGTTCTTAAAGATCTCTATCAGGATTTTAGTTTGATATTATTCTGTTTTTTATGGAGACTACAAAGCACTTATTTTAGAATAAGGACATCTTCCAAATGCTGCAGTAAATAGATGCTGTGATTCTTCACTAAAAATCTGCTTTGCTTTTTTCTGTCCCAGGTATTGGACAGAGCAGCCACAAGCGAATCCAGCAGTTTGTAAGTGCCGTGACTGGCAGTCGGCTGGGTGGCTACATGGAAAAACTCTCAGAGAGGGAGCGCATAGAACTGGGCCAGCGATATCTCAATGATTTTGTGATACTCTACTTCAAAATCAAGACTGAAGGCGAAGTGAGGGTGAGAGACCTCCTTGACCTGTGAATCAGACCATCAAACATACAGTGGGGAGCCAAAAGTCAAGACCACTAGTTGCTGTTTAGATTTCTTTTCCAATTTAACTTCAAGGTTTCATTTATTATCAATCCTTTGTACGTAAAGACAGTATGAATTTGACACAGACTGACGCTATGTTAGATCAAATCCATCAGAGTGGCATATGAGCACTTCCATTTTTGGAAGAGATTATTATTATTTCTGTGTTTGTGCTTGCATATTTATGTGTGTGCTTTTCTTGTAGGTGTTCAGTGCAGCACTGTTAGGTTGTGTTGCAGCACTGCAGCAAGAGATGGGAGTGACCCCTAATCTTTCTCCAGCCTGGATCACGGCAGCAGCCCAACACTTCAGTCAACGACTTGATACGCTCTTACACGTTCTGCAGATCCAGCCTCACTTACCTCCTCTCGTTTTGAAACAGTCTTCACAGAAAGATCGACCAGATATGGTAAGAACATTAGAGATACTTTCAAACTTAATCAGAGACTTAACTCTTGCTTACCTCTCAGAGATGATTAGCAAAAAGAAAAGCAAATGAATTTAACAGTAGTGAGGGAAAAAACCACCAGACCATCATTATGATTTTCATTTGTTACAGCATGAAGACATTCTGGCTCTTGGGATATGTGTGGAGGAGACTAAACTTCAGTCTATTACAGCTTTATCTCAGTGCTCAGTCTTTTTGGGCAGAGTCGAATTGCTGCAGCCCTGCTTGCAGAGAGTGTTCAGTCCCACATACTGCTCCCTGTGCAGCCCTGGCAGTCTCAAACATCTGGATGCTATAAAGTAAGACTTGTGGATTAACAGAGAAAAACTTGTATTAGAAGTTTATGTCTCCCAAATTATCAGTAATACTTGCTCTCACAAGATGTTTGTGTGTTTTTCAGGTGGGTATGGCAGGGGATGCTGGTGGTAGCTGCTTTTATCGAGCAAGTTGTAGTGAAAGTAAATTCACATGATGAGAAGCTGGTGGCCCTGTCACTTAAACACTGCAGCCAGCTACAGCGGGTCAGTGAAGGCAAACACACCAAAACCCTTCATTGCTAGTTTTGCTAGTTTGCATTTAGTTAACAGGTTATTAATTTAATTTCTTGGTCAAATCAATGGCTAAACATTATTTTCCCCTCAATGCATTAGCTGATGGAGGAGAGTTCTGACCTGCAATGCAAAGCCTGCCTACAGCAGCTCATCCGCATCCTCAATGAGTACCATGAGGATTCTATAAGCAGAGAGTTACGGTATTGCCCACCCTCCAACGTGCCTATTTGTGTTTAATTTTCTAACGAGATTATAGATGGTTTCTGTGCTTTGATTAAATAAAGGACTAAGTTTCAATTTTAATGCTTCCCATTAAACATGCATCTCCATTTTTTACTTGATTCTTACCTTAGGTTTGGTCTGGTGTGTCCTGTGTGTCTGGAGTACCTGGCAGAACCCTGTGTCCTACAGTGTGAGCATGTGTTCTGCCTATCCTGTATGAAAAGATGTGTGCAAGGAGAGGAAGCAAAATGCCCTAAATGCAGGACACAGCTCCCTCCTGACTATCAGCCAGCTATCTCAGCCAGCATAGCGTGAGTCTCCCATGAACACAAGTGTAACAAATACTGTTTTTTTTAATGTTGTTACATTTAAACGCTTAAGATCAGGGCTCTGTGCAGGATACTCAGGTTTTTCCAGTCCGAACTTGGCAAACCATGTCTTCATGGTCATTGCATTGTTCACAAGGGCATTGTCATACTGGAACATGTTCGGGCCTCTTAGTTCCAGTGAAGGGAAATTGCAATGCGACAGAAAATGAAACACGTCTGTTGTGCTGTTATAGGAAAATTATTAATGACACTATGGTGTAATGAGAAGCAGAGAGCCTGTTGGTATCCTGAAGTTGATTCTTTTGCTATAATAGAACATGAGTTTGCGAATTGTTTTCTTTGGCTTAACTACTTGTAGTTAAATGTAGTGTTGTGGAACTATTAGCAGTTGTTCCCACACCAACATATACTCTCTCTCTCTCTCTCTCTCTCTCTCTCTCTCTCTCTCTCTCTCTCTCTCTCTCTCTCTCTCTCTCATTCACAAAAAGAAGAAGCTAGGCTTAGTTTATGTAATGCTTTCACAATACAAGTCATGAAAGAGTTGTTGCTTTAGAGACAATGACCAAATAGAACATATTAACAGTACATTAATATATGTATACATTATTATTAAATAAAAATTCAGTATACAATTAATACAGCTGGTTTTTTAATTACACTTAAAATTATTATACATTCACTGTTATATAATTAATTATTAATTAATTAATTAATTAATCAACATCTACTGGCTAGTCAGATTTGGGAGTGTCTGCGGTTTTCGGTGATATATTTGGCGTATTTTATTACTGATTAAAAACATGTTTCTTTTTTAGTTCAGCCCTGATACAACATAGAGAATTAAGGAGATGCTGTAACTCCTTCTTTTTGGAGGTGGTCTCTCGTTTCTGCTTTTCCAAGGGACAGCGCCCTCAAGAGGACCTGGTGGAGCTGCTCTTCTCTCTGCTTATCTCAGCACAGGGTAAGTACTTTTTATTAATGCTAGACAACTTGTAGGTATTCTGAGAGAAGCTAAAGCACTGAAGCTGTGCATTTCCTAAGTTTGTGCTAGTTGCCCAAAATATATTTGCTGTCTAAAGGGGTGTATGCTTTGCTGAAAATTTTAAATATATTGTTTTGTGTCCTGTAGGAGACGTGTATAAGACAAGAGAGCTAACCCCGTTCCTGGAATGTGTTGACCAGAGTCCTGTGGTACGGTCTGTGTTGCCTAAACTCTTACTGCAATACAGGTATCAGTGGCTTTGCAAACTGTCTCACACACACATACACACAAAAAGAAATATTATGCAGCATGACTGAACAAACTTTGCACACACACTGATTTTTTCTTCAGTTTTGACCAGGTAAAGGGACACATTCAGACATATTTGAAAAACCTAGAGGACAAACTTCTGGATGTTGAAGACAGGATGGAACTTTACAGACTTTTTGTCAACTGTTTCCAGGTATGTATTTTTTCACTGAATTTTCAGTCTCTGTTGTTATAGTTCTAGCCCAAGTTAGAACCAGAAGTGCAAAGTGAGATATTAAGAGACCAGTTTGCATTTGGAGAATTATTCTGTGAGTTGCATTTCCCCTGGAAATATAGGTAGATAATTTTATTGTGTTAAGGTCTGACAATAATCTCAATTGGGCTTTAAAACAAACTGGTGCAAGGTATTGTTACTCACCATTAATAATGTATAAATGCTCACACTAAAGCTGTGTATACATTAACATGCAAAGATTTTAAGAAAAAAATCTAAAATGCTTCAACAATCGAGATGACAAGTTTCTAAATAGAAATAATTGCTCTAAATAATTGCTCTTTAAGGAAATCAGCTGGTGCATCGCATTAATGACATGCAAAATGTGACACTGTAAAACCCAGAGTGTGTTATTGTGCATGGGAATGAAGAATTACTTTTCCAACAGGTTCTTCTCAACACTCTCTACAACTGAGATGAAATAAATATATAAAAAAATTAAACACAGTACATATTGTATATCTCATCTCAATCAATCTCACCAACACTTTCGAGTAGATTTCTAATAAATCTTTTGATATTAATGATATTAATATTTTTTGTTTAATTTTTTTAATAGATTTACAAGCCACACTTTTAATCACTGCCAAGGAATGATATGCACTATATTCCCACATTTCCTAATGCATCATTTCCTCATTTCTTAATAACACAATACAATTCAGCCTATTTGTAACTTTTTTCCTGTGCATTTATATCCTCTTGAAGTAAGCTCATTGGTTTTCAAATATATGTATATAAATACATTTCCTGTCTGTGTTTTGTATAGGATTCGTTGCTTTGTGCGGATTTAAGTGAAACTTTGGAGGCTAAAGAACTTCAGGAACATCAGCAGGAAGACTTAAAATTTCTCAGTCGGCTGGCTCGCAAGCAGACGCCATCCAGAGAACAGCAGCCGGCTGAGTTTCTTCTGTCCATGGCCCGTTTCAGGATGTGTCTGGACACTGCTGCTCGCATACTACCCAGGGCTGTCGGCCATCAGAGCGGTGAGGCTAAGAATATTTTCTGGAAAAATATGTAAAATATGTATAGTATCGTGTACCAAATACTACAATGAGCCAGATTGCTTAACATTGATGTGACAATGTTTGATAGACCTTGTATTTATTTTGATATGATAAATTGGTTCAGTATTTTTATACAATGTTAATTGTGATGTTCTGAAGTATGCATGAGTGTTTGCTTGTTTTCCCAGGAGAATGTCTTGAATGGGAACAAAGAATGTTAGAGCAGGTGAAGGCAGTGTGTGAGTATGCTCAGAATGACTGGTATAGAGTCTACCTGCTCAGAGCCCTTAACAGGCAAGCAGGCACAGACTGCATACAAGCCGTGATGAACAGAGCCCCGTATGAATGGGTCTTTCCTGCTGAGTTCCTGAAACTACAGGTAATTGTGATCCAATCCGTAACTTTACCGTTTTTTATGAATAGCACATTGATCTTTACATTCTGCATCTTTTCTGTTTGAAGAGGTTGATTCCTGTGGAGGTGGATCGATTTCTGTGCTGCGGAGAGCAGTATCGCATTGTCAGAAATGGGGTGGGCCAGGCGCTGCTGGAGTCCAATACGGATGCACTTAAAGCCGCACTGCAGGTCACTACACGCATGAATGCTGCATCATTACTTCATCTATAGTTCAAAGCAATTTACGCTTTATTTCCTTCAGCAAAACTAGACATTTTTACTGAATTCACATACATATGTGAATGCTGTATTTTGTGGGATGACTTTCTGCGATTAATACCAGAAACTACAGTAATTATATGAGGTTACCTGATGAACAGCTTCATTCATGATTGATTTGTTATAGTGGATTGTTCATTTTTAGGTCAAGATATAGTTTGCATATTTAATAAATTCAGTGAAAGATTCACACAGAGGGTTTTTATAAATGGCAGGCAAAAACAAATGACATGACGACTAACATCAGTGGTGACTGACCATTCAGAAAACATCCCATCCTAAACAAGCATTTAGCTGACCGATCTCATGAAGCATTAACCTCACAATTTAGATCTCTAGGTTCACTAGAATGTACGGTATGTTACTTTATTAAACAGACTTTTCCCTCAACCTGTCGCCAAAAACGATTATCTCACATACTCAAAATTCTGAAGCCTCTGTCCAGAAAAGTGTACCAAAAACATCAGATGCTCTGTATCTCATGAACAGGCCTTAGGCCTTTCAGGCTGAGACTAAGGCAGCATACAAACACATTCTGTGGGCATGGCATTGAAGGGAATACTAAAGGAAGGGGCTGTACTGGAATTTTGTCTAGCTTAAGCTAACTTCATGTTTGATCCAGTTTGCTGAAATGCTTTACAACCCTGTCATTCCAAACACAATATGTGAAAGGGATTTGGTTGGGACAGACCTATGCTTTCTGAATTCTAACATGTGTGTATATGTGTGTGTTTTTCTCTAGAATGTAAGCAGTTCAGAGTCTGTGAAGAGTGTTCTCCTGGCTTTGGCCTTGTTCAGACAAGTGACCTGCCGCATAGGGTCACCTGACCCAGTCATGCGCCCTGGACCAGAGGTAAAAACAAAACAAAACAAACACAAAGCAAAAAAAGATAGTAACAATGAATAGCACTGAACAGCAGCTGTACAGAATATAAAAAGTGAGTTCAGTAACATGTTTTAGACAATGCAGATGGTTTAAAAAGTTCATCATATGAAATTACAAGCATAACAAAAGCAGGACTGCTAGGCATGTCTTATTCTGTTTTCTTATTTTCTGTATTCCTCAACAGGAGTTAGAGCTGCTGAAGGATAGTGTGAGGAAGAGTACAGCAGGGTACCTGCGTGAACTCTGCACCAGCCTTTTATCAAATCCACCTGAAGGTTTCATGACTCACCTGCATGTTCGTGCAAACGAATCAGCACAGAGGCGTCTTCTCCTGGAGCTCCTGGTTCATGCCATCGCTGTGTTCCATAGCGGAAGTCGAATTCTCCATCCTCTCCACCTCATTGCTTCTAGGCCACAGAATATGAGGGTAAGAAAAGTAAATTAATCGATGGGGGGCACTAATTAACACTAAGAAAGTAAGTAATTAAATAACTAACTAATATTTACATTTATAAGATCGTGCGTATGAAACTTTTCTGGTAATAATCACAAATTAATGTTGTCTTTTTATACAGTTGGTATCAATCATGAGTCCAACATAACCCTATAAGTTGAAATGTAGACTCCTGTACATATCTTATTTTTCACTGTAATTAAATTATATTATTTGTGTCCTCTGAATCAGCACACACTTAGCTTTCCAGTTTCACCAGTTGTTGAAAACAAATTCTATATGTAAAAGATTCAAATATTGTGTGAAAAGAACTTTATTGTTACTTGTTAATGCAAAATCAATAAAAAGAAATACAGAATCAAATAATTGAAATAAATAAAAACTAAGAAGAGGGGGGCACGGTGGCTTAGTGGTTAGCACGTTTGCCTCACACCTCCAAGGTTGGGGGTTTGATTCCCACCTCCACCATGTGTGTGTGGAGTTTGCATGTTCTCCCCATGCCTCGGGGGTTTCCTCCGGGTACTCCGGTTTCCTCCCCCGGTCCAAAGACATGCATTGTAGGTTGATTGGCATCTCTAAATTGTCCGTAGTGTGTGATTACGTGAGTGAATGAGAGTGTGTGTGCCCTGCGATGGGTTGGCACTCCATCCAGGGTGTATCCTGCCTTGATGCCCAATGACGCCTGAGATAGGCACAGGCTCCCCGTGACCCGAGAATAGATCGGATAAGCGGCAGACAATGAAAGAAACATTACAGGAGGTCTTCATATAGATATCTGTGACCAACTGTCCCAGTCAAATATATATATAAATAAAAAATTAAATATATTTAGTGTAGATTGTATTAAAGTGAACTGAGTTGTATTTCAGTAATGATCAAGCAGGTCCTTGTGACTATATAATATATATTATATCAAAACACAAATAGTCTTGAAATAGTCACAAGAATTCTGTCTTCATCCAGGAGTCATTTCTTCCCACCATGCCAGATGACAACACCAGTATGGTCATTCAGGGCTTAAAAGATGGAACCCTGAAGCCGTACTGTAAGTTTTTTTTTTTTTTTTTTTAATGAAGCAGAGAGATGTAGAATAGAAATAAGCTTAAATCTGCATCACCTGAATTTGATACACAGATGTTCATCTGTTCATACACTAAGTGAAATGTTTGGGGACCACTACTCTTAAAAGAGTTCCTTTCACTACCATTTTCAATAAAAGAAATATATTGTTTTAGAATAATAATGAAGGCATAAATATTGCTAAATATCACAGGTGGAATTATGCAATGGCCAGGAGAAATGCTACACAATTCAAAACTAGTTTATCCTGCTTAGGTATCTTTGTTGGAACATGTTCATGGCTACTTCTTCTTCTTAAAGGTTCCAAATAGGCTGATCTCCTTACTCCTACATTATAAATGAATTTTCTCTTGTTGGAGATCATTTAAAAAAAAGAAATATTAGTTTTAAGTAAAATTACTGATTATTAATACCTTTTGAATAAGGATATTTATATGATATTTATACATTATATGGGCATTAATCCATTCTGATCATTATAGTAATATATGATCAGTCAGGCAAGTCCAAATTTTGAGTGATAGTGAATATGAAATTGAAATTTGGAGATTGTAGTGAAATGTTGTCTTAATTTTTTTCTTTTTGAATTCCAGATTGTAAAAACGGTCACCTGTCTTTTGTTGGAGAGGTGAGCTGCAATTTATCCGTGATTGCCTACAGGATTTATGATATCAATTTATTAGTGACTTTATCTAGAATTATGGAAAAAAGACAATCTATTAAAATGTTTCTGTAAGGAAACTTTGAGTGTGCTATGAATTAAACAGTATTTAAACTATACGTAAAACTTAAACATAGTTTTTTCTTCTGTTAGTGTGGAAAGCCAATGGTTCAAGCAAAGTGTGAGACATGTAAAGTACCTATTGGTGGTCACAATCACAATGCAGTAGCTGGATTCACTCCAGTCCAAGGCCCTCTGCCTGATCAGACCCGGCCAGGCCATATCCTGGATGTTGCCGCCCGCAGATCTGAAGCTCCAAACAGAGATCTGTCCATGGCCCAGTCTTGTTTACTGCGTCTCTTCCTTCATCTGTCCATGCTGCATGGATCCTCCCTTAATTACCAGGTACACTGAGGTTTTATACTCTCACATTCTTGCATCTGCAGGTCAAAGAATAATAATGATTTAAAATACCTTTAGTAAATGTAGGTCTAGTGCAATTTATCTGATCATTGTTGTCATACTAATATTTAAAAATATTATACTTACATATATTTATACTAGTTATTATATTCTATCTAAAGTCATTTATCCATGGTGGTTCATTACGATGTGAAGTAAAATCAGTTTTATTTTAAATCGTACTGAATCACCATGAGGGGGGCACGGTGGCTTAGTGGTTAGCACGTTTGCCTCACACCTCCAGGGTTGGGGGTTCGATTCCCGCCTCCGCCGTGTGTGTGGAGTTTGCATGTTCTCCCCATGCCTCGGGGGTTTCCTCCGGGTGCTCCAGTTTTCTCCCCCGGTACAAAGACATGCATTGTAGGTTGATTGGCATCTCTAAATTGTCCGTAGTGTGTGATTGCGTGAGTGAATGAGAGTGTGTGTGTGTGCCCTGCGATGGGTTGGCACTCCGTCCAGGGTGTATCCTGCCTTGATGCCCAATGACGCCTGAGATAGGCACAGGCTCCCCGTGACCCGAGAGTAGATCGGATAAGCGGTAGACAATGAATGAATGAATCACCATGGAGAAATTATATATAAAAGAAACCTACGTGTTCTTCAAGAACTCTGCATGGGCACTGTAGGCCCTTTTTTTTATATTGCATGTAATTAGCTTATAATAAACATGACTTTGCACATATATGGGTTCATTTGGAAATGAACATCAGAATTGTTTTGCATTTAATAAAATGAGACAGCCTGATATGATTCGACAGTCAGCATTACCCATAACACTTGTGTGATGATTTGAACTTGTGTTTGATTTAAATTCCAGTTGGTTCTGTGAGTAAAAAAGTGTATTTAATGATCATTAGTTCAAGCTGTAAATAATCCAAACTTAAAAACAAGAATCCAAACATTAAAATATCCATATTCATGGACACATTTGCAGCAAGAATCATTTGTGTAGTCTGTACACACTGAAAAATATTCCCAACAATATTCATATACAACTTTTGTGAATATTTCCAGCATATCAGAGCAATGATTCGCCCGACCGTAAACAATGTCCAAGAGTTTCTGTGGTGCCATCTTGAAAAGGACATGGAGGTTCTGGGGAAGACTTTGAATCTGAACTGGGATGATACAGCCATCACGGTTCATCTGATCCTCAACACCTCTGCACAGCTCTCCACAGGTCTGTCAGGAAATTCATAATAGATAAAATAATTGATAATGCCACTCTGGTCATTTCATATACAAACTGAAAAGTACATTCCAGAAATGTTAATTAAACTGCCACTTTTACATGTCACAAATGTAAGGTAGTTGCATATGATTACTGAAGATTCCCCAGTCACAGTGTAATTAGTCTCAAGTATGAAGAGGTGTATGGTGTAGGGATTCCAATGGACAGAGGTTATAGACAGGTAAGGAATGATAAACTGTAAAGCATAAGTCAATGGCAAGACTTTGTGTCATGATGTCTGTGCCTAGCATGGCTTATATACACTAACCTGGAGAGGCCCAAATGTCAATAATTACCCAATCCCAGATCAAGGGAAGTAACTGGGTGATGTGGTTTCAAGATGAAGAGTACCGCAAAATACAGGGTGGTTCTATTTATGCAAATAGAATTATTTCTTGTCTGTAGTGTGATTTACTGTACCCTGGAAAAACAAGAACAAAACAGTGTATATGACCAAAGGGCAAAAAAAATTTGCATTAGCTTAGTTTCACCAGTTTGAACAAACATTATTTTTCTGAAAATTGAATAATGTTTTTCAAACGTATGAGTTTTTTAGCTTTAAAGTTAGATTATGGTACATATAGAGCAGATGTTTGTAGTTTGAACACTTGTCTCTACAATTTTACACTTTATATCACATTTTGAACAGTTTTATGTGCATTTAATGTGCTTCTGCACGAGTTTCAGTTTTAGTATACTCTTGCATGACTTGCCACAACTAAAAAGAACAACTAGCACAGGCCTCCACCTCCTTTGCATGTCAAATTATCAATAGAATAATTCTTGAATAACTCTGAACCACAGATCATAGACCAATGTATCATATTAGCCAAAACAACCCAGTACCGTGTGTCTTCTTTTCATGCTGTACTAACAGCACCATGGATTTAGTTTGATGCCATTCTTAGAACCTGACTTGGTGAACTAGTTTGAGGATATGTTTTTGATAGATTACAAAGCACACAGTAAATCACTCTGAACGTGGGGGTCTGTTAAAAACTGTAAATGCAAATGTGCATGTAGGATCTTAGATAAGCAGGACCTAAGTGCTGCATATGATGTTTGAAAGGAAGTCAGAACTATGTTCATTCACACCAGATTTGATTCTTTAGCAGTTCATAGCCAGCAGGTGGCAACAGAATGGTCTTCTCGACATACCCGAGAGCAGTGGGAGAAGCAGGTTTGCGAAAGAGTCATCAATCCTATTCTAAAGGTCAGTTCACAGGAATCACAGTTCTGCTTCTTATGTGATACTCAACTCTAAAATAATGATAAGAATAACAAGAAGCAGTCTGATCTGCATAAGATCTATGCTCTATCTCTTGCTCTGCAGATTTAAGACATGATCTCTGCTTTCTTTCTGTTTTTAGGATTTGAACAGACATTTAAGTGATGCTCAGGAGCAGGTTGCAGCTGATGATAAGCTGTCCAGCAGCGTTGTGATGAAGACGTTAAAGGGGGACCCTCGTTCCCTCCTTCCTCTCCCCTCTGAATGTCCAACCCATCATGCACCTTTCTGGACACCTCCAGACACCCTGACTGTGGAACATCTTTCCCAGCTTATTGCCCAAAAGCAGGCACAGAAACAAGTTCCTCTCCTCTCACTGTTTCTCATAAAAGTATGTAGTATCTAAAATATTTAGGATTAAAATATGAAGGATTTGGGTGAAATTCAAAAGCAACACTCAGACTTAAAGGTTAATGCTGTTTTAATTTAGAAGTTTAGATGTAAAATGACTCATCTAATTAATCTCTGCATGACTGATGTGTGTACCTCTGTCTGTGTGACAGGTGCAGTACATAAGACACCTGGCTTGTCTGCCTGACCTGGCAGCCCTGTTGTCTGATCTGATACGTATAGTGCCAACAGATGCTGAGACACACTCCACACCCATTGAGACACTGCTTTCCAACATTCCTGCAGGTAGCCATATTCAAGATAGAGTAACAATACTAAGTCTATTTACATGAATTTGATATAATTTCAATTGTTTTGTAAAACACCAACATAAATACAAAATGAAATGTGTTCTATTATAATTGTGTGTTAATAGGCCTCCATAGGAATACACTCAAAAAAAGGCTACAGATCTTCTTCAGGGTGTGGAACCATCTCAGAATGGAGCTAGCTAATAACAGTGAGTGCTAAACACTTAACACTGAATGGGAAGTATGGTGGTGTATTGTGTGTGTGTGTGTGTGTGTGTGTGTGTGTGTTTCAACCAGTTTCCTGGGATAAGCTCCATATCTTGAATAAATGAAAACACCAAATTGTTTTGTTGAGGTTGGACTTGTGATGTAATGTTATAAATGTATGTATGTTTGGTGTATGTTAGCTGCTTTAGGTTTGGCTCCTAAACTATGTGCGAAGGACATAACCATGGACAGTCCTAGTCAGTTTCTCTGCCTGAGCCGTCATGGACCAGGCTCGTGTCTCCATGCTCTCATTGACCTGCTTTCCGAAACTCACAACAGCCTGGTGCGAGAAGCTCAGAAACTCAGTCACCAGGAAGACAGGTGTGTCTGGGTGTGAACGTTGTAGTTGTTTTTTGTGACTTAAATTTCACTCTGCTTGCTGTTTAAGTCCCTTACACATGTCCTCTTGTGTCCTGCAGTGACTACAGTGTTCCTATTGGTGCAGTGTCTGAGAGCCAGCTGGCTCTGTGCCACCCAGAGAAGGAACTTCTGCCCCTGGTGTTAGCTCACTGCCACTACACACTGGTGAAGGGTCAGCAAACCGCCAGTGACTATGACCTGCAGGCTATTGAGAAACAATTTTATAGACGCTTCTTAGCTGGCAAGCCACGCATCCAAACAGTTAGTAATCTATTTACTAATCTATTACAACCAGCTTTTAATGCCTTATTAACATTAAACTAAAGAGTAAAAAAATGGCTTAGATGCTGATCAACTGTTTATCAAAATTAGACAGTCAGACATTTTAGGAACAAAATTATTTTAACTGTGATAGAAATCAACAGAAAACAGACTTTGTTCAAAGCTGTACATTATCATTCTAGATTTTTATGTATAAATCATTCAGGTAAAATAAATACCTAACTGACTACATCTTTTAAATGCTAAATATAAACAAATTAGATAATATATTCATATCTAAAAAATATAAGCATATGATCATATAGGCCTAGAGTTAATCCATTTAAACTGGAGCTTATGATTTACATTAGCCAACTTTAGCTATCCACATCAGAGCTATAGTTATTTATATTGAATTATAAGAGGAAGATTAAAATTGTTCATTTTTAAAAGGGGGCCTGATGACTGCAGCATAATTTTTGCCATATGATGTTGATTAAATGACAACACTTTTAATATATTATACAAACTTCAACATATTTTAAGTGTATCCTGTAAAGCAAATAAATGATTCTGCTGTTAATTTCTTACTATGTGTAACACTTACAGGACACTGAAAAGTATCTAAAGAGACATCATCAAGATTTTTCAGCGGTTTTGAAAGATGTCAGAAGCAAGATACCCCAGGTAAACACTTACTACCACTAAAGACAACTAATCAATGAGTATTTCACATTTATATCTTAAACTCTTAGCTTAACTGACTGAAGATTAATGAATAAAATGTTCATGTTTCTGTACAGCTCAACTGGCATTTAGCCATAACATTGCAAATTACTGCTGAAACAACTTGTAGAAATATATTGAATGTTATATCTCCTTTTTGGCCTGCTCAGGAGCCGCTGAAGGGCTCAGTATGTGCCTCGATAAGAACAGTGCTGCGCTCCTTCACTGAAGTGTGTGACGCTGTATACGCTCTGGAGATTGGCCTGCGTTTCCTGGGTAAAACTGGAGGAGATCCCAAATTCCAACTACTGTCCTATCTTCAGGACTCTCTCAAGATGAAGCAACTCATTTCCAGCAATGTAGCCAAGGTCAGGATTACGATGCTGATAATGCCTTCACACCTTCACACTCCTACTTGCTTTGCTTTCCTTTCAATAAATTATTCACTTTAAAATTATATATTAAAATATATAATATAATATATACAATATCTATATAATATCAAAACATCTATCTTGTAATAGTGTACTGAGACAAACTTAAAGTCTTAAGTTTTAGAGAGTTAAAATCCTTATGATATTGTTATTGGTTAATAATAACCAGTTAAAATGTCTAAAATGCCCCTAAATGTTGAATTTAAGTAGCGAAGTATGAAGTCTTTAAAGTAGTAAGTCTCATAAAGTATTCACAATAAATATATTAATAAATTAATATTCATTAATATTCATTTAAACAGGAAACAGGCTGCATTTTTGCTATTTAGTCATGTTATATAGTCAGGTAGAGACACTTTTTTATTAACATGCACATAAAATCTACATATGTGGCAAAGTTCCAGAAAAGCATTTGAAAGGTGAGGTGATTAAAAAAAATAGAGTTTAGTAGAAATACATTTTCCGCTGGGGGTTTCCTCCGGCTACTCCGGTTTCCTCCCCCAATCCAAAGACATGCATGGTAGGTTGATTGGCATCTCTAAATTGTCCGTAGTGTGTGATTGCGTGAGTGAATGAGAGTGTGTGTGTGTGCCCTGCGATGGGTTAGCACTCCATCCATGGTGTATCCTGCCTTGATGCCCAATGACGCCTGAGATAGGCACAGGCTCCCCGTGTCCCAAGAATAGTTCGGATAAGCGGTAGACAATGAATGAATGAACTTACATTTTCCGCTTCTAAATGTTGCCACGCCACCAAGACATTTTGGTGACTGAAATTTGTATTTTTGTAAACTGGAATTTAAGATTAATTTAAAGGACATTTACCTGCTAAATCTCCGCCCACTTCCTGCCCACTTTCCGATTCCTGTTAGCTGACAGAAGTGAAACCTGATGTGGAATTGTACTGGTGTAGCTTTCAATATTTTAACATGTACATTCTGGGATGCTTTTCTACTCACCACAGATGTAAAGAGTTACTGTTGCATGTTATTTTAGTTACATTTACATTTATATTTCTGGTATTTGGCAGTTATTTCAGTTACTGTAGCCTTCCTATCAATGCATCCTTGGACTCCATGAGGACTTTTGGGATAAGTTTTCAGTTTTTCAATTTTTTAGTGTGCACAAATAAAATGTCACTCTTGTGTATGTGTTTGTGTGTTTAAAGGCTCTGGCAGATATCAAGCTGGATCAGTGTACAGCCACATGGCAGCTGCTTACCTGCTGGAAGAGTGAGCTGAAGCTGAGGAGAGGACAGGTGAATTCCCCCAACACCACTCTACAGCCACACTGCATGATAAACACGCTCAGTTCGAAACGTTCGAAAGTTTTTCTAAGGTCTTAAAGAACAATGTTTGAGCTGCCAAGGAGCAATGTGTCAGCTGATACCTGGTTTATTGCACATGCTTCTCCTTTTGGCAAAGTATCTAGCCACATTGTTGTAGTTTCAATAGGTATGCGAGCAGTACATACTATATTACTGAGGCTGGAATGCATTTTGCAGTATGTTACAGAAATAACAGTGTAGTTCAGGTGCCCCATGTTTATAACGTGTTGTTATTTTATACTTCAACAGCATTAAAAATTGGGTGATGCACAGCTTGGAGTGAATTTTATTTATACAATATAAAAGAAATAAATTCACATAGAGATAGTATAGAGAAATGACTAAAAGATGTTTGAGGCATGCTATGAGTTGTTTTTTTTTTTTTAATAAAAGGTTCTTCTGTATGAATGCACATAAATAAAGTAGGATTGTGTAAAGCACTGTGTAACATAAGGAACAGTTTTATCAAGGGAAAAAAGCTTTAGGGGATTCCTTAGTGCCCTAGAAATAACCGAGGTAGAATTTCTTATTCTGTTGCTTACCATGTTGAACAGAATTTCATCCTAAAGGTACGTAGGATTACATATGCACTTATATCTGTTACTTATGTTAATAGCTGGCACAACTTAAATTTCAGTATCATAACACATTGCAGCTTAGAGCAATCATGTGTTTTGGTATTCAGACCAAAAGCATATTTGAATTTGAAAAACCCATTTAAGCTACCTTCTGCTCATCCATTTAAGTTTGTCCTTAATTTCACTCACTGACCTTTGACCTGGGATGACCCTGAAATGAGGAAAAGAGGCACAAGCTGTGCATCGTAAATCCAGAGAAAGTGTTTGCCAGAGTGTGCCAGGCTTTGTTTAAAAGCATGTGTCGCAGTCTGCAGAGTTAAGCCATTTGACCCCATGTTTTGGCCTGTTGGAATGAAGCCTGTTGGAATGAGGATTGTAGTGGTATTTTGGTTGTTGTGTCATCCAGTGAATATTATTTGGCCTAAGGAGAAAATCTCTCTAATTTATAAATCCATTTACGTAGAATAATCTATGCATGCAATACTCTTACATCATCTGTATGTCTATCTAATATATTTGATACATTTTCGTTTAATTGGGACTCCATAGGACCCGATCCCAAGACTTTCTGAAGAGTATAGAGAGATGCTTTCTGACGATTTGCAGAAAGAATTGAACGAGTTCCTGAACGTCACTGATGTTGAACTTTTCATTTTGGAGCTTCATGAGATCCTGCTTTTGAAGACGGACATCAACTCAGAGAACAGTTATGGTTCTCAATGGGAGTGAGTATTCATTTTTTGTCTGTCTGCTCTTCAGCTTACTTGTCTGTGTTCTCTTTTAACATAAAACCCTGACACCATTTGGGTGAGTGAACCATGAAGCATTTATTGGCCACATATGGTTCTGCACACTGTTTATATGCTTTTTGCATTTGCGATCAGACAGAAGTGCTGAGGGTTTTACTTACATAGGCAGAGTTAAATAACAGCCATTGTTTTCTCATCCAAAACCAATATAATATATAATATATAATATAATTTTTTTTTAATACAACTTACAACCCAAACACATTGATAAAGATATTTACTTTGACATTTTTTCTATATGTATACACCATATGGGTATGAACAGTATCAAAAACATTAAAGGCACTCTGATCTAGTAGACAGAGGTGGCGTTACCACTTAACAAATCAGATAGAAAGCATTCTCTTCGCATTTATTGGCGGAGTGTGCCACCGAAATTTAAGAAATTTTCTTAACAAAGAATAAAAAGTGCCTTAAGTTTTTGTTCCTGCTTGCGTGCTTTTAATCACAGCAAAGAAGGTTTCCTCCACCTTGTGGTCCCCTGGGGATCGGGGGCCTTTTGACTACACAGGGCCACACTTTGACCCTCCAGGCTTCCATCTGTCAGTCCATGCCTCCCTGAGACACCTCCCAAGTAGGCAGCTGGCCAGGCAGAAAAAAGGGAATGCGTGTGCCATGAACAATGGACTGCAATGCTAACTGTTGCTCCTCCCCCAATTCTACCCTTTTTTCAGCATCAAGTACACTCTGGAATCACATTTGGATGAAAAAGGAGCCTCAGCCTTGCCTGGACTAGACAATCTTTCAGAGAAGATTTGTCTGAGGGAAAGTGCAGAGGTCTGGAGGCTTGCAGTAAACTTCAAGAGATGATCATGTCTCTCAAATCTATTCCATTGTGATGCATAGATCTGCTGTAAGATACAAACCCTAAAGTTTTATGTTCCCTCCCTCTACCCACTGACTTTGTCATGTAAATTGACTCAGGGTCTGAATGTGAATTCATTCCAGAGCAGTTGATTTACTCAGTACTATTTGTTGGTCTACAATCATGCATTTAAATATGTTGGTATGTGTATGTGCATAAATTGAGCCTACGCAGACACAATAAGACAGAGATAACATTTTGAGGAGTTTGTTTCATTACTGATGTTTTCTCTCAGCCAAGCACCCATGTAACTGAATGTGCCTATGGTTATTGTTTTGATGTCAAAACCATTAGTGAGCTGCCAAATAATGAGAATATTATTGTTCATATATTCTAAATATTTCTTTCTTTCCTTCTTCCTCAATTACTTCCTAATTGTAGCGGAAATAAGATTTGGATTCTTTAACTCCACTAAATACTCTTTTCTTCCTCTGAAATTGTGTATAGGTTTGTCTTATACTGTATGAAATAAATATTTGCTGCCTGAATGTGTAGTGGTGTCAGATTTTCATTTTGGTGTCCACTGGCAGGTTATATTATGACAATGCTTGTATCCTAAATAAAGACATAAGATTGTTGTAAAAACAATAGTAATAAAAGAAACATGGAGGTATACAAATATTTTACATATGTTACATAATATTGTAAATAAGACATTAACAAAAAATATTATTCTTTATTAGTTGTGATTCATTATGATGATGATGATGATGATGATGATGATGATTATTCGTTTACTCCAAGTATTCTCCAAAATATCTCTGAGCTTCAACCAAACATTGGCTTGCTCTTTATTTCCCCCCTCAACGCCAATCAAAGCCACCAATCGTATCCCCGAGTATCCGAGCAACCACCAATAAGAGAATCACATAGGTGGAAGTGTTGTACGGTTTTTCGTGAAGCTCCACCCACTCCAGCCTGTGATTGGCTCAGTTTGGACAGCCAGGCTCATTGAGGCAATTTGATAGGCTGGTTGCTAAGAGATGGGGTTGCGCTGTATTTATTGTTGGATACGAATACTGTTTTTCCACAGTGGAAGTGTGATATCGCAGTCAGGGATCTGACTATCGGCTTATTGAGACGCGGGGAATATACTGCTACAGCGTTATTTGGAAACAGCGGATGTGGCCGATCTGATCCAGGCTTAGGTGAGTGCTGAGTAATGATTTTAGCAGGCTGCTTTTATTGTTGTGGATTTTATGCTAACGAGTCCAGATATAAAAATACAACAAATGAATCAACAGTGTTGAGTGTAGGCTATAGGTTCACCAGCCAGTATCATTTAAATGAATCAGGCTAGTTCTTGTTTCGCTGAAAGAAACAATAACTAGCCTGATTCATTTAAATGAAACTCTAATCGCTGAAAGAGGACTCGACCACAATCATGTCCAGTGGCTGAACCCAGACGGCTCCTTGTTCACTTACGCTGAAATAACAGCTTCTACTCTCTGTATATCTACACTGTAATATTCAGGAGTCAAAATATGTAGGAGTCGTTTAGGTGTCGACTCTAAAATTTTGTTCTCGGTTCAGCGTAATAGCTGGCTATAACGGTCACATCACCTGTAGCAACGCTTGGCGTCGTCTTGGTTACTCAGCTACTGTAGCATCTCACAGCTACTGTTAAAACACACCGTCCTTGTGAGGACTTTCCATTGAGATTAATTCATTGTCCAGTTATTTATTAAATGGTCGATTGACAGCTAATTGATGCTATCCGTACACCAAACCCTAACTGTAACCACAGTATCAAAAAAACAGTATGTTTTAGGTTTTTTTTTTCCCTTCAAGAGGGCCAGCCAGATGTACACACAAATTCAGCCTACACTACAACTGTAAAGAGTTTACACTGCTGCCCTGGGACTCATAGATGTGTTGAATGCTGTACAAAAACTTATAAAAATTAAAATCTGATGGTCTCTGAAGGTGGATGTGGTATAAACACTGATATAACTAATCACAAAATTTCTTTGATGCATGAGTAACGATACGATATAGCAGTCACTGGTGTCTAGATAGACCTGGCAGTTATTCAATCAACCGTTGGAGATCCACACCACATTACACAAGAAAATATCCTGGAGCTGAACAGGATTGAGTTTTGGAAAGCAGGACTTCTGTTTGATTGTGGTGGAAAAATGCTTGAAACCACTAGGCCAAGGTTCATTAGAGAGTGAAACTATATCATCAGTGGAGTTTTTTCAGCAGAGGAACATCAGGGAACTGTAATACTCTCTGTTGAAGTAATGTTGTGAAATAATTTAATCTTGCAGAAATTATAATGTTTACCCGTAAGACCTGTTTCATGATGAAACCATGTTATCATGCTATGTAGTATAATCTTTGTGGTTTCTTACACACCCTTGGCAATGAAACGTAGAAAGCTACATTGCTCATAAGGGCTTATTGTGATCCTCTCACCTTATTACTGGATAATTAGATTTGGTGCCTTTTTATTACTAGACTTGCACCAGCCTTTGAAAAACTGCACGATTTCCTAGGTGGCTTTGTGTTAGGATTTGAAAGAGCTATATTGCCTCTTCCTTTGCAGTCAACTTTTAAGGCATTATCCCTAAATCCTCTTTGACTATATAACAGAATCCTCCTTGAATCCTTTTAAATGCTTAACAGTGGAATCCTCTCCCATTTCATATAAATCCCACCGAATGTTTTGTTCTTCCTTATGTCTTCCTTATTATTTCTTTCTGTTTGACATCTCCTCCATTTATCTCAGGCTGAGAGAGGATGCACACTACTCGCAGTCCAACGTCCATCCAGTCTGGAATGGCGGGCGACGCGCTGGATCTGAGCTTGAGCGGATCGCAGCTTTCCATGGGCCGCAGACCCAACAGTGCCTCACCAGGAAAACACTTCTCCCGCTCTATATCTGTGTCTGTGGCTGTCGATGGACGTGGCAAACGCAACACTCCAGTGAGTCTGCACCTTCTTAAATATGTTCCAGAGGAATTTCCATTAGATTACTCCTACCTGGAGCATATCACTATGTCGTATGTGTTGTTGTCTCATATTGGGTGTGTAGATCTATCACAAGATATATCAAACTAAGAAGCTTTTATTTTTATATAAAACATCAGCTTTAATATGCAGGCTTCTGCTTACCTTGAGTATTATATAAAGTGTTGCTGATCAAGTGAATACTATATGTAATATTACATATAGCCAGTATAAAGGTTTACTTGCTTATTTTAAGTATGGAATAAAACATGTCTGAGCATGCTGTTGTGTAAAAAAAAACAAAACCCGACAACCACCGTGATTCATGTCCTAATAATTCCTAGTAACAAAAAATAACAATACAATAATTCCTAATAACAGCATATGCTGGACTATTTAATTTCTCTTATACCACAGCAATTTAACTGCATTAAAAATGACACCTCATACTTTTTATAATTTTATACTCCGATTTAATATTGTGGAACATCCATGAAACAAATCTGTGACTTCACTTTCAGCCAGCACTACTGTAAAAGTGGCTGTTGTAGAAAATAATTACAAACCTTGCTGATAAATCAGATTAAAAATTTCAACAGCTCTGTGGTATACCTTATCAATGAGAGTCAAGTCAAGTCAAGAAGCTTTATTGTCATTTCAACCTCATATAGCTGACGCAGTACATCGTTTCTCCAGGACCCTGGTGATACACAGACAACATATAGCTACAAAACAGAAACAACAATACAGAGCTAGGGACAGAAAGTTTGTCCTAGCTACATAAAGTGCAAAGTGTGCAAAGAGTGCAAGACAAGACAGTGCAGAAACAAAAAGTACAAAACACAACACAAGACTAAACACAAGAATGAAATTTATAGGGAAAATATTCATGTACGTTTTCAGCTTTGTTGAATGCAACATGAGTATCCTAATGTACATATTTGAGTGTCAGCAGCAATTATAACACATTTTGCCACTGTAATGACTCTTTAATTGAAGGGCTGTTCCTTCCTGTTGTTGGCAGGTTGATGGTGGGTTTGGGAGTTCCCGTGCCATTAAGAATCTGCGGCGATCAAACAGCACCACACAGGTGAACCAGCAGGTCAACGTAAGACTCAGGTATAAAACATTACACTCGTTCTCTTTAGTGTAATTGCGTTATAGTATGCCTAGTAGGATCAGCTACAGAATTGGGAAAGTGATACTGATTTGCTAAAAAAAAAAAGTATAATGTCCTATTGGTGCAGACGCACAGAATGTAACGTAAAAAGTATAGCATTCAGTCAGCCTGTGCTTCATTAAGGTGGAGAGCAGATTTGCCACAGAGAATGACCGCTGTGCAGAGACTTTCCATTACACTGGTGTCCGATTTTCTAATAAAACCCAGGACTGCAGGTTTCAGTTACAGCAGTTGTGCTGATCGTGCTTAGTAACTTCAAACATTCTTAGCCAATGTATACGTTATTTCACAACATTCTGCACATTGCTTTCATTGATGTGAGTGATCGGAGAGGTGCCTCAGCTTGTTGCCTGTATGTAGCGTGTATGCTCCAGGCATCGTCATGCTTGAGCGACCGCTCCTAAACTTTTGGGCTTCTGCACAGCATGGAGGAGCAACAGCTGGGGTTTGGAAGGTTTATCTTTTTTCTGTAGACAATGGCTATTGTGAGCTGGCGGCTGCTGCAGCAATGTGGAGGAAGGCAGTGGGGGCATCTTTGTCCCAAACAGGGAGGAGGGTAAGAGGGAAATCTCTCGGGTTTCTCTCGAATGAGGCTGCAGTGAAAGGAGAAGTGTGCACACACCAGGAGCTTATTGTCCGGCAGCTGCCGCCACCCTCCCTTCAGTCTGCCTGCTTACCCTATAGAATAAAGAACAACCTTACGCTGTTCCCTCATCATTCTACTCATCAATAGCTGTCATTCCCTGACCTCCCCTCCCCAAGTCGTGAAGGAATGTGCTTTTTAAAATCAGTGTTGCATTCATTTTCATTTTGCCAGCTGGCGTTGTACATATAAGGCCATGGTCAGGCGTCAAGATGAGCAGCATCTGCCCGCGTTGCCCATTCTGGATAGTCCAAGGCATTTAAATGTCTGGATAGAGACGATAGCCATATGCTAGTGTGCGTTCTCTGTGGTTGGCGAAGGCATCTGTGTCTCTTAATGGCTGCCCTCTCATTGCATTCCTAAGCAAAGGCCTACTGCAGCTGTCCTCACAAAGCTGTCACCACAAAAAAGGCATTTTTTTTTGTTTGAAACTGGTTCATCTGATATGGTTAAACGTGTGCAGGATGGCTTTCTGTTTTTGTTTTCACAGAGTTCCTATGGGTGTATCACTCATCACACCTGTTTTTACTTCCGATGTGTTGAAGTATACCAGTGATGTTAATGTCTTCATGATGTTTGTGTGTTTTGCATTGTGGATCTTAAACCAAAATTGCAAATGGTCAAATTGGTCAAAGTAGAATTGTAGTAGAGTTTACATCCATTCCAATTTGATACATTTTATACATATTTTGAGTATGTGTTTAAGGAAGGGACAAAATGGTTAATGGGCTTTAATGTCGCTGAAAATGTCTGACATGGAAGATTACTGACTCTGAGGTTGCACCCTTTTTAGAATGTGCAGTGATGCACTTTATGTTGATTCAGTGCGAATCATGATGCACTGACTCATTTATACTGACATTCATTAAATTCTCACCTCTCTCTGTCTCTGTCTCTCTCTCTCTCTCTCTCTCTCTCTCAGTGAGGGCCATACAGAGGATTTCTTGGCTCTGTTTGACAGCAGCACTGATGGTCGGAGAAAACTAGCCAGCCTCACCAAGGCCTCCCCAGACCACACAACATGGAACATTCTGGTACTACTCTACCTGTGTTATCATTTACTCCTGACTGTCCTGCTGTTGATGTTTCAGTGCTTTAGGAAATATTTATATCTTCAGTTTTTAAATTTTTGTATAATACTTCATAGTTATAGTTTTTATAATGTACTTCAGTCTTTATTTTTCCCGTAAAGGTAAAAGTAAGCCCCCTGTTGGGATAGTTGCAGCTACTGGAAATGAATCTACATTAATGTTATAATTGTGTAATGTGCATATGTAATATCTCATAATACAAATGTACCAGCTTGGGTTAAATTAGGGTAATCTTTGACAAATATGCTTTGAATAAATTAGAAGTAAAGGCATTAAAATTGAGTACATAAGATTGAACACAATAAAATGCAAACCTAACCCACTTTAGCTCTTATTACTGTGGCAGTGCTGTGTGAGCAACTGTTAAGAACTTTACAGAACAATTCTGCAAGGTAACCTGAGATGAGCCCATCAAACTGTGTCTGTATGTCTTTTGTGAACAAAATGAAAGTAGTTGTCCATGTGTGTGTGTGTTTAAGGATGACCAGCCACGAGCATTCCCGTTGCCCTCCAGCTCTCGCAGCACCTGCAGTGTGGATTCCCCCACTGGCCTGAAGAAAAGAGATTCTGGTGTCTCCCTGGCTGATAACTTCACTGCCAATAACAGGTGGGTTGACATCGTTCATTTCCCAGACACATTTTCAACCAGCACTTTTTTACACACTTTTACAGAAGATGATGGACTGTAGGTGTGTTAAGTAAGTGTGTGTTGTGAGTATGCTATAATAGAATAAATAATTAACAGTGATCTGATGCTGCCTGAAAGCATCTGTTACCACCTCATAGCTGATAGCAACATTTTATCTGATACCACAGCAAACATTTGCATTTTTTATTTAATTCAAGAATGATAGTTCATAAAATCAGTGTTTAACTACATTTTATGATGAAATATCTACAAAACAGGTGTTATTGCAGATATAAACAATTCCCTCACCAACATCTTTTCCACTCCCATAAAGTTACTGAGAAACCAGGAATTAGAAAAACCTCTATCCTGAAGGCTTCTTTAGTCAAAAACCTAATGACCCTTACAAAGCACTGACATTGTAGACTCATTAACAGCATGTTTTTTAATCTATTCATTATTAGGCTTATTATGGCAATCATCCTCCACACCAACAACAAACAAAATGGGACTATTGTCAAAGCTGCTGTAAATGAAAATGAATCAATCTGACCAGTCAGATTTCAGAATATATGTTTCTGTGTGTGTGCGTGTGCATGGAATACTTAGCATTGCCTAGACTGAGTTGTTAGAAGGAACGTTTCTTTTTCCTCCCACAATGTTCAATTCAAGTTAATTATGTGTTTAATGTTTTACCTGCAGGAGCAGTAAAGCAGCTGTGGGGAACTCTGTGACAACCATGCTGCACAACAACCACTCAGACAAGCCCCTCACACCCAAGAGCTCCAATCAGAAACCCTGCTTCAAGTATGGATACATCATATAAAAGCTCGTACTTAAACTAAGTGAATGCTAGTTTTGTCCAGCAGGTGGTGCTGTAGCTTTAAGTCAATAACAAGATATTTTTGTTTGTTCTTGCCTGAACAGTAACATCATTAAAGCCACAGTGAATGATGAGGGCACGTTAGAGAGCAGCTCCCTCACTAAGTCTCAAAAGAACTTCTCAGCTCCTTCAAGCTCCAATAACAATGTCTCCAGCTCCCGAAGCCCTCGCAGTCCTCGCAGACAAGAAGTCACAGAGGAGGAGGCCGAGAGGTGAGGCCTGAGCTTTCTCACTGTCATTCTGTGTCTGCTTATCATATGAACCTCATTAAATACCCAATTCTTCTGAGATTCCAATGTCGGATCATAGTTGTTAAAATATTACTGTTTATTGCTGACCTGGACTTTTTGTACAGCAAACTTCACATATAGGCACTAAAACTGCACACATATGCACTTTATTCATAAACAATCATACTATATGTACTATAATTCTATTATTAATTTACTTTTAAATTCCATTATTATCTTGATTCTATTTGATTATGTGATCTAATAAAGTTTGGATTTAAAATTGAAATGATTTAATCTTTTTAACAGGTTTATCCAGCAAGTCAGCCATGCAGCAGTCACTATCCAGCGCTGGTACCGGCGCCATGTCAGCAGGAGGAACGCAAATGAAACTGCCCTCAAGCAACTGCTCACATCCAAAAGAAAGGTACTGAGCTAGATTTCCTTGAACTCTGTAATCTCCTGATCCATTTGATCCTCATGTTTGAATACTGGTGAGTAACTGTAACTGGCTCCAGACCATAGGTGCTTTTTCAAGATGTGTGAGATCAAGAATAGGATGAAGGATTTCTGGAGTTTTTCTCTTTTCTCTTTTATTATTTTTCTATAATTTGAATGATAAGGCTGTCATCTTTTGAAATGTTTCTTTTAAATTAATGTGCACGGCAAAATATCACAAATGAGACATATGCTCAAGCAGGAAAGGGAGCAACAACAGGGAGTTGAAAAGGCTGTGAAATCACAGAAAAAGAAAGAAGAGGACAGGAAACGCATCAGAGAGGAGAAGGCCCGTCTGGCTCGTCTCACTGCTATCCAGGTCTGTCTTTTATTTAACACACCCATACCCATTTATGAAAGCCACTTTGGTGGTCTTGATAAGGGCTGCTTTGGTGCTGTTGCAAAATAAATCAAATAGACCCAAGCCAAAAGTTATAGACCGTATTACAACAGCATGCGAAATTTCTTTATCATGTAGTAACAATCTTATATTGTGTGTGTGTGTGTGAGACAGGAGCTGCAGCAAAAGAGGGCACAGCGAGCTGAGGAGGTAAAGAGAATAGCAGAACAGGAAGTGGATGCCCTGCAACAGGCTGGGAAAGTGGGGCGTATGAAACTCACTCACAGTTTGCCTACCTCTCCTACAGCCGCCAAGGCCAAGAATACAGGTAGCTGGAGCTCAGCAGCTTCCCCTTTCAGTGGTTATATTTATGAGCTAAAAAACAGAGCTCTTACTGGAGATGGTATTTAAGGATATTGTAAAAGATGACTGTCTTACTGGAGGTGATGTATTTTTTATGTTGACCTGCTGTACACAGATTCCAATGTGAATTTGGAGAGTGGATTAGAAGATGTTACCAATCTGAGGGCAGCATCGCCCACAATTTCAACACGAAGAGGCTCTCAGTGTTCTCAGGTAATTATTGACTTTACAAGGGACAACACATCAGGCTTTATTGGGCAAATAGTGAACAGAGGCGGGTGTTTCTGGATGTATATTCTCTCTAAATAAGACTTAAATATTGCATTTAAAAATGCTGGTGAGAATGCAGTTGAAAAATTCCACCTAAAATAAGTAGAACAAACATGCTAACTGAGATGATGTTGCTCAGGAGATTCTGCGGTGGTCTGTGAGTGTAGAGGACCAGCGACAGGGGGCACCATCGAGCAGAGCTCATTCTAAAACAACACTCAATGACCTGCTCGACTCCCTCAAACTCCTAGAAGAGGGACCAGAGAGACTCTCAGAAGCTAAGAGCCACAGGAAGGAGAAATATGCCTGGATTGATGAGGTGCGTCTGTTCTAGTCCACAGGCGGTTTTTATGACTGTGGCCGGTAGCTTATAGTTTGATTGTATTATGGACTTCCTGTCTTGGGAAGAATCGATAACCCTTGGTCTAAATACACTGTAGTGATACAGCTTTGAGCTTAAATATTTATCATCGAAAACCCCTTATAGTGTACAAAAAATATAACATAAATGTGAGATCAATCAACATTATGAACTCATAATATTGAACTTCTCATTATGGACATAACAGAAATATTTAAATATTAGGCAATATACCACATTATATTTAATGAAGCTATTAGAACATAAGGTAACTTATTTGAGAAGTATTTGAGAGGGCCAAACCACAAAAAATACTGTAGCAGATTAAAAAGAACCGTCCATAGTTCAACACTTTTAGGTCTCTGAACATTAACTAGAGAAGTTTCTGTAGCAGGTCCTCTCTTGAGACTTATCTGAGATAATTTAGCTGAAAGTATCAGACCAGAGACTAGCTGCACAGCTAGAGGCATTCAGACAGATTTCTGAAGTGGACCTTTATACATTTTAGTACAGAATCAAAGCCACTGTTATGTACAGTAAGCAGTGGTGGAATTTGACCTGAAAAAGACACCCAGACGTGGTAAGAGAGATATTACTAACACCAAGACCTCAGATCATCTCCTCCAGCATATGCAATACACATTTATGAATTATCTGAGTGTTATCTCAGATGTTTTATTACATGCAAAGAAGTGACATTTCATTGGTGGAAAAAAGCTAAATATGTAAAGTAATTATAAAAAAAAAAAAGTAATAATAAAACATACACACTCTAGGTGCACAGTTGTTTATTCATCCTTAATCACAGGTCTACTGGCTACACTATTATCCTCCCTCACATTCCACAAACCCCTACACACACACACACACATAGCCACTTCCACCTGTCCTTTGAAGGAGTCTGCACAAGCTGTTATAAACCAGTCACTCTGTAATCATTCTTCAGAAAGCATATTTCTAACATTTCTTCTGCTAAGATTACTACTCATACAACAGCTTTATTGTTCATGTATGTAAAGCTCAAGCATAAAACAAAATTTTTCCCATTCACTCAAAAAGTGACAGCAGGCTAATTAGTGCTAGTGGTTGATTGTGATCTTCATGACTATAACACCATTAAAAGAAATAATAATAAAACCACAGATCTTCTGGCTATTTGTCCTTACTCCTGGCGCTTTCCTAGACATCACTCTAAGTACCATAGCTGTAGACAAGGAAACACAGTGAAGAATATTCTGTTATTCTGTTAACAGTATTTCTGATAATACTGTTATTATCAGAAAAAAGAAAAACTTTCTACAAAAACTTGAATAGAAACACTTGCTAGACAGATAAGTAAAACCATTTTAGGTTACTGTATCTGCTACCAAAGTCTTATTTGGAACAAAATAATTGATATACAGACTGATCATGCTTTGAGCAGCACATTGTTCTAACCTCCTACGCACCCTTTCAGGATGGAGGGTCTATCACCCTAACCACAGATAATGTGGAGAGACACGGGCAGCTGAGCCAGAGCCCTGCCCTGTCAGACGGCGGAGCTTTACTCTCTGAGGCCAAGCTGCAGAGCATCATGAGCTTCCTGGATGAGATGGAGAAGTCTGAGCAGGAGAGGCCACGTTCAGTAACCTCAGGATCACACAGAGAGGTACTGCTACAATCTGAGTCAGGAGTTGCTTTCGGCTGCTCCCTGTTCGGGGTTGCCACAGCGGACCAACTGGTCCGCACAACAACTTGGCAAGTGTTTTACGCCGGTTGCCCTTCCTGACGCAACCCTCCCATTTTTCCGGGCTTGGGACCGGCACTGCATCCAGTGGCTGGGGTTGAGGCATTGGCTGTGAATCGAACCCGGGCCTTCCGCATGATAGGCGAGAAACCTACCACTGAGCCACCAATGCCCCATACTGCTACAATCTGAGTCAAATTTGATTTAATCCACTTTTTTTTTTCTGAGACTGTCCATAATCTTTATTTTTCAGATAGGAATGCTATGTTTTCTTTCATTTCTATAATTATAGATTTGCTGTGTATGTGTTTGTATAGGTCCTGTTGTCTGAGGAGGAGCTGGCTGCAGTGGATCAGGCTTCTGCTACTGCTGCAGAGGTTACAGGCTCTATGATGAGACTCAAACTGGAGCTGGAGGAAAAGAAACGCACCGTCACCATGCTACAGACTGCACTGGTAACCTAATATATGCACATCATGTGGCACTTTACATGAAAACGTATGGCTACATGGCTGTTATAAATACATAAAGCTATTGAGTACAGCTGGTGAGACCAAACTGACTCATGGTTCCGTGCTTGCAGACTCAGCAGAGAGAGCTGACGCTCCATCACGTGAAAGAGACGGAGAAGGAGCTCAACCACAACCTCCAGCTGCAGAAACAGCAATATGAGGCAACAATCCAAAGACACCTTGGTTTCATCGATCAGGTACCTGTAATGCTAACTGTAGTTCTAGATAAATGTTTTTATTTTAAAATTTTTTAGATTTTTTTAAAAAGTATATTACATTTTCACTGAATCTGGGCAGTTAAAGACAGATTTTAAAGATTTTTTTTTCTTTCTATTGAGGTTGGGTGAGTCTACATGATTTTCTTTAGAGATGTACTGCTGCCACATGATTTGGCTGATTAGATAACTGCTTGAATGTGCAGGTATAGAGGTTAAAGTGGATAAAGGTATACTACCGCTACAGTTCTATATATAAAATGGGTATTTTTTTACCTTCATGCTCATCTTTGGGAGGCAGACACCAACTGAAAAAAAATGAATGCACTTTGAATGTAGTGTATTTAACAGAAACACAGGAGCGTCAAGTGGAAGTGTTTATACACTAGGTCCATTCATTAGCTAATTAACACACCAGAACATATTTGAACTGAATGGATTAGAGTAGTCCTGTTACAGATTCAAAATTAGAAGGAGAATAATTGTTTTATTGCCTAATAATATGACTCCTCTACAGACCGAGTAGTTTGGGAATCTCTTTAGAATATTTATTTTAATATTTATACCGGAAAGGAACAGTTCCAAAAGATTTACATTTGCCTGACACTTTTATCCAAAGCTATTGACAACTGAGACATGAAATGACTGAGCCAATTGAGGGTTAAGGATTTTTCACAAGGATCTATCCGTGAAGCTTGGTAGTGCTGGGATTTGAACTCACAACCTCCCCATTCAGTAGCCCATTCACTGAGCCACATCCCTACAATGTAGTGAAACTACCCAGCTCATAGATTGAAAGTAATCTATCTCTTCTCAGCTGATCGATGACAAGAAGGCCCTGAGTGAGCGCTGTGAGGGTGTGGTGGCCGAGCTCAAACAAGTCGACCAGAAATACACAAAAAAGATCAACCAGATGCAGGAGCAGCATGAACTGGTGAGTTGTAATCTTTACCCTATGGTTCACCATATTTTATCATCAGGCTGATAGTCAGACCTGGGGCCTCATTTGTCAGATGTGTGTACATGTAGTTTTGTTTGTGAGCATGTGTACACATAGTTTTGTGCATAAACCATGTGTACGCATGTTTTGCTTAGGAGAAAGAATGTGCATATATCTCCCTACATGCCTGACAATGCTTATACAAGAAGTGCATAAGCATGCAATAGCAGGTAAACTGATTATTATATCATGCACCTCATATCAGCATAATTGAGAAATTAATTACTGATTTCAGTGCATAAATGAGGCAGATGGATGACAGATGAAAGAAACATTTAAAGATTAATTGGGGTTAGGAGTGGATCACCTTTTGTGTACCCAGTTCAGGTACATTTCAAAGAGAAATTAATATTTCCCTACCAGCTCCTGGATGAATAAGGTGACGAATTACATTCATTCATATCAGTCACACTGCAATATGTTACACTTCTAAAACCATCAGCAGAAAAGACAACAAAAATAACACATTTTTAACAAGTGTTCTACTTCATGCAACAATATATTTACTTCATTTTCTGTCAAGTTTAGCTTCTTAAACCTTTTGGGACCCTGCATGAGCACATCAATTTAGAATAGGTGGCATTTATTGATAGTCACTGCATACAACTATGTGTACGCATATGTGATAAATACCAATACTTATTTACACTGGAGTGTCTGCAACTTTTCATTCCAACCAAACAAGCCACACCAGAGTCTATTATTAGCCTAGCTCAGCTGATGAAACAAATGGACATGGGTATGGCTCCTGCTTGATTAAAATAAAACTTTGCCCCCTTACCAGCTCTTTACAGAAAAGAGTGGACACCTATGTTTCACACGCTTGAATAAATGAGCCCCCTTGTGTTTGTTAGTGACACTACATAAGCTTTTAGTGCTTTAAATTCTTCCTTCATTAGCATTATGTGACACTAGGGGGTTTTCTGCTTGCTTGCTTTTCAAGACTACTGTGTTGATTTGACTCGGATTTCAGCTGTAGATCTTTAGAGCTGTTATTTTTTTTTAACTGTTTTAAGTATAAATGTCTTTAACAGTAAACTCTGCAGTTTATTTCTCTTACACTAAACTTTTCATGTAAAGGTATGTGTGTGTGTGGGGGGGTGCATGTGCTTGATTGCAACATTGCTTTTGCTTTCCTTAACTGTTCTCTCTTTCTTACCTTGTCTGCATTTTCTCTGGCCCTCTGCTTATTTTTGTTCCTCTGGCTGTAGGTGTGGCAAATTCTGGGTCCCTTGTGTGAGGTAATGCTTGTGTTTCCATTTCTAACCTCCGCATTTTCATCATCTCATTGCTTTCCTTCACATGTCACGCTTTTGCTGTCACTTGAAAGTCTTAAACATGCATAATAAAGTGTTATATTCACTGTAAATAGTTAACAAAACAAGTGCGAATGTTACAACCTGCTGTGAGAAGCCTGTAATAAAGTCGTGTAGACTTGTAGAACAGTAACAGGCACAACCTATAATAAACCAGGCTGTTCTATGGATTGTTTACTGTGGCCAGGGCCATTAAATGTTAGCTCATTCACCATGTGTGTATCTACACTTTCATTTTATCTTTTAAAATAATAAAATGGAAGCTTTCAGAGTAGATTTGCAGGCACCTCTGACAACACATCAAAACATTAGGATGATTTTCCGCTGAGTCATGGCCATCCCACTGGTCACATCTCTGCAGGATGTGACAAAGTATTCTTCCTACTAGCGGTTTAGTTTTATTCTGGGAAACTAAATATAGGGTGTTGGAAAAACAGTGTGAGTTTGTATGATGAATCAAGCACATGCCTCATTTCACAGATCTAACACTGCGTGTTAACTGCATGGATTTATTCATCTGAAGTAAACAGACACAGATGGTGTGAGTCTGCCATCACTAGTCTCAAACATGAGTCAGCAAAATTAAATCTTGGAGAAACACATTTGATTTTTCCAGTCTGACTGGTCAGAAGGTGTTGATTAATTTTCTATATATGACAGTAGCACCGGGTTGCAGGAAAATGCACTTGTACTAATAGTTTATTGTTTCTATAGTAACAGCTCATACTCAGGGTGGACGCTTCACCTAATCAAAGGCTACTAATAAACGGATGAAAAACGTCTAATTGTTGATATGGTGAAACTTAAGGAGTTTAATTAATTATTTATTACTGGAAAGTCTTCAGAACAAAATATTGCATTATGCTGAAGAGTGTGAACTACATTGTGCTGTCATTCTCTAATCATCTTTTTTGCTTATTTTTTTTTTAAATATAGCATTCAATTTATATACCTTATGGCCAACAGTATGTACACAGCTGACCGTTACACCCATATCTGCATTGTAAATATTCTGTTTCAGACTTTGTTCACTATTTGCTGGTATAGTGTAATCCACTCTTCTGGGAAGAGTGGTAGCCCCATAGTTCCAGTAGAGAGAAAACCTAATGCTACAGCATACAAAAACGGACAGGTGTTCACATACCTTTGGCCATATGTACTTTAGTAAAGTATTATTTATTCCACAAATTACCAATTTTGCTTTTTTTTTTTTTTTTTTTGACGATTAAGCCTAAACACCTGCTCTCAGTGTGTGTCCTGAAGGTCAAAGCTGCATGGTGTTTTACAGAGATCAAAATGAATCCCTTTTTATTTTTTGTACCCTTTAATTAGACACAGTGAGGTGCTCATTAATTTTCATTTCTTTTTCCCTTTATTCTCTCCATCCCTCTTTCTCCCCAACCTCAGGAAATTAAAAAACTAAAAGAATTAATGAGTGCCACAGAAAAGATCAGGCGGGAGAAGTGGATTGATGAGAAGACCAAGAAGATCAAGGAAATCACTGTCAAAGGTGAGCTGGTCTAAACCAGTTATGCTGCCAGCCTTTCTACTAGTCTTCACTCAACTGAGCTGTCAAAGAAGTAAAAAGGCACACACACTACTAGGTCCTGAGTGACAATCGGGTAAAAAGGTTTGTCACTTTGCGGTTGTCTGTCAGCCCTCCAAACTGCCATGTAAAATGGGCAGCTATAATTTGGCATGCAGAATAAGATAGCAGGTACAACCTGTTAGTGACGATACAGTGACAGAGTGAGTAATGAACATGGGGGGGGTAATTTGTGTAAACAAATTTACACAAACCCACAAGTGTGTGGTGATTTGAAAGGATGTTACAGCATGGCGGCATTTTATTAGTACTTTCGACCAAGACTAGACTAACCTGTAAAATTATATAACTGTTAGAACTAATTTTGAATATCTTATGCTATGTCACTTTTTATAATGTATACTTGTGTATGTGTGTTCGGGCTTAACTCACAACTAAATCTTTTAACATGACATTTTGTATAACATATAATCACATATGCATGTTTAGGCCTGGAGCCAGAGATCCAAAAGCTTATCTCCAAGCACAAGCAAGAGCTGAAGAAGCTGAAGGTGCTGCACGAGGCCGAGTTGCTGCAAGCAGATGAGAGAGCAGCACAGCGCTACATCCGACAGATCGAGGAGCTCCGAGAGCAGCTGGAGAGGGAGAGAGACGAACAGTGCCAGCGCGAGAGGGAGCTTGCCAAGCAAAGGTACACAGCACACAAAGATGTTAGCACTGAAAAGTGAGAGCATGTCTGCTGTACACACACTGCCCGTTATTAGCATTTAGTAATTTCAACTGTTAATTGTTTCTTTTCAGTTAGGATTCGACCCATTATTAAAGCTTACCAGAAAAAATAACGTAAACTTCTATTGTCAGTTGATCAGATCCGAGATATTAGCTCTAGGATTTCAATTCTGTATCATGTAATTTGTAAGGTATGCATCCTGAGAATGCTTCTTCATAATTATAGTGTACAGGATTGGGCTTTGTGTGACTGTGAAACTCTGTGTGTGTGTGCGTGTTAGGTTTGAGAAACAGCTACAAGAAGAAGAGAATGCTTTACAGCAGCAGAGGAGACGACTCTACAAAGAAGTCGCTGATGAGAAAGAGCGTCTTGCTCAACAAGCGGCAAGGTGAGGGTTCATACGGTTTTGGTTTTGCATTAAAAGTTATTTACAGTAAAAAAAATTAAATAATAGGGTGAACTTTATGTATATTTGTTATAGTACTACTGACTGAGGCATGTTTTAGCTCACCTCTCTGTGTGTGTGTGTGTGTGTGGGTTACAGGCAGCACGCTGAGTTAGAGGAGTTGAAGACTCAGTTGGAGAACAACAGCTGTCTGGCTAATCGTACCTTAAGGGAAGAGATGGAGAAGAGCAGAGAGGAGCAGGAGAGAAGGCACCAGGTAAAACCCTGAAAGCACAATTTCAGACGAAAAATGGTTTATTTCGGAAAGCTATTTAAAAAATGAAACTGAATTGTAGAACATAATTACACGTTGTGCTGCAGAAGTCAACCTTGCAAGATGATTCATGTGACAGCACGTTACTCTACACTACATGCTGCATACTACAAGCTGTATCAAGTGCTGTACTTGGCCCTTTCATTACATAGCAAACCTGAGATCTTAATTAGTGTAGCTGGATTGAGTTGCACCCTTCCATTTTGTCTGGAAGGGGCAGATGTATATATCAAAACTCAAAGCCATTATCTGCAAGTCATAGATTTGCATAATACAAATGGTCCAGAAGCCTAGAGAGACCATTAAAAGTTCTGACTCAGGATCTGATTCAGGAACCCATAATGCTTAAGGAAGAGAAAACTGCTTTATATATTTGTGCCCTTTTATTGTTTTTTTTTTTTTTCCTCGTCTAAATAATCCCTGCACACGATTTAAATTATGCATTAACATTTTCATGAATAAATCATGTAAAAACACCTCTAGATTCTTTAGATGTTTTTTTATTACTTTGTGTTTTTTCCCGAATTATTATTCTTTATAGGTTTTTACATTCATGTCTATTTATACATTCAGCTTAACATTCAGGTCTAGAATTTTTATTGTTGACCAAACATAGAGAAAATCTCATTCTTGACATACAAAATGTCCACAATTTAGAACTGTCACTTGATGCATTCTATAATGGGAAAAGAAAAACTAATTTTAAGAAATCTTTGGTGTTCATTGGAGTCTGAAACAAAAATATGCTTAAGTTAATTTCGGGATTTTTTTGTAGACAAAACCAAATTGTCTATAATGATTTATTATAGAAATGGGCTCAGGTGACTTTAGACAATATCTTGTATTTTTCTAAAGATTGGAGGGTTAAAATTTAATTAAATATCGATTGTGAACCACTAAAAAACACTTGTGTAACAGTCCTCCTCCAGTTACGCTGTGGAAGGCAATATATCTCCATGCTAACACTTTCATTTAAAATCTGTTTATAAGTAGCAGAGACTTATAATCTTAGCTGCTTGTTGAAATTTTGGGTACTTTTACTTTAGATAAGACCACATTTTAATAAATCAATAATTCACAACTACATAACCATGATTTAGTAATTGCACAATATATTCAGATATAACATGCATGCCATTAGTGTTGGCAAGTCCGGCAAAAACGAACAGGATCAGTGGCAGGCATGGCGGCCTTCGCTAACTTTCACACCAGTTCTGTTATATACCGCTTCTACAGAAGCAGCACTCAGGAATTATTTGCTGAATGCTGTAGTGTTTCTTGACTTGTTATTCATAGCACATTTCTGGTAACAAAATAACACTTGTCCTGTGTTGTGTTGGGGGGTATTTTAATTTTTTAGGTGGAAATGAAGGCTCTGCGGGAACGGCTGGAAATTGAGAAACAGACGTGGGAAGAAAATTACATGAAAAAGGAGGTGTGTTTGTGTGTGTGTGTGAGAAACGTTTAATTTCTGGGTTTAAGAGAATGTTTGCCCAGATGTTCTGTTCTACTCTCAATCATACTTAACCCAGGTTCCCACAGTGCAGCTCAAAGACCTAAACAAACACAAACAACAAAACTGAGAAACAGTTAAAAGCAAAGTAAAAAACATTGATCATAAATATTTAAACAGAGCTACGCTGAAATTAACAAATGATTGAATCAAAAGAGGAGTTTTAAGCTATTTTGTGAATTCACAGAAGCAGACCAGGGGACTCGGACATAGTGTTCAGCAGGAATGTTTTATTGGAGATCAGAACACACTGTGGTGGTGCTGTAGTCATCGAGTCCAGTGATAGGGAACATACGTTGCAGTTTTAAAGGCCTTGAGTGGGCAGGCCTTGAAGGTGTGACAATACAAAAGCCTAGAGGTGATAATCTTAAACAAAAACCCCCAAGGGGAGGTAGACCTCACAGGTGTCAACTCCCTGGTATGACAATGCAAAAGCCTAGAGGGGATACTCTTAAACAAAGCATTGAATGGGAGAAAGATCCCCAGATTTGGCCCCCCAACTGTCCTGCCTATTAATAATCAATGTGACCTGGATATAAAACAACAAACACTCAAACACAAAAAGTATGTAAATGCAACATTAATGACTTGCACTAACTGCATATCAGCATGGTTGGAATGATCCCTGTACCTACGATGTTGCCTAATTATTATTTTAACATTTAAAGTTTAGACCAGTGATGACATCAAGATTTTATATCAGCACTTTTAATGCACTAGTGATATTTGCAAATAATTGTTTTCATTTAATTTAATTGATTTTAATATTACTTTATTGTAATTATTTTAATATTTGTTTTCAATCCATGGCTTAAGTGCATACCGAAACACTGTTACACAATCTGGAACAGTTTACAGAAAAATAGAGATATGGATATCTGGTATATGGTATATGGATATCTGTCTGTGTTATCTGTGTAATAGCGTGCATCAGCTACCCAAATCTTTTAAGTATTCATGTCCTTTAGATGATCTTGCTTTGACAGTGTCAATAAGAATTATAGAACAATTCATAAATATTTGATTTTTTTTCTGAAATATTGTTAATCATCATCACTCAAAATTTGAAGGAATATTAGTGTGTGTATATACCACTTTTCTACTAGCATGTTTTACAAATTAACCAAGACAACAAAAACCTTTGGAAAACACTGGAAGTGACTAAAATGAGAGAACAGTAACCATTGTAGCACAAAAGAAGATTATAACTAATATTTTCAGCTTTCAGAAATTAGTAGGAAGTGTAGATGATTTCAGCATATCTGTGGCCGTAGGACATCACTCTCACTGCCCTGGTGTGATCTTGGCCCACTCTTTTTCTAGTCTTTTCTAGAGTTTTTCCAGAGGTTTTCGATCAGGGTTTGACAAGGAATTTATTATTTTAATGTTCTTAGCTTCAAGGAACTGCTTTACCTGCTTTGCAGTGTGGCACTGTCTTGCATGAAAACTGCAAGATAATTTGGAGATGTTTCTTCATCAAATTTTGAGCGATGAAGAAAAAAAATCAAGCGTTAAAATTGTTCTCTAATTTTGATTGCTACTCTGTTTTTAGTACCCTTTATTTAGTTATCCTGTGGCCCTTTTAAATAAAAAGGTAAGCATGCATTTCTGCTAATGCTTTGCAATAGAAGTTCACATCATTGCAAATATGGACAGGCCTTAAATTGCCAAGTGATGACATTGAGATAATAGCTGTTTACAAATGCATTTTTGCACTCTGAGACCAGAGTGCCTCAAAACCTAGTACTGACACACTTAAATTCAAGTCAAATTAAAGTCGTTTAGTTTTTATAGTTGTGAAATCTCTCATATATCATAAAGAAGCATTTCTTCCACCATACTCTTTCATCTCAATGGGTTGTAAACCATAGAGTTGAAAAATACTGCATGCATTTGGCCTACTTTTGTTAGACTAAAATTATGTTATCAACCCAACTGTGTAAATTTAGACTTTGTGAGGTAGGCCAGGGGCTTTCAATCTTATCCTAGGGTTGGGGTGCTTAAAGGATTAGATATTTAATGAAAGGTAATAAAGGTTGACCAGAAACTTTTGAGTATTATTGCCACCTGTCTGTTTTGCTCACGTTGTTGACTTACATACGTACACATCTCTAAAAACTAAAATCTCGGGCTTTTACATGTACATTTGCATGTGTTCCACTAAGTTACTGTATGTAAAGTGTAACAGAAAGGGCTGTTTCCTCAGGAAGTGTGGCTGCTTACCCGAGAGCGAGAGCTGAAAGAGGAAGTGCGCCGGGGCCGTGACAAAGAGATCGAGTTGGCCATTCAAAGGCTAGAAGAGGAGACGAGCAGTGCCAAAGAAGAATGCGAGAGAGCTGCTGAAAACCGGTGAGCACGAAAAAGTACACTGTGTGCTGTGTTCCTACTGGGGTGACACCAGACTGCACCCTCATCCACTTATCCTGTACAAGAACAACAAATATCAGAAGAGGAAATTACTGTGCTGTGACCTTTAATGCACCTAATACAAATAGCAAGAAATGAACTAATAAGTACCTGAAAAATTCCCCTGGGTTTTACAATCACTTACATTGAGTATGTTGTTTGTGTTTATGTGTTCAGTGTAAAGCGTGTGAGGGAAAAGTATGAAGCAGAGCTTCGAGAGCTGGAGCACTCAGAGCAGGTGGCTCTGGAGAAACATCAGGAGATGAAAAAAAAACAGAGTGAGATGGAAGGAGAGATTCTTCGCTTGCAGTCGCTTCTCACGCAAAGAGAGCAGGAAATTACTGATATCACACAGGTAAATGAGGCCTCGTTAAATTAACAGTCCACACTGCACGCAACCCAGAGTATTGAGAATGAACATACTCGTGCTAGCTCAACGCATTTTCAAAGCAACATTTTAAGTAGCTTTTGCCTGCAAATGTTATCCCAAGTTCGTTTCATAGAAAATGCCAACTGGTGTGTATCAGCAACACTCTGCTATAACCAAAAATACAACAGAATTGTATTACATGATAATTCACACTACTGGAGGATATCCAGTGACCAAATAAAACAAAGCATGTTTTTGTCTTGTAAGCCAGTGTTCTGCAATTACTATCAGACATTGCTGACTTAAAAGGCTATCAGTGTTTAAAAAAAAAACCTCAGTCATGCTTTGTAATCAAAATAAAATAAAATAAATGAATTCATTTAAAAAAAAACCACCCACACACACATAGTAATTTCCCTTAAAGGAAGTAGTAGAGGTGTCAACCCATACAAACAGTCTTCACACTAACCCCACATCTTGCAACCAGAGGAAAATTTAAATTACAGGATTAACACACTTGCACATCTGCATTGCAGAATGCTGATCCAGTTCTCTGTCAAGGCAAAAATGATCTTACTGGTAATCCTAATTGGTACCCAGAAGCTATCATGGAATTATGTGGGCTGTGGGCAAGACCGACACATTCCTCAAGCAGCTCTCTGAATAAATTTTTCCCTATTTCTATGTCACACCCACAAATCCAGAGAGTGTTCCTGTGTGTGTGTGTGTTTGCAGATCCGTGATAAGTTGTCAGAAGAGAGGCGAAGCCTAGCAGAGGTTATCAGAGAGGAGTTTGCAGAGAGACTGGTTGTAATGGAGGATGAGAACAAGAGGATGAAGGTAGAGTTGGCCGAGGTACGTGCCAGACTCAGGCTGGAGGTGGAGCGACTCGGCAGAGAGAAAGAAGAAGAACTGGCTGAGGTTCACCAGCGGTAAGGAAAAAAGAGAAACAGCGGCAAAGAGCAGATGCTAATCTTTCCAACTCAGCAGTTATTCATGACGTCTGCTGCGTGAATGTGCAGATGTCCAACAGATGCTGAACTGTAGATAAGCAGTGACATGGCTTTGTACCTTCCTTTTTTTTTTAGGGTGAAGTCAGCTATACTGAAGAAAGAAGAAACTGTGAACACCTTGCGAAAGCAGCACGAGGTGTGGATGTCATCTTACAAATACATAACAAAAAAAACCACCCATTCTACCCTTTGGGGTATGTAAACTTAGCCTATAATTTAAGACCTCTCTGACACTCCCTTCTTTCTGTCCTAGGCTGCACTGAAGAGAGCAGATCACCTGGAAGCCCTGTTGGAGCAGCAGAGAAAACAGCTGTTAGGGAAATGATTCATTCATATTCTTCCATTTTCCTCATCACTAGGAGAGATTGATAAGGAGGAGGGAGGAGAAAATGGTTCCACCACATTACCCCCAGATGTCATGACAGTGTTGTCTTTCCCTTGACAACAGAAATTGAACCAAAAGAAAACTTTTCTCAGCACAGAATAGAGCCAAGAGGCTTTTGTCTCGCCTTGGACTAGACCACGAACTTCTCTTGACACACAAACGGAGGGAAAGAAAAAGCAGCAGGCAGAGGGGGAGCGGGAGGTGTGGGGGGTAGGAATTTTTCTGCCAGAGTCATTTTCTCCATGTGAGTAGGGTGGGGGTGGGAAAAGCCCTTACTGGTTATATAAGCCTTCACAGTAATCACTTTTAGATGTTCTTAACACATTGTGCTATCCTTTCTTTAAAGCAAAACACTGTATGGAAAAGGGAGTGAGAGAGAGAGAGAGAAAGAAAGAGAGAGAGAGAGAGAGAAAGAAAGAGAGAAAGAGAGAGAGAGACTACATAGAAATGAGAAAGTAACAGAAATAAATAGATAGCCTTTTCAAAGCTGTTGCCCTGCTACAGGCTCTCAGCTTCTACACAGTACTACAGGAAGAGGGAGGGCGAATGCTCACCCACCTTCCCCTTTGTGTCACATACAGATGCCTTTTGTCTCAGGTCTCCCCAGGGCTCATCCTAAGTAGTGGGATCACAACACATTCACTGAAACATGCAGGCCTTATGACCAGTCATGCCCTGCATTTGAAGAGGTCTAATCAGAGCTGTTGTGGTTAGGTTTCAAACCGAGAATATTCTTGAAACATATGTTGATGGAAATAGAAAGAAAAGGGGAAATTTTTTGTATAGCAAACACGTAGGTATGTTTTAGGATAGGAAAACGGTGGATATGAGTAGCGTTTACAATATGAGAAAGTCCCAAAGTAGATCTTTGGAATTCTAAGGTTAGTAATAGTAAGAAGGCTGTAGAATGTGAACAGAAGATGGATTGACAAAGCAAAGTGCAAAGGACCTTTTTAGAAGATTAAGGAAAGTAGAGCTAGCTTTAAAAGGACAGACTCAGACTACAGTGTGGCAAGTTTCTGTGTATTCAACACTAATAGCTTCACTAGGTAACGTATACCGCCAAGCCCTGAAGAGGCCTGAGACAAAACGCATTAATACATTGAAAAAAGACTAGGGGACTCATACACTCTCATTTCTCCCCTGCTCAGATCCCCCCGGAAAACACCCCCCTTCGCATTCTCTTCTCTTATTACACCACTGGGATTGACAGATCCGTCTTGGGATTGAAAGAAACATGGTTTCTTAAATTGGCTGCATTTTATGGAATGCACTCTCTTGTTGAAGCCCTGTTGATCTTTTCCTGTCTTGAGAAGAACACCTACTTTTTGGTGTAGAACATGTGGAGCAGAAAAATATATAGCCTTTTATTTCAGCTCTTAAGCTGCTGTTCTCAAAAGGACACATAGAGCATGAACAAGTGGAAATCACCTTTTGGTGGAAATTTGGGCTCAAGTTACAGTCCAATATCAATATAAGTTGTGATCTTATCTTAACATTTATTAAAGTACATGCCCTTGACTGGTTCAGTGCTCCACTAAATGGAGACATGGCTCAGTGCTGATGCATTTAAGCAGTTCATAACCGTTTATGCCTTTCATGTGATGAAAAGGCCTTATGTTTGACCATTTTGAATGTTGTATAGATAGTACTGTCCACGTGTACCATTTTTGGATGGCTGTTAGTAAATCAGATTATTCTGATGTGTTTTAAATAATATTTTGAGTGAAAGATGTCACTTTGGTACCCTGAGGCCTAGGATAAAGCACAATAAATTTCCTTATCATATTTCCAACATTCACAAGCTCCATTCCCTTATAGCAAACCAGACATCGATAGCATTAGCAGGAACCCCAGACACTGAGATCTATTTCAGATGTGTTTTTTTATAGGGTGCAGATTCATACCGTTCCACTCTTCTCTTAAACGCATACAAATAAAGTGTGTGTGTGTCTGCTTAAGATTAACTGAGCATGTAATTCGAGCCCTAGTTAAAGGTTCACCTTGAAGGACAAATAGAGGAATGGGTCAGTGAATGTTTTATAAAGCTTTGCCATCAGAGGAGAGGAGAGCTGCGTATGCAGGTCTGTGGCCTTTGTGTTCATTTGGGTTGCAGCATGGTTGGCATAGTTGGTGCATACCATCTGTAAAGATTCTGGACTGTCTCCAGAAATAACTGAATACAAACAAGACCAGCCGTGTCCTGGTCAGTGTTCAATTAAGGACCATGACTGGTGGAAAAAAATATGACTCATTGGTTAAAAGTGAAAACGGGGGGGAAATGATTTTAAAATTGTCTGAAGCGGAAGAAATGAAATAACACTAACACACGATCACATTCTGCAGGTCAGTGAAAGCTTGCTGCTTACGTCTTTTTTGTTAAGCAGTTAGGAGGTGCATGTATTCAAAGTTGCAGGACAGAAGTGGCTTAAATGACAATATCGTTCTGATTTAATTTACTGATATTTTTTTAAACCCAGATGTAGTCTGCTATTTTATAAAATTCTTTATGGACAAATATTACTTACAAATAATGTTGCCAAGCCGATCGGGTATATTTGTGGTGGGGTAAAACCCTATCAATTTCATTCATGACTAAAGTCTTTTAGGTAGGTTACCATTATTTTCCCGCTCAAGTGAATGAATTTTATATTTCCACTGGTTGGAATTTATTTTTGTGCTATGGCAGTGAAGGACATTTCTTGTATCTAAAACGTTATTATGGGTTCTATACATGTGCCCTTTTTTGTAGCTCTTAACTAATAATTTAATCACAAATGTAGTTCTTTCGTCGTTATGATCAGTTATGGTGATTTTGAAAATGTGAAGACTTTGTACCTGTACAATAAATCTTAAGATGACTGGCATCTTCCTTCTTGTGCTCAAGAAACCATACAATGTTCTGTTTGTGCTTGCTACCCAGCATAACCGTCTCTAAGGAATTCATGCTAATTAGCATGACCTCCCTTTGCCTCATGGCTTTGTGCTGCTCAATAATGTGAGCTCAGTCCTGAGCATTATCCTGGCTTTATTCCCCATGGAAAACTTCTGCTGGCCGCCTGGAGCCCTTGGCTTTCTCTTCACTAAGGCAGTACAATAATACTGCTTGCTGTGTGTCTGTATGCTATTCCACGCCAGCAGAAGTGAAATGGAGACATGGCTCCGTTTTATGTTTTTTTTTATTTTCATTTTCCTAAACTAGACCATAACATATTAAGACCCTATAATGCTATGCAGTGTTCATCATAACTGTAAAAAGTTTCCCAAGACACCATCAGTAAGGCACTTTATCTTTTTTTTTCTCTGTTGTCCACTTCCCTGATTTTTTTTATTAATGGTTATGTAGTCAATATATTTAATGATCCATCTTTAATACACACTCCTGATGTATACATGCTCATGGTTTGCTGTATATATCAGTTAGCAAATTATATATTTCAGTTACTTTTCCTCACAGTAGAATGCAGTGTAACATAACAAAAATATGGGAAAATAGTGTATGTGAATACACTGATCTGGCATAACATTATGACCACCTGCCAAATATCGTGTCGGTCCCCCTTTTGCTGCCAAAACAGCCCTGACCCGTCATGCACTGTGTATTCTGACACCTTTCTATCAGAACCAGCATTAACTTCTTCAGCAATTTGAGCAACAGTAGCTCGTCTGTTGGATCACACGGGCCAGCCTTCACTCCCCATGTGCATCAATGAGCCTTGGTCACCCATGACCCTGTCGCCAGTTCACCACTGTTCCTTCCTTGGAGTACATTTGATAGATCCTGACCACTGCAGGCCGGGAACACCCCACAAGAGCTGCAGTTTTGAAGATGCTCTGATCCAGTCGTCTAGCCCTCACAACTTGGCCCTTGTCAAACTCACTCAAATCCTTACGCTTGTCCATTTTTCCTGCTTCAACACATCAACTTTGAGGACAAAATGTTCACTTGCTGCCTAATATATCCCACTTGTTAACAGGTGCCATGAGGAGATCATCAGTGTTATTCACTTCACCTCTTAGTGCTCATAATGTTATGCCTGATCGGTGTACATTTGTAATAGTAAAAACATGATTTAAAACACTCGTGTACCTCTTAGTTGTCTCAATAGTTTCTTCAAATCAGGTCTGGGGACAGAGGGTTATATGAGTAATTACATTCCTTTTTTTTTTTAGAAAATAACAAGGATAGATGGATAGATAGATAGATAGATAGATGGATAGATGGATGGATGGATGGATGGATAGATAGATTCAGCTGTGCCTACAGCAGTGGCATCTATCACTAGCAAACTTCCAGCACTATTAAGTGGCAAATAAAAAGGCTTATCAGTGATTAAAAGTAATATTAGGTAAATGTGTTATTTTGTATGAACTGTAGTTAAAACTGTCGCCTATATCCAGTTATGAGGTTTGATACACTCTGAAAACACACACTTCGACAACTTCACCAAAATAAACATGTCTGTGATGAACACTGTCGCCGAATAAAACACTTTCTACTTCTCATCCTGAGATAAAATACACCGGAAGTCTTATTATAAACCGGAAGCGTGGGCTTTATATGCAACCGTTACTCGCAAACGAGACAAAAACACAACGGGCCTTGACGATTAGAAAAAAAACAGTTCTTACAATCCCACGTAAAATAAACAAAACACACACAAACAAACCAACAACAACAAAAAACAACACACGCACCTTTAGAAAACATGGTTAAAATACACTTTCCTTGCCAACCTTTGAAATGAAAGGAAGGGCGTGTGCTTTGTGTGGAGATAACGGCGCAACATGCAAATGAAGCAGCGCTGTTTGTTTTTTTATTTTTTATATACAACAAAAAAAAATGGTCTTAAATCTGCATTGTCCGTGTGAGGAAACGAGAGATCACCAGCGGTCACTTCAGATGTTCCTCGTGTTTTTGTCCAACTTCTGTGTTTGTCTTCTCCGAATCCCTCCTTCTTTCCCCTCCCTTGTTAGGAGGCAGGATGTGAGGAAGGAGTTGACCAATTGCTAGCAGCTGTTGCTCATTTCACAAAGCGTCCATCCCTCTTGTGCATTGAGTGTGTGTGTGTGTGTGTGTGTGTGAGAGAGAGAGAGAGAGAGAGAGAGAGAGTGTGTGTGTGTGTGTGTGGTGTGTGTGTGTGTGTGTGTGTGTGTGAGAGAGAGAGAGAGAGAGAGAGAGAGAGAGAGAGATGAGTGTGTGTGTGTGTGTGTGTGTAAGTGTGTGAGAGAGAGTGTGAGAGAGACAGACCGACCGTACAATCGGGTTGCTTGGCGAACAAGTTTATAAACATTAATCATCACGTTTGGGTCTGGCAGGAATTTCATCCCAAAGTAAGAGAAATTCTTTTTGGTCCTCCTTTTCTTTCCTTTCCTTGTCTGGTTTGTTGGAACAAACTTTGTGTAGTTAGAGGAGAGGATTTTCTAACTGTCCGCGGCTTTGGATTCGGACCTACAAACTCATATGTTGCAGTATTAGGAAGGAGAGTTTTGTGTTTCTTGTGTATTTAAATCGAGCTGTGTTTAATTCACTGATGTCTCGGAGTGTTAGTGTGGTGAGAACATAGTGAAACTCCCCTGTCTATAGTCTTCTCTTATGGAGACAGGTCAGTTTGTTTTTATTTATTTATGTATGTATGTATGTATGTATTTATTTATTTATTTATTTATTTATTTATGTATATGTATTTATTTATTTATTTATTTATTTATTTATTGCAAAGATCAATGCAGAACTTGTGTTTCTTCGACATAAATGATTTATTTGTAACAAAAATCCAGTGTATAAGGTGTGATGGAGGCCAAATTGTTGCTATTGTATTGCGTGTACTTGCACATCTGTCTGTCTGTCTATCTGTCTGTCTGTCTGTTGATTTACATAAGTTTATAAAAAGTCATAAACTTGTGAATTTGATAAGTCTATCTATTCACAAGGCCTTTGTTTGTGCTTGAGAGAGTGAGAGAGAGTGTTAAGGTGTGTATAGTGTTGTCATGCTTGTTTCCTGTTGATTAGTAATCTATTGCTTGGGGGTCTGAACAGTACCTGAGTAATACAGGCATCTTACAGCCTTCAATAAACCTCCACTGACTTGTTTATTTTTGTCTAAGCCTAGGTTCCCTCTTTCCATCTCTAATCTTACACTTTCGGTTACTCTCCAACTGGTTCTTCTTTCTCTCAAGTGGTGTCGCTTACCTTGTAATCAGCCAGATCCATTAACCAGCTACTCTATAACTTGAACTAGGACAAAACAATGAAAAGGTGGATGTTTTTTTTTTTTTTGTTTTTTTTTTGTTTTTTTTTTAAACTGTGTCTGCTCTTCGAGGCCTTTAATTAAATCCAGATTACAGAGTGGTGCACTGTGCAGTAACACGCATGCTATTTTCACTTTCTGCATTATAGGGCAGCACATGGTTTGCTGCGGTGTTGTCAGACCACTGGGATAAATGAAGAGAAGACGGCACTGTGCTTTCCTGCTTCATTCCACATAAATCTGACACAATAGCCTAATTTATTTGCTCCAGGATTGTCCCCATGACCTTTCCAGGAGGTCAGGAGTCATCATGATGTGTTTGCTGCATCAGAAAAAGTTAGTTCTCTGCTTCCTGTTTTTGTTCATCCTGCTTGGGTCCTACATGATGCGTTCAAACATGAAGAATACGCTGTGGCCAAAAGACCCGGTTATCCTCAAACTCCCCAGGTATGGCAGTGCTTCATAACATTATGATCTCAACCCAGTTTGCAATTCAAATAAGGACAACTTGACAACTTTGTAAACTTGTCACCATGCATTGTATTGTATTTATTATTTTATTATTAGCTGGTTACTCTGAAGGTTTAATGCTCAAATCACCTCAGGGTTTTTTTTCTTACCACCATTATCTCTGGCTTGCTCATTAGGTAAAAAATATAAACCTAACTTTTAAACTTTGTTTTTGTTGGCTTACATGTGTTAGTGTTAACACACCCTCAGTCTTCAGCGGTTAATCATTGTAGTGGCATTTGATCCAAATGTAGAGTGGTTTAAAGTTCTGTTTTTAGTAGCAAACTAGTAAAGCAATTTTATACACCACTGACACTGAACTCGAATGCTCACTGACCTTTTACACAGCTTAGCTCTGTAGTTGTGCACTGATCACACATTTTTCTGTGCTGCTGTGGGAGAAGCAAGTTCCCTTAGTTTACGTGAAGTGCTATTGATATTGGAGGAAGTTATGGAGGAGGATGTTTTTCATGGTTTTATTTGTCATGTACAGTTATATACAGAATACAGCTATTACTTGTTTAATGACGTGCAATGAATAGATTCATTTATTTAAATAATCACACTGGAATTTTTCCATCTTTATTCTAGCCATTCTGTAGTTGAACATGTTCTGTGTTTTCCTTTCTCCAGGTGCCCTGGAAATAAATGACCAAACATAAAAGTAATATATTTACTAAAATCACATAATTCATTCATTATTTATTTATTTTTAATGTAATTAGTCAGAGTTGATGGTATTATTTACTATTTCAGAAGAGATGTGCTAAATCAGTAGCCATCTTTAAATCCAGACTCAAAACACATCGGTTTATCTGTGCATTTACTAAATGATTACTGTGCTACGTCCAGATTGATAGCACTGTATCTTATGTAAAATCATTTTTATTCATAACTGTTTTAATTCATTTTAATCATTTTAAAATTTTTACAATTTATTGTTTATTTTCTTGATTATTTTAGTTTTCTTTATATGTAAAGCACTTTGAATTATAATTGCATATGAAATGTACTATATAAATAAACCTCATCTTGCCTTATTAGTGTCTATTTAGTTTTTGGTTTGACTTAACTGTTGTTCACAGATTAGCTAAGGTGTTTTTTGTTTGCTTGTCTCTTCCTCAGCAATTCTGCAAACAAAACTAAGCTCCATTCAATTATTGGAAAAAGTTTGCTGTGTCTCTGGCTACTTTTTGATTCCATATTTTAATCTGAATTTCAGTGAGCAAACCTTATAATAAGTACACCAGGCTGAATAATGCACTATATTAGCAAGGTTTTTTTCTCACATCAGTTTTTGCTTGCCAGTCACCTCTGGTTTGATCAAGTCTGCAGAAGAAGCTGTCCCACAGTCTTGTTATGCAGGTGTTGTTTCCCAGTCGTAAGAAGTTGAACAGGCAGTGTCCAGGATGGAATTCGTCCCCTGACAATGCTGAGGACTTGCTGGTTGCAGTGGCCAGTGTAGATTTCCTCATGGTATCTGGGAGTTTCATGCTGACAATATACTGGGCCGTCTTCATCACCCCTGTAGGTCTCTGTGGTCAGCAGCAGTGCAGCTAGCAAACTGCAATGCCTTCCACACAAAAGGTCAGGGTTTCTTTCCACAGAGCTATTGTTATCCAGGAGGTGGTTTGGTAGGCATTGTTGTTGGGCCTTCGTGCCTTCCACATACTTTCTGATCATACTTTGTGTAGGCTGCCACATTGCTTTCTGAGTTTAGGCTGAGGATGGTGATTATTTTTTTGTTGCATATTTTATGATGGTGTTTTGTGATTCAGTATACACTGAAGCTATAGAAAGCATGCATTTCTATTAAACTCTATCAGGGCCAACTGAGGAAGGATTTGCATATTACATATAATAAATTTACATTTAACATTTAAAAAAAAATGGCTGTCATTATATTCAGTGCAACCTAAATTTGAAGCAAGAAACTACTAAAGTTCGAGGTTAAGGCAGCTGTAGGTGTTGGTGCTGATTTCACAGCTGTTAAACTTGCATCCCTTAACCATTGCCCCATGATGAATAAGAAATTTGTTCATAATGTTATTGATCATGGAGTTCTGTGTGCAAATGTTTTCAGTGTCAACGTTTTATTGTACTCTCTGTACTGTATATGAACAATAAATCTTCTCTGGCCACACTCCAGTCCATCAGAAACGCTGTTATTTGTAGTTTGAATCGTGTTGGCAACAATAATAGAAACTCCCGTGAAAATGATCCTTCAGTACTGCTCTTGCTTATTGTTGTCCTAATATGTAAACACATCCATTTATATAATGTTTCTCATTTATTTTGTCAGCAGTGTGACTAAAAGTGTGCATCACACAACCAAATCTCTGGAGGGTCACCTAAAATTAACCAAACCCACAATTAAACCAGCCAAGTCCACAGTCCAAGAAGACATCTCCATAATCCAACCAGCCAAGTCCATAGTCAAAGAAGATAACTCGATAATCAAACCAGAAAAGTCCATAATCCAACCAGCCAAACATACAGAACCAGACTTTTTTGGAGACAAATACACCATGGATAATGATCTACCACAAACTGTAAGTATCTTTAGCTTTGTTTGTTGGTGTTTAGTGTACAAACAATTAGCCGTAATAATTTATACTTTGGAGAATTGATGGAGAACCTCTATTTTCATTTTGTAAACAAAACATGAACAGTCCTACCTTAAGTTGCAATAACCTATTTTTAATTTTCACAAATTTAAAAAGACCATTTCCGAATTTTATTTAAGTATATACATGAATGTTTTAAGGTAACCTGGTATAAACTTTAAAAAAAAGCATCATTTAGAACTTATTTAGATGCACTGTAAAATAAATCCTTTAAATGTGCTTAAACACGAGTCAGATAATGTAACTAAAGATGCATTTTATTTTGCATTTCAGAACTGCCCAACCAGCATTCAGAAAAAGCTGCAGACTAATTTTGCTGAGAAGTACTTGGCCAATGTGCCAGTTCTGCAGTGGTCGAAGCATTTCTCCAATTCTGAATATGAGAGGCTACGGCACTATTACGGAGCTCATGGGTGGGGTAGCGTGGATTTGAAACGTGAGTGTTTTTGCTACTGTTTCTTGATTTGTACATAATCAAATAACTTTAAGAGGCCAGGTATTGGTATGTTGCAGTGTAATGGTTGGTTTAATTCTTCAAATTAAAAACACTTTTATTTTCGCATGCTTGTAAACATGTACAATAAACTGATCTAGGCTACGTTAAGCCTCCCCTTTAAGTTGGTGGGTTGGGGTGAATGGCTGATGGTGAATGGTTATGGTTGCTGTAGGGATGGGATTATAAACCTTGTACTAGGTCCTTCCACCTGTAGAACATAACAATTTCATCCCTTTTTTATTTATTATTTTGTTTGTTTTTAACCAGAATGGTTGAGATTTCACTTTCTAAATGCCAATACGTAACACTGACCTAAAAATTATTTTATTTGCTTATGTAAGCTCAAACTCCAATTAATAGTTTGCCTCTTGTGTCTCATGGGAAAGTCTAGTTTACTTCAGCACTGGGGGAATAAATCTGTTTGGTGAAGGCATTATAGCACCGTGATGCACAACCTTGTAACAATAAGTGCCTATGGAACCTGCAGGATTATTGTTCATTATTTCAACATTGTGTCAACATACTTCCTGCTACAGTGCTTTTACGACCAAACTCCTGATACCTGTAGTAAAATGGGTAAAACTGTAAAATCACAAGTATAGGTTTTAAATGGTCAGCATTGCAATTCAGTCCACAGTCTCATTGCAGAGAACATTTTATAATGTCTTAATTCTAAAAACTTCAGGAATCTCACACACACTGCATACTGTATATGGAGAAAATTGACTTTACTTTTTTACTCGGAATGCATCAATACTTTTTTTTTTTTTTTTTTTTTGCTCCCCTCCCAATAAACAGAGTACAATTTTTTTGGAACTCCTTAATACCGACATTTGATACTGTAATGAGTAACCAGAACCAGTATTTATCTGAACATATTATTTAGCTTTTTTTGTTTCCCTGAATTACACAGTGGCCATGGAAGTGACATGTAGAGTTCTTCATTATATTGTAGGCTGATTTAAAATCTTCCACATAGTGACAGGTTGGAAAAGTGCTTCTGTAAACGTACTAATCCGAAAATTTTATTTTTATTGCATCAAAATTCCTCATCGTCAAATATCAATTGTGGCTGATCAAGAATCGTCAAGAAACCAAATACTGGGTGTACGCATTGTCTGAAGATATTTCTCGCCTCCCCAGCTCTGGCTGCAGCACAGCAGTGTTGCAACTCCTCGTGCTGAGTTTTATCTTCAAGATGTGTTCTAAGATCCTGGAATTTATCCATTACTGTCATTTCCTGTAATTTGCTCAATAGCCTGAGAGCATGCACTAGACTCAGTTGTGATGGAAGATAATGTATCTGTAATATGAAACCGCTATTTATTCCAATTGTTGTTGGTAATAAATGGCACATCTAATCTGTTTACAGTTCTTCAGAGTTCACTGGCCATATTAAACACCACCGCTAATCGACTGATGTTTGATGACTGGGAGAAAAGCCCGAACAGATCCAAGTGTATCCGCTGTGCTGTTATAGGAAATGGGGGGATACTAAACGGATCAAAGAAAGGTCTGGAGATTGACCAGAATGACTATGTGTTCAGGTGAGATGATATTGGAGCTCTTCTTCTTTTTTTTTGGGGAGGACAGTGTTCTGCATCTTTAATGTCAAACAAACCATTGTGTATACTGATTAACACTAGCCAAATGAGTCTTAAAAAGAACAAAATGATTAGTCAGTTGTGTTAAACCTTTTTGGTATTGCACAACAGTAGAAAAGCAGATGATGCAGAACAGTACATCAGCTGCTTCCAGAGTTTGTAATCATTAACAAAATTACGTTATAAAACCCCATGCCACAATAACCCAAGAATAGTGTACTGTAACAGAAATTCTCATGATATCATATAGTCATATTGCCCAGGTCTGCACAGATTGCTGAGAATAGAGATTCCTCAGAAATGTTTTGGATATTTGTTTTGGTTTCTGTTCTTCCCCTATTTCTCACCCCATGTGAATTTATTGACAAGTGAGCAAATTACACATGCAACAGCTGGGGCTCAAGTGGTTAAGGCTCTGGGTTGTTGATCGGAGGATCGGGGTTCAAGCCCCAGTACCACCAAGCTCCACTGTTGGGCAATTGAGCAAGGCCCTTAACCCTCTCTGCTCCAGGAGCGCTGTATCATAGCTGCCCCTGCGCTCTGACCCAACTTCCTCAGCTGGGATATGCGAAGAAAAGAATTCCACTGTGCTGTAATGTATGTGTGGCGATAATAAAGGCTTCATGCCCTCTACTTCTTCTTCTGAACTCATGTGTCAAAAGATTGTTGCAAATTGTTTTGCATGGCCTCTAGTAATTCTAGCTGTGGCTCAGAAAAAGATGAAAAAATATAAAAGCTTTGAGCCTGGCCGCAAAATCAAATGGTTAGTAATGTAACTAATGGAACAGTGTACAAAATGATGCAAAGTAATTCCTCTTTCTCTCTTTCCCCCTCCCCTTTAGGACAAATGGTGCAGTTATTAAAGGCTTTGAGGAGGATGTTGGCTCACGTACCTCTTTCTATACCTTCTCCACTAACACCTTGCACAACTCTTTGAGAAGTTATGCAGGCTTAGGATTCAAAGCTCCCCCCATTGGCAAGGTAATGAACAGTCCATCATGTAGGCTTTTTTATAAAAAAAAAAAAAAAAAAAAAATTCTAGCACAGGCTGTCTTGAAAAGTAGCACCATATGTAAATAAAACAAGACTCGATCAGTTTCAGTCTGCTGTGCAGGTTGAAGGATGACAAGTGATATGGGACTCAAAAATAAGAAATATGAAGTTGGGGCTAGAAAATTTGGAGTGTGTAGATTTGGTACCATTAAGAAGGATTTCACTTGCATTATCATCCAGTTTAAAAAAATTTTTGGTTAAAGCTCTGTAGTGTGTATTTTTAAAAAGAAAATGCTTTCACCATACATTTTTAGATATTTATCCTGATAAACTCTTAAGTTGTTTCAAGAAACTCTTTCCTAAACAACACTGACTAAATAAACCATATGCTTTAAATTTTGATAAAAATCTCTTTTTAATACATATTTATCTAATAACCTACTAGATATGAAGCAAGTATGGGTATCTTGTGATGTTTTATTTAGCTCTATTTAAGCTGGTTGCAGCCATGTGATGTTTAAGGTGTTATTGTGTTTAAATAGTGTTTTTAAATAGAGAGAAAAAACACTTTGCACTTTGACTCTGAGGCAAAGTTTGGACCCGAAGCATGTGAGCCGACGCTCATGGGACTTAAGTGCTCTGTCATTCAGTACAGTTTCTCTATATGCCCACTTCACTGCGCCAGGCTCACAAATCTCACTAATGTCTGAGTGTAGCTCTTGGCAGTTTGGTCTCATTAATAATGACTTCTCTCATTCCTCCTGCTGTGTGAGCAAAGGTCAGCCAACATTGCACTCTACTAATGATGCCGTTTAACTGCAAATATGTTTTTTGTATCATGGCACTTGTATTGTAGGAAGATGCTGTAGAAGCTGCTCTCGATATTTAGTCAATACAGTTTGCAGTCTACTATGCTTTTTCATTAATCATGCCACATGTCAAGATCCTTGTCATTTAGTGTCATCTTATCAGTAGCGTAATGTGGTATGTTGGTAATGTTGGTATCAGATCATGTTTTACAAGTAAGTAAATGAAAAGAAAGATGGGGTTAGTCCAGGTGGGGCCAAGCTGGACTGGTGATTCTTTGTATCATGTGGTTTCAACACTTCTGCATGACCAAACCCCAGTGAGGTTGTACCAATCAGAATCATTTTTAGTTCAAGGTATAACCATCTTATTCTCCCCTCATACTAATCAATATAGTCCCATGGTTCAGCAGGTCCTGATCTTTCTCAGTGTGATTTTTGTAATGAGAATGTAATGCAAATTATCAAAGGTTACGGTAATCCTGCATTCTGGAAAACACAATTCAACTCCTATTCATGACATTAAACATATAGGTGCATCTCAATAAATTAGAATGTCGTGGAAAAGTTCATTTATTTCAGTAATTCAACTCAAATTGTGAAAGTCGTGTGTTAAATAAATTCAATGCACACAGACTGAAGTAGTTTAAGTCTTTTGGTTCTTTTAATTGTGATGATTTTGGCTCACATTTAACAAAAACCCACCAATTCACTCTCTCAACAAATTAGAATATGGTGACATGCCAATCAGCTAATCAACTCAAGAGACCTGCAAAGGTTTCTCTCAGTTTGGTTCACTAGGCTACACAATCATGGGGAAGACTGCTGATCTGACAGTTGTCTAGAAGACCATCATTGACACCCTTCACAAGGAGGGTAAGCCACAAACATTCATTGCCAAAGAAGCTGGCTGTTCACAGAGTGCTGTATCCAAGCACGTTAACAGAAAGTTGAGTGGAAGGAAAAAGTGTGGAAGAAAAAGATGCACAACCAACCGAGAGAACCGCAGCCTTATGAGGATTGTCGAGCAAAATCCATTCAAGAATTTGAGTGAACTTCAAAAGGAATGGACTGAGGCTGGGGTCAATGCATGAAGAGCCACCACTCACAGATGTTGTACAGTTGTCGTATTCCTCTTGTTAAGCCACTCCTGAACCACAGACAACATCAGAGGCGTCTTACCTGGGCTAAGGAGAAGAAGAACTGGACTGTTGCCCAGTGGTCCAAAGTCCTCCTTTCAGATGAGAGCAAGTTTTGTATTTCATTTGGAAACCAAGGTCCTAGAGTCTGGAGGAAGGGTGGAGAAGCTCATAGCCCAAGTTGCTTGAAGTCCAGTGTTAAGTTTCCACAGTCTGTGATGATTTGGGGTGCAATGACATCTGCTGGTGTTGGTCCATTGTGTTTTTTGAAAACCAAAGTCACTGCACACGTTTACCAAGAAATTTTGGAGCACTTCATGCTTCCTTCTGCTGACCAGCTTTTTGAAGATGCTGATTTCATTTTCCAGCAGGATTTGGCACCTGCCCACACTGCCAAAAGCACCAAAGGTTAGTTAAATGACCATGGTGTTGGTGTGCTTGACTGGCCAGCAAACTCACCACTGAACCCCATAGAGAATCTATGGGGTATTGTCAAGAGGAAAATGAGAAACAAGAGACCAAAAAATGCAGATGAGCTGAAGGCCACTGTCAAAGAACCCTGGGCCTCCATACCACCTCAGCAGTGCCACAAACTGATCACCTCCATGCCATGCCGAATTGAGGCAGTAATTAAAGCAAAAGGAGCACCTACCAAGTATTGAGTACATTTACAGTAAATGAACATACTTTCCAGAAGGCCAACAATTCACTAAAATGTTTTTTTATTGGTCTTATGAAGTATTCTAATTTGTTGAGATAGTGAATTGGTGGGTTTTTGTTAAATGTGAGCCAAATCATCACAATTAAAAGAACCAAAGACTTAAACTACTTCAGTCTGTGTGCATTGAATTTATTTAATACACGAGTTTCACAATTTGAGTTGAATTACTGAAATAAATGAACTTTTCCACGACATTCTAATTTATTGAGATGCACCTGCACTTTACTCTGTTATATAATGAACTTTTTAGTCATGATAAGAGTATTAAGTAAAATCAAAACACACTGTTAATTATAGACATAGATAATAGGTGATTAAAAATCATAATAAGATTAATCTCAGGCCTATGACCATATTAGGCAATGAATAGTCATTTTTAGTTAAGAAGCTTTTATTGTCATTCCAACCACATATAGCTGATGCAATACATGAGAAACAGCGCTTCTCCAAGACCCTGGTGCTACATAAACAACATGCAACATATAATTTCAAAAACAGAAACAACACAGCGCTAGGACAGAAGTTTGTCCTAGCTACATAAAGTGCAACCAGGTGCAAACAGTGCAAAGGTAAGACAGTACAAAAAAGAACACAAGACAGGACACATAGCGCCGTAAAAAACATGTGCAATGGGCAAAACGTAATGTGATGTGCAAACCTGAGAAACTGAAAAACCAGGTATCTAATTACATATATGTTTGTAAACATATACATAGCAGCATGACCATGTGGAGTGTGTAAAAATGTAGTAGCAGCGGTTACAGTAGTGCAAATGACAAGTAATCAAGTAATCATTTATAACAGCAGTTGAGGTAGTGCAAATAGGAAATAACATATATTGAGAGTCTGTTTACATAGGTGTGTTTCTGTGAGAGAAAGTTGGTATAGTTCAGTTCTGGGTGTTGAGGAGCATGATGGCTTGTGGAAAGAAACTCTTACACAGTCTGGTTGTGAGGGCCCGAATGCTTCGGTACCTCTTTCCAGACGGCAGGGGAGTGATGAGTGTGTGTGAGGGGTGCGTGGGGTCGTCCACAATGCTGTTAGCTTTGATAGCCTCACTATCCGCTGCAAGGTCTTGCGATCCGAGGTGGTGCAATTCCCAAACCAGGTAGTGATGCAGCTGCTCAGGACACTCTCGATGGTCCCTCTGTAGAACATGGTCAGGATGGGGGGAGGGAGATGGGCTTTCCTCAGCCTCCGCAGGAAGTAGAGGCGCTGCTGGGCTTCCTTGCTGATGGAGCTGGTGTTGAGTGACCAGGTGAAGTTCACCGCTAGATGTACACCAAGGAATTTGGTGCTCTTGACGATCTCCACAGAGGATCCGTCGATGAACAGCGGAGAATGGTTACTCTGTGCTCTCCTAATGTCAACAACCATCTCTTTAGTCTTGTCAACATTCAGAGACAGGCTGTTGGCTTTACACCAGGCTGATAGTCGTTGCACCTCCTCTCTGTTCTTGCTGATAAGACCCACCACGTTCATGTCATTGGCGAACTTGATGTGGTTGGAGCTGTGCATTGCTGCACAGTCGTGAGTCAGCAGAGTGAACAGCAGTGGACTGAGTACACAGCCCTGAGGGGCTCCAGTGTTCAGTTTGGTGGTGCTGGAGATGCTGTTCCTGATCCGGACTAACTGAGGTCTCCCAGTCAGGAAGTCCAGGATCCAGATGCAAATGGAGGTGTTCAGGCCCAGCAGGCTCAGTTTCTCAATCAGGGACGATGGTCGTTGTCTTGAGGCACGTAGGAACAATGGCGCTGCTCAGGGAAATGTTGAAGATGTCAGTGAAGACATCCACTAGCTGTTCTGCACGTTTCCTGAGCACTCTGCCAGGAATGTTGTCTGGTCCAGCAGACTTACGTGGGTTAACTCTACATACACCGAGCACCTGGTCGTTAGGAGGAGACACAGAACACCTGGTCGTTAGGAGGAGGCATGGTCTTCCTCACCGCTAAGTTGTTCTGTGTCTTGAACCGAGCGTAGAAGTCGTTCAGCGCGTCTGGGTGGGAGGCGTCACTGTCACAGGCAGATGGTGTGGTCTTGTACTTCGTGATTGCCTGTATGCCCTGCCACATGTGCCGGGAGTCTCTGCTGTCCTGAAAGTGGCCGTGGATTCTCTGGGCATGCGCACGCTTTGCCTCTTTGATGGCTCAGGACAGTTTGGCTCTTGCTGTTTTTAAGGCCGCCTTGTTCCCAGCTCTGAAGGCGGAGTCTCTCGACTTCAGGAGAGCATGCACTTTTGCAGTCATCCACAACTTCTGGTTGGAACGTGTGGTGATGGTCTTGGAGATGCTGCTGGAATTAGCATAACAGAGATGTGGTCTGAGTAGCCGAGGTGGGGGCTAAACAAGATTTAGACACTTTTTTGTGAAAAACTAGTCTCTCTGCACTTGTTTATGCAAAACATGGGAAGGAATCGCTGAAGAGAAGACTCATGATCATCATAAGCTTGCTTATTAAACAAACTGAGTTGAGCAGGGCTTAAACTAAAACAAAATTTGTCTTTTTTTTCCCCATTTATTTACCAGGAAACCAAGTACATTTTCCTTCCTGATCATGACAAGGACTATATTCTCATGAAGGCTGCAGCCACACACACACAAATTGAGACAGGACCTGAACATGGCGTTGAGTAAGTAGTGCAGTCATCTTATTTGATTTCCCACATGATCATTTTACAAAGCAAATGTAATGCTTGGCAAATGTGATGTTTTTCTTGACTTGCTTCACTTACCGTAATGCACTTTTCAAGAGAAAAATTAGTTTCATTTTGTCATGTTCTTTGGTCTTAGGCCAAGGCAGTATTTTGGAGATGACGTGACTGTAGAGAAGCTTAAAATGTACCACCCTGATTTCATCCGTTACCTCAGAAACAGGTGAGTGCGTGTACATGCTTATTTTATGTACACAAATGTCGAAACACCTTTTATTTTAGAGGATTTGTGTATAGACTAGAAAATTCCACAGGTAAAATACTAAATAATGTTGCATAAATCTATTGATTTAAATTGTTTCTAAGCTTCTTGAATGATGGGCATTAAAAGCCTGTGATGATTTTTCCCCCTTCTATTTGTCATTACATAGCATCTAAAGTCATCTGAAGTTTCTTCGGTAAAAGTTGTATGCGCAATATAGAAATAATTACACATTCAGTAAATGTTTAACACGGATACAGTGGTTATGTTTAACACGGATTTCAGCTGTGTCTGAAAGCTTTAATCTTGTTTCTCTTTGTCATCCTGTAGGTTTCTGCATTCACGCGCTCTCAATACCAAATATAAAAATATCTACAGGCCATCCACTGGAGCAGTGATGCTGCTGGCTGCTTTACATACATGTGATGAGGTAGGAGCTCTTTTCCTTAATCCATTTAAGTCTGTGATCTAGATTTATTTGATTTATTTTTTGTAAAAGCCAAGACAATTATTGATATTGTAAAACATGCATCTGATAATGTTTTATTATTATTATATTTATTATTAGATTAATATTTGTACAGTCCTGTGAAACCAAAGCTTTTATTGTCCTATGACTACGCACCACTGTCACAAATTAATAGCTAAGCAAACAACTTTGTGAAAACTGACTTTACTCTTTGTTGATTTTATGTCAAAAGGTAAATGCCTATGGATTTATGACGATGGACTATCAAAAATATTCAGACCATTACTATGACAAGACCTTCCATCCAGTACAATTCTATGCCAACCATGACCTGCAAATGGAGTTGAAACTGTGGCTGCAGCTGCACAAGGCAGGCCTGATAAAGCTATACATGCGAACGTGAATGCAGCGCTCACTCGGACCCAAATGAGAACACAGCACTGTCTGATCCCTCTCACATGAACTGAGGTGTAATATACTATGTTAAAAATGTTGTGGTGTTTATGGCCTCTGGATTTGGTCTTTTTCAGCTAGAATATTAGGTCCTTTTTTATTGCCTTGTAAATCTCTTCAGGAACCAGGACAGTGTTGGAGTTGCAGAGGCAATAATATAATGGCAATAATAAAAATAATACAAGATGCCTTAATGCAAAGCAAAAATGCCAAGATTTGGCCTGGTTGAAGGAGTTGGGGTGTGTGTGTGTGGGTATGTGTGCGAGAGAGTGAGAGACTCTTCAATGAAAGAGCAATGTGCAATGATGGCTTGTAATACAGTCCTGGAAGTTTTAATGTCAAGCCCATCCACTGAAACCCAAAGACCAGCCATTTTTGTTGAGAAACATTTAAGACACTTGTGTGCCAATTGCTGTTTAATTTTACACAATAACTGAAAAATCATTGTGGACTTTATAGAATACTTTTGCTACCTCTAGGTAAACAGAACTAACTCTTGGAAGTAGATTCCTTCAAATATATGCTACCGGGTGATGAAGTTCCTTTAAAATGTTACCAACGTTCTGAGTGGAAAAACAAGTGAAGTGGTATTTCATAATTTTATAAATTATTAAGGTTCTTGTTTTTGTAAATAGTACATTAATCATGTAAAGTGCTATTCGGTCCATTAAAAAGAAAAACTCTAAAATGTGGATCATTCAATATACATCATCCAAGTAATTGACCAGGTTGGATTTTTTTTTAAGGAAAGAAATGCAAACTTTTCTAGCATTTATTTCTTGATCATAATACATTCAGAAGAGAGGTTTCTCAATCAAATCACGTTTCTGACTCGCTTCTGATCCGTAAGAACCATATTTTATTTAATTTTTTAAAAATATTTTTCTATTCTCATATTTTTCTTGCTTTATATACAGTAACTAAACTGTTTCTGTAGAACTGTTGTGTAGCTCATTTCATATGGGGTTAAACTACAAACATTTAAGAACTGCATATTTTAATAATGAACTGAATTCAGTCAGCTTGCATGTCAATGATTCTCTGACATTTGCGTAAAGATTGTACATTCTTGTTTAGATGTAATCCAATTCAAAGTCTTATCATTACACACACAGCATAGTCACTGCTACTGAGATTATGGGCCATTACAATGATATTTTTATTTCCACATCTTTTTCAAGGCACTCTAGGCACAGGTGGAGGCCACTGACTTTTTTTTCCTCCCATACTCATCTTTTCTGACTGTTTTTCACTAGTTTTGCATTTGGCTACGGTCAGTGTCACTACTGGTAGCATGAGGCGATACCTGGTCCCTACAGAGGTTGCACAGGCAGTCAATCAATACGTGCCATTGCCAGAAGGTTTGCTGTGTCTCCCAGAACAGTCTCAAGAGCACGTAGGAGATTCCAGGAGGCAGGCAGTTACTCTCGGAGATCTGGACAGGGCTGTATAAAGTCCTTAACCCATCAGCAGGACCGGTATCTTTGTGCAAGGAGGAACAGGATGAGCACTGCCATAGCCCTACAGAATGACCTCCAGCAGGCCACTGGTGTGAATGACCAAACAATCAGAAATGGACTTCATGAGGGTGGCCTGCGGGCCCAACGTCCTCTAGTGGGCCCTGTCCTCACTGCCCAGCACCGTGGAGCTCAATTGGCATTTGCCACTGAACACCAGAATTGGTAGGTCTGCCATTGGCACCCTGTGCTTTTCACAGATGAGAGCAGGTTCACCCTGAGCACATGTGACAGACATGAAAGTGTCTGGAGAAGCTGTGGAGAACGTTATGCTGCCTGTAACATTGTTCAGCAAGACCGGTTAGGTGGTGGGTCAGTGATGGTCTAGGGAGGCATATCCATGGAGGGATGCACAGACCTCTACAGGCTAGACAATAGCACCCTGACTGCCATTAGGTATCAGGATGAAATCCTTGGACCCAGTGTCAGACCCTACACTGGTGCAGTGAGTCCTGGGTTCCTCCTGGTGCACGACGATGCCTGGCGTCATGTGGCGAGAGCATGCAGACAGTTCCTGGAGGATGAAGGAATTGATGATACCATTGAATGGCCCCCATTCAGACCCTACACTGGTGCAGTGAGTCCTGGGTTCCTCCTGGTGCACGACGATGCCTGGCGTCATGTGGCGAGAGCATGCAGACAGTTCCTGGAGGATGAAGGAATTGATGATACCATTGAATGGCCCCCATGCTCACCTAACCTAAATCCAATAGAACCCCTGGGGCATTTCGGTCCATCCGACACTGCCAGGTTGCACCTCAGACTGTCCAGGAGCTCAGTGGTCCAAATCTGGGAGGAAATACCCCAGGACACCATCCGTCATCTCATTATGAGCATGCCCCAACATTTTCAGGCATGCATACAAGCACATCGGGGCCCATCCAAAATTTAAATGAAATTTCAGCAAAATGGACTAGCCTGCTGCATCATTTTTTTCACTTTCGGGGCGTCTTTGAATTCAGCCCTCTGTTCGGGGTCGCCACAGTGGACCAACTGGTCCGCACAATAACTTGGCAAATGTTTTACACTGGATGCCCTTCCTGACGCAACCCTCCCATTTTTCCGGGCTTGGGATCGAACCCGGGCCTTCCGCATGATAGGCGAGAAACCTACCACTGAGCCACCAATGCCCACTCAGCCCTCTGTGCCCACTCAGCCCTCTGTGCCCACTCAGCCCTCTGTGCCCACTCAGCCCTCTGTAGGTTGATAATTTTAATTTCCATCAAATGATGTGGCATCCTTTCATTCCTAACACATTACCCAGTCCATATCAGTATAGATATCCAGCATATTTTTCTACATAGAGATCTGATGTGTTCCTTTAATTTTTTGAGCTGTGTGTGTGTGTGTGTGTGAGAGAGATAGATATATATATATATATATAAACATATGGGCATTTGATCTTCATTTTAACAATATTGAAAGATTCAAGTAGTATAAGTAAACAAATAAAACCAAAGAAAATCATTTAAAAAAAATTATCTGTAAAATGTACTTTTAAAAAAAATCCAAATTCTTGTGAGGACACCCCCACATTTATTTGTACTTAAAATGGATAAAATGACCTACAGGTATCACATCAAGTGCAAATTATTTTATTATAGAGCATTTTGAAGGAGGCTTTCCTTATTTAAACCTCAGACATTTAGCTTGGTTTGCTCTTAATTGTTGAAGTGAGAGGTATCACCATGGTGAGACCCAAAAAGCTCTCTGGGGCCTTCAGAAAGAAGATTGTTGATGCTTATGAGTCTGGTAAGGGATATAAAAGATCTCAAAAGAATTTGTAATCAGCCATTCCATTGTCCAGAAAATCATTTACAAGTTGAGAACATTTAAAACAATTGCCAACATGGCCAGGTCAGGCCATCCAAGCAAATTAACCCCAAGAGCAGACTGCAAGATGCTTAAAGACGTCTCCAAAAACCCTACAGCAAGCTTTTGCTACAGTTTATGCCACAGTGCATGAATCTACAATCAGAAAGAGACTAAAAAAAATGCTTTCAGCTGCTCCCTGTTCGGGGTCGCCACAGCGGACCAACTGGTCCGCACATCAACTTGGCAAATGTTTTACGCCGGATGCCCTTCCTGACACAACCCTCCCATTTTTCCGGGCTTGGGACTGGCACTGCATCCAGTGGCTGGGAGTTGAGCCCGGGCCTTCCGCATGATAGGTGAGAAACCTACCACTGAGCCACCAATGCCCCTACAATCAGAAAGAGACTACACAACTTTAATTATTATGGGAGGTGTGCAAGAAGGAAACCTTTCTGTCTAAAAAGAAGATGAGAGCAAGACTGAATTTTCCCAAATATCACAGAGACAAAGGTCAAGACTTCTGGAATAATGTGCTTTGGACAGATGAGTCTGAAATTGAATTATTTGGACACCATAACGGCATGTTTGGCGTAAATCAAATACAGCATTTCAGCAAATGAACCTCATACCAACTATGAAACATGGAGGTGGAAGTGTTATGGTTTGGGGAGGCTTTGCTGCAGCAGGACCTGGCCAGCTCGCCATCATAGAATCCATTATGAATTCTACATTGTATCAGAAGTTGCTTGAGGAACATGTAAGACCATCTGCCAAAAAATTGAAGCTAAAGTGAAACTGAACCTTGCAACATGACAATAGCTGAAAGAATTCTGCATTGAGGAGTGAGGGAAACTTTTTTCCAGTCAATGTCAGAAACTGGTAGATGGCTACAAGAAATGTCTCACTGAGGTTATACACTAACACTAAACACTAGCTATTAGGGCATAGAGTGTCCTAAATTTTTATTCGAGTGAAATACTCATTTTTGTTGATTTCTTTTGTTTAATAAGTGAAAACAAACTGATATTTTGTTGTTTACATGCAATTACATCACTTTCATCTACAGGTACAAATTAAAACAAGATCATAAATTGACATGCTGACATTTCCTTATATATATATATATATATATATATATATATATATATATATATATATATATACTTTTTCACACCACTGTATATACATACATACATATACAGTGGTGTTCGAAAACCCTCCAATGTGGCTGAATTACAACAATTCTGCAAAGATGAGTGGGCCAAAATTCCTCCACAGCGCTGTAACAGACTCATTGCAAGTCATCGAAAACGCCTGACTGCAGTTGTTGCTCCTAAGGGTGTCCCAACCAGTTATTAGGCTTAGGGGGCAAACACTTTTTCACACAGGGCCATGTAGTTTTGGATTTTGTTTTCCCTTAATAATAAAAACCTTTGTTTAAAAACTGCATGATGTGTTTACTTGTGTTATCTTTGACTAATATTTAAATGTGTTTGATTATCTGAAACATTAAAGTGTGACAAACATGCAAAAAAATAAGAAATCAGGAACGGGGCCAACACTTTTTCACACTACTGTATATACACATATAATATATATATAATATGTAGCTCATCTGTTGGATCGGATCACATGAGCCAGCCTTCACTCCCCACGTGCATCAGTGAGCCTTGGCCACCCATGACCCTATTGCCGGTTCACCACTGTCCCTTCCTTGGACCACTTTTGATGGATACTGACCACTGTAGACTGGTTTTCATTTATTACACTACATTTCCTGATTGTAGGTAGCCACAGGAGATTCTGCAGGAAACAGGAAACAAAACAAGGAAACAAACACTAGGTGTCACTCACACACTCGGTGCTGTTGAACATGTGAAACTGATATTTCTAGATATCCAAGAAAACTGATCTGAGAGAGAGAAACGGAGAGACAGACAAATGAATAGAGGCAGTGAGATAAGTAGCTAGCCAAGTAGAGGTACACACTGTGCTTAGGAAATGGCTAAGAAAAGAAAAGTCCAGCCACATACAAATATGTTTAAGCATAAACTTTTATGCTTTACATGTAAAGACAAAAAACAATGAAAGACAGCCAGAGAGAGGAAAACACATTTACTCTACTTTCATTGAGTTTTTTTTTCAAACAAAAGACTGTAGAATGCAGACTGTAGTGGATAAACCTGCTTTTTGTGATTTCTTGCCTGATATGAATTCAGTACTGTGTTACATGGCATGTAAGTCAGTGGTTTACTATTTATTAAAATGTCATTTGTACTTATTCAACTGTTTTATGGCTATGGATTTTGTTGTTGTTGATGTTTTGTATACAAACTGAACAAGTTGTTGTTCATGATTAATTTCTGTAAAGGAAGTACAACATGGATGGTGTGGAAGTGTTGACATGTGCAAGGAAACACATAAGATGACCAGGAAGTACAATTTCTCATATTTTCATGCACATTTTAAAATCTGCATAATGAAGCTGAAATGGAAAGGTCAGGATTTAAATACAGCCAGTTTTTACATCTTGCTGGATAGGCTCATATTCTCTTATACATGACATGACATGGGTTTGTGTATTAACAACTGTAATAACTCTTTCATTCCTTTGTATTGGTCTGGGCTGCTATGAGCAAATATGTGCGCATGTCATGTTTGCTCTGGCTTTATGATTTAATGGCAAACATAGCAGGGCCATCATGAGGAACAAGTATACAATCAGCTCTGTGTTTGTAAGTGCTTAGGCTTGGCTTCATATCAAAACAGAAATTAAATAGATCATTGTTAATTATGTATCCTTTTACACATAACGATAGAACACTGTCCATCAGATGCACATTATCAAAACTAAATGTTTCAAGTGAAGTAAAGTTGATGCTTTTATTATTATTTCAGCATATATATCTGATGCAGTACACAGTGAAATGAAATAATGTTTCTTCAGGACCCTGGAACTACATAAGGACACAGAGCTATGTAAGACAACACAATACTAAGGGCTAAAGAAAAAAACCCAAAAAACTATTGACATAAAGTGCATGTGGGCAGCATAGTGCAACACAAAAGACTGCAAACAGACAGCACAATACACTACAAGACAGATACATAAAATGGCTCTGACCAGTGTATAATCTGTTTCGTTTACAAAACAGTTGTAGCAGCATTTATAAAAGTAAAGATGTAAGTTCAAGATATCAATTACTTAGTACTAATTGACAAAGAAAGATTTTCATCAAACCTAGAGCAGGGGTTCCCAAAATAGGGATCAAAACTCCACCACTTGATTTACAAATACTGACATGAGAGTTTGATTTATTTATTTTACAAATTAATATGAAAGATGGAGTTTGTATACTAATATTTTGACATGTTACTTGCTTTCCTATTCAGGCTAGCCACATTTATATATAATAGGGTGCATGTTATTTAGGTTTTTTTCACTATTCTAATATGCTGCACTGCACTAATAAACATGGACAAATATACCTGTCAATCTATCTTCTCTAAACAACATTGAATCTCAAATTGTATATATTCTATTATATGCTAGATTTTTGGTTACAGTTAGTAGGCAAATTTTCCAAAACTCGAATGTCACCTTCAAACCTATCGCAAGATCTGTTTAGTGTACACTTTGCGTCTTTTAGCTTTTCGAGACCTAGATTATGGTGACAATTGCAATGACAATGGAAGGCTTTAAGAGAGACTGGGTGTGTCAGTATGTTTAATGCCATTGTGTATAAAATCACCTGATGGACAAGGGGCTTTTGGGTCTGATGTACCATCTAGCGTATGTCACGTTTAAAACTTAATAAAATTTTAAGATATTCTTAAGATACTCAGCTAGTGTCTATAAGCAATTCCATTCATGTTGCCACTGCTTTGGCACTTGCACATGAAAACATGAAATCAGATTCCTCTGCTTTATGTAGGGCCATGCCATTCTTACTATAACAACACAGCACTTTCCAGTTATTTACATAAAAGGTTTTTGTTTTCTTTTTAAGTGACGCAGAAATATGTTACTAAGCTTACATATTAGCATATTACATAAGCTGCTCGGACGAGTAGTGAACTGTTTCAAACTAACTAGAAAGTCCAGTCAACATGACAAATAACCCAGATATCCAGATAACCACACCTGTATGACAGAGAATCTTCACGTCTACAAGCAAGTCCTAGAAACCTGATGAACAGGGGTTTTTTTCTATGGCTTCTCATTTATAGCCTAGGGGTAAACTTCCAATCACTACATTTCCATCCATTAGCAATGTATCACTATTGACAGGTTGATAAGAATCAAAAATGTCTTTTGACAGTGTTACCTGTGTCGTATTAAGTGTGCATAACAGCTATATGATGTCAAGTGTACAAAATGAGATATAATCCAGTTTAACAATACTATTTGCAATTTTTTGAGAGAAAGATCACGCCATTAAAAAGCTAAGAACTAAGAAATGAGAGCGAAGACAGTACGAGAACCACTGAGCGTGAAGAATGTGAGAACATAATTCATCAAAGTTACGACTGTCATGATTATATGCAATAACAAGTGTGTGTAAATTTGAGCAACATTCATGCAACCTGAAAGATCTAGTTAAATAATTCCAGTAAACACAGCGTTTAGTGTTAACAGGTCAGCTGTAAATGTGATTGAGGTAATATGAGTTGATAAAAGGCTAAGTCTCTTAATTATCTGAGTCTTGCCAGACCTGAGAGATGTTCACAGTTTAAACAAGGTTTAAATAATTCTTAGACAATTTCATATCAGCAGTAAAGTAGCAACTGTATTCATTCTGATCATCTGCTTTTCAGTGTCTGATTCATTTCTTTGAGCTATCTGTTTACAGGAAATGAGGAAATGGCTTATCTCTAAATAGGGGTGTTAGAATTTAATATTGAATAATCACTATTAATTATACTTATTGTTACCATATACCTGTTAATTCATTTAGCCAGATCAAGTTCTTCAAGTAGTTCTCCCTTTTTATTGGCTCATTGCCACAACACCTGAATAGATGAGGGCGTGTTTAATGTAAATTAGATTCATGTGAGAGTAAACAGTGGTGAGTCTTATGTGCATGATACATTTAAATATATGGATCAGACACAGAAATATTTGTACGTTTTTCCCTACACTCAAATCTACATTCACGTCTTATAATTATATAATGTTTTATAATTAGAACCCTATTACTTCATTAATGTTGATTTGCATTCACATACATAAACTCACAATTAAAAAAACCAATTACAGACTGCAGAGCAGGCAGCAAAGTGTCTAAAAGCTGCCAAAGATACAATCTTTTTTAAAATGCTATATCTTTGAAACAGTTAACAATTACATTTAATTACTAATTTACTTTTGAAATGATCAAATTATTTCCACTCCATGAATTTGTTATTGGTTTTATACTGGCACGTTCACCCCTTAAGGTTTTGTTTTTTTTTTCACGTGGACAAAAATGTTAATACCCTTCTGTTAAAGAAAGTAAAACCCACAATGGTCACTGAAATAACTTGCAACTGAAAAAAGTAATAATAAATAAAAATTTACTGGAAATTGACTAATGAGAATCAGACATTGCTTTTGAATTGTGGTTCAACAGAAGCATTTAAAAAAAAAAAAAAACTACACACTTTAGTTTAATATGTCCATAAGGTCAAATTATTTTCAATCTTTTCTAGAGGTACCATCATTTAGTCCAGGCCAGTTTCATTAGTTGGTTTTTTAATGCTTCTCTTGAACCACAATTCAAAAGCAATATCTGATTTTCATTAATCAATTTCACTAAATATTTATTTATTATTATATTTGTCAGTTTCAAGTTATTTCAGTGACCATTGTGGGTTTTTCTTTCTTTAATGGAAGGGTACCAACAATTTTATACGTTTTATTTTATATATATATATATATATATATATATATATATATATATATATATATATATATATATATATATATATATAAAATAAATATAAATTATTTATAATAATACTATATATATTATATATATATATATAATTTTACTATTTTATTTATTTATTTTTTTTTTAAATTTTTTTTTTTTATAATTCATTCCATAACCAACAATCTATATCTGCCAGTGAAAGATGGCAGTAGGGACAGCATTTTGTTTTCTGTCTTCTTCCAATTGGTATAGCTGCCTAATGTACAAATTCTGTGAACATTGCAAAAGCATACTGCTGAGCAAAATACCCTTTGTTGCCTGAAAAATAAAGGAATGTCACTGTTCTTCTCTCTTCTCAGAATGTGCAGGTTATCTGACAGGATACATTAAAAGGTTTTGATATTTTTCTTCGGATCTATGTGACGTCATCTTTGTTAAATGTCTGTCTTAAAAAAATTAAGAAATAAAAAAACAACAACAACAACAAAAAACTTCCTTGGTCATCAGCAGAGATTTTTCCTCTGTAGGCTTTCCGTCATTCACCTTTCCCTTCCTTTTACTTGTAATGGAGGCAGGATTACCAACTGTTGCTCATTTTACACACAGTGGCCGTCCCTCTTGTACGTGTGTATGTAGGTGGGTGTGTGCGTGCATGTGTGTAGAGCTCGCAGTGCAAGTTGGATTCATTTTCAGAATTTCAAAACACTCTACTTACCTGTCTACCAGGCTGCATCTGACAAGAAATTCCTCTCAAAGTAAGAAAAATTTTGCTTATGTTTTCCTTTCCTCTCAGTTCAGCTATTGAAGACACTTTGTGTTCATGAAAAGCCTTGTTAACCTATCTCATAATTACACTGTTTGTTATAATGCCTAATGCATTTACTACACAGCTTTCTCTATTTGGACTGTAATTAGTGGACTGACAAGTATATCATAATATTAGTCTCGAATAAGAATTATCTCCTAATTTAATCCAGTTGAAAAGAAAGTGACTTTTTTACTTTTTTTTTCTTTTTTACTCAGCCTGTAGATAGAAATTGTGGCACTTTATACAGTATATACTGTTTTAGTGTAGTAGTGTCAGGTAGTGGTGAATATTCCTACCTTACATCAGAAGGAATAAGAATCTGAAGAAGGTCTACATTTTGATCGAGAGAACCATGATTTTTATAATACTCATAATTGAGTAGATTTTATATACATATTTCTTTTGTTAGTACAAGTTTGACAATGTCATCAATGGAAAGATTTTTTTTTTTGCCAGGAGCTTTAAGACCTATTAATTAATCTGATGAATTTTTCTTTGCGCAAAGAAAATGTTAATTTTTAAAAGTTTTAATGTTTAATTTTTTTTAAATGTTTTTTTAATGTTTCATTTTTTAGAGTTTTAGTGTTAGTCCAGTACGTTTTGAGAATCAGAGGAACTTTCCTGTCTGTAAAGTTATTCTGAGAAGTTGGTTCTGTGCACTCCTGCTCTACCTGATAGTTCAGTTCTGCTAGAAGATTGACAATTTGCCTTTACACCCATTTTTTATTAATTTACTGATTATTTTAATACATTTTTCTAACTAGTTGGTATAAAGGAAATTGTTTACCATAGATTTATCAAGTCTCTCTTGGCTCAGCTCTCAAATCTTGTGAACCATTTTCCAATATGCTTCTGTTATCTTTTTCTATGAAACTGCCATACATACCTTTTAATGAACTAAAATCCACAGGACGAAAAAAAGGTGTACTCTTCATGTTTGTTATTTTGATTCAGAGAGTTAATGAGAAGCCAGCTGGGCATTAACATGCATTTCGAATTTTATCTTCTGTATTGCAGGGAAGTGCCTTTGGGATTAATGAAGACAGCATTACACTTTCCTGTTTCACTCCTCAAAACCCTATCGTGAGAACGTTTTTGTGCCCCGGACACTCTTTACAACTTTTACAAGATGATGTTTTTACGGTATCAGAAGAAGCTGGTGCTCATTATCTTGATTTTGTGCCTCATCGGTGGGATCTACCTACTAGATAGGAATAATGATCAGAGAAGGTATGGAGAGGCTGGTTGATAAACAGGTTGTCTTGGAATGGCAAGGCCAATTCTTTTGTTTTTTGCTATACACTAAAGACTTACTGCTTTGAGAATGCAATATAAATGTAAACCGATAGATCAGAATTTCAGCTCTCATTTCCTGATATGTACATTTAAGCACACTGTCCATTTTCAAAGGGACACCGGTACACTTCAGCAGTTATCTGATCATTCAATCAGGTGGTGCCAGAATACAGATACAGGTCAAATATCAGAACAGGGAAAATTGTGATCTCTGTGATTTTAATCAAGGCATGGATGTTAGTACAAGATGGGCTGGTTTGAGTATTTCAGAGTAAGTGACACTTTTAGAGTAAGTGACAGTTCTGTAAGTGGAAAAGCCAGACTGACTTCAGCTAACAAGAAGTTTATCATTCAAACTCAAACAATCACTCAGCTGTGTTGAGCAGAAAAACATCACAGAATGCACAAAGCTTGAGATAGATGAGCTACAACAGCAGAATACCACATAAAGATCCACTCTTATCAGCTGTCATGGGCATAGACTAATTGAAACTGGACAGTTGAAGACTGGAAAAAGGGCTGGAAGTTTTCTCATCTTCAGCTGTCCAGTTTCTGTGAACCCGTGCCCATGATAACCTCAAATTCATGTTCTTCGCTGAGAGGATTGGAACCCAACCCAGTGTCTTCTGCTGTTGAAGCCCTTCCACTCTAATTGTTGGGGGTTTTGTGCATGCTGAAACTGTGGGTTCTGCTCACTTCAGTTTAAAAGAGTGATTGAGTTACTATATCCCTCCTGGCAGTTCGGACCAATCAGAGTATTTTCCTCTGACCTCTAACGACAACATGGCATTTCAACTCGCAGACCTTGTCGCTCACTCAATTTGTGAACTTTAACTGAAGCTCTTGACACATAACTGCATGAATGTGCAGGTGTTCTTAACAAAATGGACAGTGAGCCTAGATGTTTTAGACATTTTAGACAACTTTTATTTGAACCTACCCACTTTTCAAGTGATCCAAAATAATGGAACATAGAATACAGGGCATACCTGGGCAACAAGAAATACCAGTGAGATCTATTGTTTAAACAATAAATACCTCTGAATGCCTATTTTTGGTTTGAGGCCTACTTCTGGTTTATCCTGTGAAGAATGCATTTGTTAAAAAGGATAAACTGACATAAGATAAGATAGTGGCATATGAGAAAAAAGCACACAATCTTGAGGCTGCATTAAGAGAAAATCATTCAGAGCCATTGCAAAAGCTTTGGATAGCCAATACAACAATGTAAAATGGCCTGAAAATGAAAGAAACCACTGTTGTACTAACAACCAGACAGACACTGAGCAGCTCATGAAAGGATCATTGGTGACAAACAGCTGATGACCGAAACAATGTAAGAGCTATGAAGAAAACTACAAAACATTGAAGCAAAACTACAGTCAGAGATTCACCGAAAGCCTCCACAGGACAGAGGTGAATGCATCACAGCCCACTTTCGTAGAAGACTTCAAGAGCAGACGTATAAAGGTCAAACCACAAGATGCAAACCACACTTCATCAAGAAGAACCAGAAAAACATGTTGGAATTCACACAGGAATACAGAGATGATCCACAAAAGTTCTAGAACCAAAATGAAGCTGTCAAAGTGATGGAAAGGCAAAAGTGTGGAGAAAGAAATGATTTGCCCATGATCCAAAACATACAAGCTCAGTCACCATAGTAATTTGAGTTAGTATCAAAGCTAAGCCAAACCCTGTTCCAGTACTTTTGCTCACTTAGAACATGGTATCTCTAGTGGAAGGCCGCTCAAAAGCTGAGTTAGATGTAAATATGAAGATATTAAAGCTGAAATTCTGATCTATTTTCTTTTTCACATCTTCAGCATTTGTTCTGCTTTGCATGGGCCATGAGTTGAAAATGGTTTAAAAGGAGTTGAAAGATTATGGCTTGATGTCAGTCAGTGTTTTGAAGTTCTATTGTCACAGGGAAAAAGAAAGTTTATTTATGTGAAGCACTGGGAAAAGAAACTTATTAAAATGGCACTATTGTCAGTGGCTTTACGTTCATTTAAATAACATTCACCTGAAAAGAAATCTAATGTTATAAGAAGATAATGATGCCACATTAATGCTGCCTTAATGCCATGAGTAGTCAATATTCTAATGTAGTTCCATTGTTGCCTTCACTATTTATGGATTACATTTCTAACTGTTTGTTCATAGACATGGTTTTGTTATTGTTGTTTGTTTGATTTTTCATTTAAAGACCACAGGACATAAAAAAATACAGGGCCTACCTTGGTTTTTGGAATGATATGTGGTCTTTCAACCCTGCTCTCGTTAATAGGGAAAAGGAAACAGAACAGATAAAAGACCAACTTACAAGCAATGAAACAATAGTGGATGTTGATTCAAATGAAGAAAATCTGGTGGAACAACCTACAAATTCTCCAATGAAGCCTATTCAATCAGACCAACCCTCAGAACCAGACTTCTTTGGTGATGAATATGCCGTCAATGATAATATACCACAAACTGTAAGTCTTTCAGCTTCCATAATATTTACACTTTGTGTGCTAGAGTTAAAATTGGGTGCAGGTTGATATTCAGACTTCAAAATTTACTTTCTGGACAAACTGTATCAGGTGTTTCATTTCCTACCCAAACAATCCCAGCACATGGTGAAGTAAGTGTGCTCTGTCTATTCTTTGATGGTTCTTATAATGGTTGCTTTTATCATGAACATACAAATGACGTGCTCTATGGAGCTTTCCAATAGCTTCAGTCTCAATCACATGTGTTACTGAAAACATGGCATTGACTATCACAAACATTTGTAGTTCTTATGGAAGTATAATAGTGCCAAAATTCCTGAAAGCAAAATAGCATATTGAATCACATGAACTGAATAAAAAACTGAATAAAAACTAAGAAGTTTGAATTTTTCTGCTTTGCAATTTGATCTGAATGAAAAAAATCCTTACAGCATTTACAAAAACATACAATCTTCATTATTTTTCAACCTCACAAATTCAGGTTGAAAAACTTCAAGTATTAAAATGAAGGTTGAAAAAAATTCAGGTATTAACATCCGGGCTATTACAGGAAAAGCAATGGATTGCCGATTTCTCGGGCCTGTGTCGCAGTGCACTTTAAAGTGTGCTCCTGCTCCCTGTGCAGTTTACTTCGCGGGGAACCACTTGCCGATTGGAACGCGGCTCTTGTAATTTATTTTTATTTTTATTTATTTATTTTTTTAGGGGCTTTTAGAGATATTTTATTACTGGATTAAACAAGGATAAATCAATGTAGAAGTGCAGATAAGCTCCACAGGTAATGGGTACGGTAATCTTTTTAAAAATTTATTTATTTTTATTATGCAAAAGTTATACATATATTTGTACAAGCATATACAACTCGCAACAAGCACAAAAAACAAATAAACATTCAAAGAATATGTAAGTTGAAAAACTTCTTGCCAGGAGTAAAATTATAACAATTTAAAGTTACAAAAATCTTCATAGGTCTTTCTTGCTTTTTTGATCTTAATGTTGTCTAATGTAGTATTTCTTCTTCTTTCGGCTTTTCCCTTCAGGGGTCGCCACAGCGAATCATCTCTCTCCACCTATCCCTATCTTCTGCATCCTCAACACTTGCACCCACTAGTTTCATATCCTCATTAATTCCATCCATATACCTCCTCTTTGGCCTTCCTCTTTGCCTCCTGCCTGGCAGCTCCATGTCCGACATTCTCCTACCAATATACTCACTCTCTCTCCTCTGGACATGTCCAAACCATCTTAATCTGGCCTCCCTAACTTTGTCCCTCAAGCGTCCAACATGAGCTGTCCCTCTGATGTACTCATTCCTAATCCTGTCCAATCTTGTCACTCCCAAAGAGAACCTCAACATCTTCAGCTCTGCTACCTCTAGCTCTGACTCCTGTCTCTGCCTCAGTGACACTGTCTCTAAACCATACAGCATGGCCGGTCTTACCGCTGTCTTGTACACCTTCCCCTTGATTCTCGCTGATATTTTTCTATCACAATTAAAGCACTTTCCTGTAATTTGTGCTAATGGTTTAGGAATATTTTCACTGAAAAATTGTTCTCAGACAACATCCATCTTGTTTACATACATATCAAGTGTCCTAGAAGGAGATTTTAATGCCTATTTAGTGGCACTTCATCTTTAATTGTGTTTAAACATGTAGTCTAGTAATGTGTTTACTTTATTTTTCATATCAGACCTGTCCCAACAGCATTCGGAAAAAGATTTTGCAGACTGACTTTGCTGAGATATTCTTGCCTAGTGTGCCAGTCCTGCAGTGGGCGAAGCATTACTCTGAGCAAGAATATGAACGGTTATCCCACTACCGCGGTGCACACGGATGGGGTACTGTCAGTGCTGATGGTGAGTTCCTTTGGCACTGCTAGGATTTGCTATGTATGTCGGAGTGGGAGTAGTGACAGATTAACAGTTTGGCCCATTACAATGATGTCGGAGTGCCAAATTTGGGCATAGCGTTAGCAAGTTGCTGCAGGACACGGTAGCTGAACCGTGCCATCTGCTTAGTCACATAAACTATAAACAGGCTTAACCTGTTTAAAATAAAACTGTAAAAATGAGAAAATGCAGAAGGCTGCAAATCACATATGCACGTTGTTAAAGTGAAGACAAAATGTGTTTATTAGAGCAATTAATGTCTGATAATGAGCAAATAATGATTTATTTCCAGTTTTGAACGAATCTTTGGCTATCTTAAACACTTCTGCAAACCGCCTGATGTTTGACAACTGGGAGAAAAGGGAGACCAAATCTCAGTGTATCCGCTGTGCTGTTGTTGGAAATGCAGGAATCCTGAATGGGTCAAAGAAAGGCCAGGAGATTGACCAGAATGACTATGTGTTCAGGTAAGGTGATATTTGAACTTTTTTTTTAGGAAAATTTGACAAACTATATAAAAATACATAAACCATATACCCTGTACACAAATATACACCCACTCTATCTGCCATGCACTGCCTTTTATCTATTTTTTGCATGTCTGGGCAGGAGTGAATATTGTATTTTGATACTTAAAGCACTCTTTATGCACATGACAATAAAGTTGAAACCTGAAACCTGCACATTCATGCACTGATCTATTTATGCGTTGCTCAGACACACATAACCTTAAGATAAATTAGATCCCATTTTTATCTTAGATGGCTACATACGCTTGCCTGCATTTAATCATTTTCAGTATTATTCAACCCAAAATAGTACACACTGTGCAAAAGCATGAAAGCAAATGTGCAAAAGGTTAATAAGTTTAAGAACAACATACAAGATTATAATGAATGAACATACCTCTCTCTCCTTCAGGACAAATGGTGCAGTTATTAAAGGCTTTGAGCAGGATGTTGGCTCACGTACCTCTTTTTATACCTTCTCCACTAACACCTTTCGCAACTCTTTGAGAAGTTATGCACGTGTAGGCTATAAAAGTGCTCCACAGACTGCGGTAAGGGACAGTCCTGCAAATAATAATAATAATAATAATAATAATAATAATAATAATAATAATAATAATAATTCTGGCTACTTTACAGAAGTCACCAAAAATGTCTTAAAAAGTATGAAAATAAAAACAGAAGGGTTATTAAATAGGTAGCTAGATTGCAAATTGGCAAATATTAAACTGGTGAATGTATGTTTATATGCTGAAAAGAAAAACATAATAGATGGTATATGCAGCATTAAGAATTTCTTCTGTACTACTGGTAGGAAATATAACTACTGTCAGCTTAGCTTGCAATTCAGTTTTATAAAGAGCAAGAGAACCTACAATTTACAAGAGAAAGGAAACAAAAATTTCTTTCTCTTTTTTAACAATTTTTTTTGTACCTTTCCTGTTAATGTTTTTGCCTTTCTTTTTCTTACTTCACATTTCCAGGAGACGAGGTACATTTTCCTGCCTGATCATGACCGGGACTATATTCTCATGAGAGCCGCATCCCTGCACATACCAATCCTAAAAGGGAAAGACCGGAGTTCTAAGTAAATATTGCAGATTTTTACTAATTTAATATGTCTTAATACACCTTTCAGGATAAATATGATGTTAGAGACACAAGCTGGTCAATAAATTATTTTCTGGTCATCTTAGGCCTCCCAGTTATTTTGGATCTGATGTAACTGTAGAGAAGTTTAAAATGTACCACCCCGACTTCATTCGTTACATCAGAAACAGGTGAGGTTAATGTGTTAAACACAGTGCTTATGTTTGACACCCATGCTGTTATGTTTCTGAGTTTATATAACATATTAATAGTTTGATAAATACATAAATGAATGTTTGGCAACTGTGATCATGATCAGTTTGAGCATGGTTGAGCATCCATGAAACTAGTCTCCATTAACATTTACATTATAACATATACATCAGTTGATCTTTCTGTATTTTAGTTTCCTTCTTGAGATAAAAGCCTATCAAATTATTACAAGAGGAAGAACAGCTTTATTACAAAGCCTTACAAAAGTCTACACCAATGGATCAAATATTTTATTACACTTGTTAAACGCTAAACAAAAAATAAATAAATAAAAATCAGGTAATTGAACTTGCCATCCTTTTGTAACCTGTAATGTCTTCTTCTTCTTTCGGCTTTTCCTTTCAGGGGTCACCACAGCGAATCATTACAATTCTACTTATGTAATATTTAATTATAATTTGAGTGTTCTTGATAGTTTAACTTATCAGTTAAATGGGTCAAAATGATTTCATTAATACATAAACCTTTAACAGTGTAGAAATGTAAATGTTCTGTTTTGTCTGGAGGCTACAGTGACATTTCTCTTTGTCTTGTTGTAGGTTTCTGCATTCACGCAGACTCAACGGGAGACTTAAATACATTTACAGGCCGTCTACAGGAGCCGTGATGCTGCTGGCCGCTCTTCATACGTGTGACGAGGTAGATTTCCTTCTTTTAAAATTTAATGAAAAAGAAGTGCACCATACTCAGCATCATTTTATTTTAGAGATATAATTCAAGATTCTCTCTGCCCAGTCCTGTACAATCAGATCCATGCCCTTTTGATTACCACTACATTACCCTGTTTGAATGAGTTTTATTAGCTTAAAAATGAAGTCATTGTTTGTTGTATTGTTAAAAGGTAAATGCCTACGGATTTATGACACCAGACTTCCAGAAATATTCAGACCACTACTACGACAAAACACCTCACCGGGTGCGTTTCTTTGGCAACCATGACCTGCGAATGGAGCTGAAACTGTGGCAGAAGCTGCACAAGGCAGAACTGATAAATCTCTACTTGCGAACATGACCCTGACTGTAATGAGCTGAATTAGACTCTACGGAGTCTGAGCACTCACAAGATTTGAGGTGTTGTATGCTGCTGATAACAATCCTGTGACATTTTAGTGCCTCTAATTTTGGAGTGAACGTAAAGACAAGAAGGTGTTTTTTTTCTTATTTTTAGTTTTAATATTTTTATATCTAAACCTTTTAAGCCTTAAAGCCTATGAACTTGTTCAGGTACTGAGATGGATTTAAAGTTACAGCTGGTTAAAGTGAGCTTTTAACTATTTTAAAAGGCTGTGGTTCTTGATGAAATTGCTGAAAAGGTGTGATGTGTGTGTGAGATGTGTGTTTGACGTGTGTATTAGATGAAGGAGCATTACGCAATTATGACTTGTAATTCAGAACCGGAAGTTGTAGAATCTAACTGTATATTCATATATGAAGTTTATATAACATTTTTTATATATTTCTTGAAAAATTGTAATACTTCCATGCTATTTGTTGTGTTTGTATGTAACCTTTTCAAGACAGGGAAGATACTGTACCCAGGGCTATTAGGAATACTTTTGCCTCTTCATATTATTCAGGAAAAAAAAACAGTTCATGAAGATGTCTTGAATGTATTTCCAAGGTTCAGCTGCATCAACTCGAAGAGACTGCTTTTCTTGAAAAAACAAAAAAACAAAAAGCCTCACGTATTCATTGTTAAATTAAATGATCTAGGCTTGTCATGACTTCTGCTTCATTCATTTGATTTAAAGTAAATAATTCAAGGTTGTCATATTTGCCATTGGCTCATTCAGTGGTTAAGGATGATTGCATAGTCGCAATTAAACAAGTCACACACGTTATACAATTCCATCACATAAGTTTATGGTCGGGGGCACGGTGGCTTAGTGGTTAACACGTTTGCTACACACCTCCAGGGTTGGGAGTTCGATTCCCGCCTCCTCCGTGTGTGTGTGGAGTTTGCATGTTCTCCCCGTGCCTCGGGGGTTTCCTCCGGGTACTCTGGTTTCCTCCCCCAATCCAAAGACATGCATGGTAGGTTGATTGGCATCTCTAAATTGTCCATAGTGTGTGTGATTGCGTGAGTGAATGAGAGTGTGTGTGTGTGCCCTGCGATGGGTTGGCACTCCGTCCAGGGTGTATCCTGCCTTGATGCCCAATGACGCCTGAGGCTCCCCGTGACCCGAGAATAGTTCGGATAAGCGGTAGACAATGAATGAATGAATGAATGAATGAAGTTTATGGTCATTACTGTTCTGGAAAGAGAATATTTTTTATGATTACAGCAGATAGTTTGATGATTACAGCAGCAGCTACTGGGTTCATACTGAATATGTTAAATAAAATCATATTTATATAATTTATATATGCTTACTCGAGATTGAATAGTCCACATAATACCTTAGTACTGTAAATGTTATGTAGTTTGCACTTTGCTTCCCTCTTGTGACAATTTCAGGTAGATGCACACTTTCCTCAATTCCAGGCCAATTTATGAGAGTGCAGAAGAATTATGCTAATTTACCAATTCAGTTCAATTGTATTCGTATGGCGCTTTTAACAGTTATAACATTATAATTTATATTGTATAGTTCTATATTTCTGTAAAGCTACTTTGAGACAGAGTTTAAAATTAAATCAATATTTACCAGTTGTATTTAATCCCTTTAAAACATTATGAACACATTATTATGTATTCTCATTTTTACCCAATTTCAGATAGTTTTCTTCAATGACAGCTTCCTGAAGTTTAATATTTGGAGAATGAACACTTAAGTCTCTCTCTCTCTCTCTCTCTCTCTCTCTCTCTCTCTCTCTCTCTCTCTCTCTCTCTCTCTCTCTCTCTCTCTCTCTCTCTCTCTCTCTCTCTCTCTCTCCCCCTGTCTCTCTCTCCCCCTGTCTCTCTCCTTCCTCTTTCTCTCCCAGTGTCTCTCTCGGCAAAGCCTCTTCAATACAAGCCTCTTATCATACTCAGCATGAGCTCTGCTCTGCCTTTGGAGCTTCACAATTTAACAAAAAAAAGGAAAGAGAAAAAAAACCCCACAAAGATCTGTCTGAATAATCTTTTAAAAGGGACTGAACATGACTTACAAAACCTTTGAGTTTTTGAAAGTTGGTGGTTCTGGACTTCTTGCCTTTAGGAATGATGAATGCTAACGTCTTCTACAAGATTTCCCCCCCTACAGAGACAGAGCTATACATTTTCATCTCATGACTAATCAGCTGAATTTCATAATTATGTTTGGCTCGTTTGGCTCTCTTCAGTCATTACTACAATTTGAATAACACCACAAACATTTTGGCTTTATGTCTAGCATTACCTTACAATTTCAGTGTCCTCAGAAATCACATACAATTAAAACAGTGTTCTTTAATCCTTTTACATTCTTTACCACTAAAACAATAAACAAGGCAAATGAATAAACAGCTTGTAAATAAAAAAAATCATCCACCGTACTTACTGTTTGTGTCCATACTGTGCTCTTAATACAGGTACGGCTGAGTTCACTTGGAAAGAGTTTTACACATGAACTAGTTTACGCATCTATAGAGGTATTGGAACATTTACTACAGATGAAAAGTCTCTTTATAAGTTAATAAATATGCAAATAAATAAATACATACATGCATACATACATACATAAAAAGCCACTACTAAGACACATCAGATTAGTAGTCAAAGAAGTCTCTGCATATTAACATTATTTTGTTTTAATATAATTGCACTCCTTCTAATGATACATGCTAATATACCACACCACCCACAATCTACACATCTACACAACCACCAGACTATGAATGCTACAAAGCCTCAGAGGCTCAGGAAAAAGCACAGGAACATTGTGTCACTTGAACATACACACACACACACACACACACACACACACACACACACACACACACACACACACACACACATCACTCACCACACAGAACATGCCATATATGTTATTCATGTCAGACATGGACATTTCTCTAAAATGTAACAATCATAGACATTTCATCACACAATAAATTACAAGTCTAATAAGTTTTCAGTACTGTTCAGTAATGCAAACATACACACTTCCTTCCACTCATACTTGAGTAACACCTGCTGTTTCACTAGTTTTATTGCCAGAGAGTCTTCTTTGGGGAAATTCTTTGGGCAAAATGGTTTACAGCTTTACAATTATATCAGAATACTGGATCTAACAAAAGACATGCAGCTGTTGTGTTTAAGACATGAAGCTGTTGTGTTTAAGAACCTTTACGGCCGTGTATACCTTCAGGACGCACACAGCACCACAGCAGACAGCATGGCTTGGGGTTAGGGTTGCCTGGAGATTACTCTAGAGATTTAAAGTGCTTAATTGTTTGATCCTGTCTAATTATTTGGTGTCAGCACAATTCCCTGTTAACTGCTCCCTGGTGGATGCTTTACTTGGCCTTGCTGAAGACGTTAGATTGGTTGTGCAGTGCACTATTGATATTTATAGCATCACATACACTCAGGGTCAATTAGGCTCCGTTTACTTATCCAGTATTTTGTAACATAGAGGGCAAACATGTAATTATTATGTTGTTGAAAATATACATTTCTGTGTATTCTTTTCATCCGTCTATCTATTCATATAACATCTATCCATCCACCTGTTTAACTATCTATCTGTCTGTCTATACATCTATCCATCCACCTGTTTAACAACATATCCACCCATAGGTTTCTCTGTCCATCTATCAATATCTATCAAGCGCTATCAATCTATCCATTTATCTATCTGTACAGCTAGCCATTTATACATCCATTTATTTTTATGTCCACCATCCATTCATCCATCCATTTTTCTGTCTGTTTATCTACCTGTCTATCTTCTACCTGTCTGTTTTCCTATCTATCTGTCTGTCTATCCCTCTATGTATCCATCTGTTTAAATTAATTTAATCTATCCATCAATGTTTTTGTCCATCTATCAATATCAATCCATCAATCTCTATCAATTTATACATTCATCTGCTATCTATCCATCACTCTGCCTGTACAACTATCCATCGATGCATCCATTTATTTATTCATCCATCCATCCATCCATCCATTTTATCTGTCTTTCTATCTACACCTCTATCTTCTGCCTGCTTGTCTTCCTATCTGTGTCTGTTTATCCATCTATGCATCCATTTATTTATTTATGCACCATTCAGGCACTTATCCATCCATCCGTCCATCTATTTATCTGTCTGTCTATCTAGCTGTCTATCTTCTGCCTGCCTGTCTTACTATCTGTGCCTGTCTATGCCTTTGTGTGTGTGTGTGTGTGTGTGTGTGTGTGTGTGTGTGTGTGTGTGTGGTCGTGCGTATGTGGTGTGTATTAAGAAAAGTGAAGCTAATTTCTAAACTGCTTTCCAAAGAGCAGCACTATCTTTGGTGTGGGGGAAATGTAATTTCCTGTGTGCTATTCGGTCACCACAATAATAACCCTTACATATACAAGGTTTATAGAAAAAAACGTGGAAAAAAAAAAGTGCAGATTCTGTTCACCTACCTCAGAATTCAGTGCCTTATTGAAATTTATATAATGCAAATGTCTAACCATGGAAGAATCTATTACCTTCAACCATTCCTGATTTTATAATAAAAAATGGGCTGATTAGTGAAAAACCTCACCAGACACAATCACATCTAAGCCCATTCACAAACATTGTTGGGAGCAGTTGTAACGAGCTTGTTCACATTACACTGTCTCTGATTGCACACTTGCCTGTGATAGAGGGAGAGCTAATCATGGCTGCATCAGAGCTCGCTGTGCTGTACAATAAATATGTTTTCTGAAATATTGAAAAATAGTTATTTATCTTTTTTAATGTAAAAAAGTCTACATTATTATCTGTGGAAAATCCATGTATAAGTACAGAACTAGCTAACAAACATTTAGGCATGGTCCCAAATGCAGTTAATGTAACCAACTGCACCAATGTTCTAATAGTTTATCCAACCTTAAAACTGTACTACGGCATCATGCAATTTTACTGTACATCTTCATAAAACAATACCAGTAATGTTTGGTGCTTTAGTCTACTCATCAGAATACTATCAGAATCAAAAATACTTTTTGCAGAAAACTACGTGTTAATAGATTTATGATCTTATAATGAGAAAATGCCTTGAGCATGAATTTATGCCCATACAAAGGAAGACTGACAGAAACCCTTATTAATGTTAATAAATATACTTGATTTAACAAGTATCATGTGTTAAATGCAAAACTGAAATTGAGTTCTGTAAGCAGATCTGATAGAGATGGAATAGAGGGTGCATTTTCCTGTGGTCTAGCTTACACTTGGTTAAAATAAATCCTGAATTCATATAGTATATAATTAAAAAGAAAATACATGCAAAAGTGTCAAGGTCACATGCTCACAAGAATACAATTATTTTACATGTTATACACAATACAACCATTTTTTTCAGTCCTCAATGAAGTGTGACTTCTCCTACATATACAAATGCACATATTCACAGTGAAATACACTATACTGGCAAAGGTTTTGGGACACAACTACAAATCTTTGAATTCAGGTGTTGTTTTTCAGGGGTTGGGCTTGGCCCCTTAGTTCCAGTGAAAGGTGCTTCAGCATACCAAGACATTTTGGAAAATTTCATGCTCCCAACTTTATGTGAACAGTTTGGGGATGTCCCCTTCCTGTTCCAACATGACTGCACACCAAGCAAGGTCCATAAAGACATGGATGAGTGATTTTGGTGTGGAGGAACTCGACTGGCCTGCACAGAGTCCTGACCTCAACTCGATAGAACGCCTTTGGGATGAATTAAAGCGGAGACTGCGAGCCAGGCTTTCTTGTCCAACATCAGTGCCTGACCTCACAAATGCGCTTCTAGAGGAATGGTCAAAAATTCCCATAAACACACTCCTAAACCTTGTGGAAAGCCTTCGCAGAAGAGTTGAAGCTGTTATAGCTGCATTAAAAAAGAAATCCTGGGTGGGACAACTACATAAACATAGAAGTGAAATATTAGTAGGGCTAGTCTAAAACAATTCTAAAAGATGGAGCAGTGTAGTCCTATTATCACATCACTGTTCATGTAGCTACATTTCACATGCTGTGGAAATATAGACATGGGTGAATGGTACAAAAAAGCATTTAAGAAGGGATTTGTTTTGTTTTCTTCGCAAATTTTTTTTTTCCAGCAAAGATGTAAGCAGTACTTATTATAGTAAATTCCAACAATTCTGGCAGTTTAGATGACAGTTTTTCATGAAGCTAAACGCTTCTAGAAGCTTTAAGCTCTAAATTAAACTGACATTTGGCATTTAGGATAAATGAAGGTCACTAGTCATTTCAGTCCATCTCAGTGTGCCACCTGCAGCCATTTAAATGCAAATAGCATGAGAATTCTGTGTGTGTGTGTGTGTGTGTGTGTGTGTGTGTGTGTGTGTGTGTGTGTGTGTGTGTGTGTGTGTGTGTGTGTGTGTGTGTGTGTGGGACAGAGAGTGATAACTGGAGCACAAGGAGAAAGAGAGATAGATCGACAGAGGAGCACGGAGTACCCTGTCTACCCTCAAGTCTCTTATGGTGTTTCCACGGCAACCCTGAACGTATGACATGGTGAATCAGAGAAACAGAATACTTGACATTTTAGCTTCATCTCTGAAATAATGTCACACTGGGGGCAAGTACAGGGCTAATAAAACCTCTGCTGATGATCTCCAGAGATCAATAGAGCTCAGGAGAGATAACAAATCATGTGTTCGTGGGATGTGTGTGTGAATAGCTGGAGCTGAAAAATGGAAATATTTTAGTCAAGAAATGGTATTGGTTACAATAAATGTAGCATTATGCCAAATATGTTGCTTGTTGGTGCCAACTAGTTAAAATGCAATTAAGCTATTTTGTTAAACGATTTGTTTAGGTTACTACAAAACTATGAGGTTTTTTTCCTCAGCCAGCTACATTTTAGCATAAAAGCCATAATGCATTTTAAAAGAGTGAGGCAAATTGTTGGGGAATAAAAAACCCCAAACATTTTACTCATTATACTCACAAACAATATTTGAACACTAGCATGGAAAGACAATACTCTCTTTACACACAGGATATCAGCAACTGATGCAGACTTCCAAATGGTAAACTGTACCTTCTTATTATGTACATTTAGAGACTATAGTTCATCTTTGTCCATGTATAATTTGTGATAATATGGTGGTACAGTGGGAAGCATTGCAATTTGTGTTTAATCCTGAATGCCCGGGTTACTGACTGTGCAGAGTTTTGCATGTGCTTCCTGTGATTTGGTGGTTTCTCATGGTTCTCTGGTTTTCTCCCACTGTCTAAATGATACATATATGAATGAGTGAGTGAGTGAGTGAGTGAGTGAGTGAGTGAGTGAGTTAAATTGTGTTAGTAGTCCATCTTGCCAGCATCAGACTGGTCAATGCTTTTCAACCCAACAGTAATAGAGAGGTATTTAATGTTGCTCCACTTACCACATACCTCTTTAAGGAACCTTTAGAGGTTTTAAGGTTACGTACTGAACTCTACATACTGAATGTTTGAGATCTACAGTGGTGTGAAAAACTGTTGGCCCCCTTCCTGATTTCTTATTTTTTTTGCATGTTTGTCACACTTTAATGTTTCAGATAATTAAACACATTTAAATTTTAGTCAAAAATAACACAAGTAAATCACAGGACAATGATCCAAAACACACCAGCAAGTCCACCTCTGAATGGCTGAAGAAAAACAAAATGAAGACTTTGGAGTGGCCTAGTCAAAGTCCTGACCTCAATCCCATTGAGATGCTGTGGCATGACATTAAAAGGTGGTTCATGCTCGAAAACCCTCCAATGTGGCTGAATTACAACAATTCTGCAAAGATGAGTGGGCCAAAATTCCCCCACAGTGCTGTAACAGACTCATTGCAAGTTATGGAAAACGTTTGATTGCAGTTGTTGCTCCTAAGGGTGGCCCAACCAGTTATTAGGCTTAGGGGGCAAACACTTTTTCACACAGGGCCATGTAGTTTTGGATTTTGTTTTCCCTTAATAATAAAAACCTTCATTTAAAAACTTTATGATGTGTTTACTTGTGTTATCTTTGACTAATATTTAAATGTGTTTGATTATCTGAAACATTAAAGTATGACAAACATGCAAAAAAATAAGAAATCAGAAAGGGGGCCAACACTTTTTCACACCACTGTAGTTCCCATTAAAACCTTTTTTCAGAAATGTCCTCCTTCCTACATTCATCTTTAGTAATCACTTTATCTTCATATGGAAATCCCACCTATCCTGGTATTAATGATGGAAGATGAGACAGAATTCACCCCAGGTGGGATACCAGGCCATTGCAGGGCACCATTCTCACAATCACTCACAGGACAGGAGATTATTGGACAGGAGACTGAAACCCAGAGAACCTGGAGAAAAATATGCAAAACTCCAGGTAAACAGTAAGCTGAGCTCAGGATTGACCTAAACCTGTAGCTACACTACTGCACTACCATGCCTAAGTGAATACAAAATCATATAAACTCAGTTACAAATTAATTTGTTTCACTTTCAGATTAGATAGATAATTGGTGTGCTATATGTGTTTAGGTCTGTCTCGGTGGTACTGTGAGACTATATGGTTATGTGAATCCTGATGCATGCAAGAGTGTATTTTACCACAGCCACTTATTTAAAAAACATGTAAAGCCTTAATGAGGTGGCTCAGATTCATCATGTGAATATAAACCCTTAAACAGTCCCTAAATAGGTCCTGTCTATTTAGCATTTATGTGAATCATTGCGTTGAGCATCAGACTGAACTGGTGTGAAGGAAAACATTCTGCCCTGCACGTACGCTTTCTGACTTACGTGTGCGTGAAATGTTAGCGTCATTTCTGTGGCTGAAATCTTCTTCCAGCAGGATTTGTGGCGCATCGTCCCCTCCCCCATCAGCTTCATTCCAGCGCAAAGCAGCGGCAGAGCAGGATGGAGCTCTGTTTCAGCACTGGACAGCTCCATTTTACAGCTTAATTTGCTCCATCAGCTCCATCCAAACACCACAAACTAAATCGTGAATAGGTTTTTTCAAGCACATCTTGTATATATATATATACACACACACACACACACACACACACACACACACACACACACACACACACTCTGACCTGGATGTGGTGTGTCTTGCATATTGCCTCTTTTCTCTCTGCAGTTTTTCGGATAGTGGTTGCTGTCATTCGCTGATATTTGACTGGATTGATCCCCTGAGTGTGTTGTTGGAAGGAAATGGTTCATCGGCTCTGCTCTTCGTTTGGTGCAGCGAATATATTCACATCCAACCTAATGTGGAGCATCGGGAGGAAAAATCAACGGCCTGCCGCGATGAGCATTCACACCACGCACTGATGAGTCGTTCTGAGCTGCTGGCGGAAATCGTCCAAGCGCATCTGGTCGTTTGTAAGCTTCTAACATGTGTGGAGGTCCAGAGAGCCTTTTTGCACCAAAGAAAACAACACTAATTCCCGCAAGACGACTCTAATTTATCTGGGACACATCCGTTTTAATGCAAAACCCAGCAGCATCTTCGGGATCGAGAGGATGCCCGCTACTCTTGCACTCCTGATCATGTCCGCGTCGTATTTCAACCCTGGCTTTGCTCTAAGCTCGCATTTTGATTCAGGTGAGTCTTACGCCTCTTTATTTTCCTCTGTCAAAATGGAACATACACAACATGTTGTGACTTGTTCTTACAGATAACAGCTTTTTAATTTTGCATCTCTACATCTATACTCAAATCAAAATGCTCTTTCGCTGCAGGGAATGCGGAGCTCTTAAAAAAAACGACTGGTTTGTTATTGCGGGATTTGCAACGTTGCTGATAATATCAGTCAAACTGACTATCTTCGAAAAACTCTGCCATTTTTCTTCTGTACAGTTGGTACAATGAGAATGAAAAGAAGGGGAAAATACCTCCTCATTAAGAACAGTCAACGATTCAGAGCTGTCTTTGGTCACATATAGATAAACACTTCAACCTAGAATAACTGACTGAATTCTAGAATAACTGACTGAATTCTAGAATAACTGACTGGTAACACGTCATTCTTCATTAGTATTAACATTTGATGTCTTAGCCAAATGAAGGATATGGTTATGTGCCAGTAAAAAAAATGTAATATTAACAAAATTTTACCACTGACATACACTGATCAGCCATACCATTAAAACCACTAACAGGTGAAGAGAATAAGATTGATTATCCTGTTACAATGGCACCTGTTAAAAGGTGGGATATATTAAGCAGCAAGTAAACAGTAAGCCGTCGAAGTTGATGTGTTGGAAACAGGAAAAATGCGCAAGTTTAAGAATGTGAGAGACTCTGGCAAGGGACAAATTGTGAAGGCTAGATGAATGGGTCAGAACAAATTGCCAAAAATACTTGCTATGACAGAAAGGTTTCAGAACACACAACAAGTTACAGCTTGTGGAGGCAGTGTAATGCTCTGGGCATTGATCTGTTGGGAAACCTTAGGTCCTGGCATTTATGTGGATGATACTCTGAGACATACCACCCACCTAAACATTGCTGCAGACCAAGTACACCCTTTCATGGTAACAGTATTTCTCTTTCAACACAAAATGTGGCCTGCCACAAAAATTACTCAGTAATGGTTTGAATAACGTGACAGAGTTGTTGACTCAGCCTCCCAAATATCCCAAATTTCAATCTAACTGAACATCTGTGGGACAAACAAATCTGATCTAAGGAGGCTCCACCTCACAACTTCCATGACATAAAGGATCTGCTGCTAATGTTTTGGTCCCAGTTACTACAGTACACCTTCAGAGGTCTTGTCTTCAGGAGTTCATGCCTTAACAGGTCTGTGCTGTTTTTGAGGCACAAGTGAAACCTACACAATAATGGTTTTAATATTTATGCTGACCAAACCAAAAGATCAAATGCCCCAGCTGTTCAATTTTGAAAAGATTTGCAGAAAGTCTTTTCATTAAGTATTTTTCACACTGTCTAAAAGAACGAGGTTGTAAGTAAAGGTAGCATTCTGAACAGAAAAAAATTAATTAGAGTAATAGTGGTCAGCACTGTTTTTCAAAAAACATTATTTCAATTAGTTCTGGTCAGCAATGCAATCATCAGTTGTGCATTTTGTAGCCATTTTATATTTTGAAGTTATAAACATGATAGGCATGACAGCAGGTAGCAAAGGAACATATTTACAACAGTACTGGTTTGCACAGCCAAAGAGTTTTCAGTACAGCCATGCCTGCTTGGTAGAGAAACTGAAGTTGATGTAATGCAAATCCAGAAGAAGGTGTGTGAAATTTTTAGGTAGTTACAGCTGGCCACAAAAGAGATTAGATCTGATGTGACTGGAAGAAAACAAATGAATGGGTAGACAGTAATGGACAGAAATTCAATGTAATCTGCATTTTGAAAGAGTCACTGGTGAGGTAATCGTCTCATTGTACACCATGACTAACCCCAACACAGACAAAAACCTACTCTCAACCTCTTCTCCCAGCCTTCCATTTCCTGATAAATATATGAATAATCATGTTCTTTTTGACTACCTAGGGAAAATCTTTTAGCGGAATACTACCATTAATCTGTCAAATCAGACAGCTAATGTTGTCGCTATCAGGAATTTCACACTTTCACATTTCAAACATTGAGAATTTCTTCCAACATCATCAAATACTTACTCAGGCCCCAATCCTTCCAAAAGTAGCTAAAATAGTGAGAGCAGCACAGCTTGATTTTAGGGGGCAAAGCAAGTCACCTGACACATATTCTCCAGAAACTCTCTGTATGTCTGCATTGCAGCAGCCCATTACAGACCACAATCTCTTATTCTTTGCTATTTTCTGGTTTGACCCAGTAACACTGAGTGTCTTGCTGGGTTGATGAGGGGAATTCTAAATGAAAGTGAAGGCAAGTAATTTAGTTTTGGACCCCTGCAGACACAATACCAAAGAACAAATGTATGGAGGTAAGATGCAGAACCTTTCTTCCCATTCCTGCTGCTTTAATCATGACGTGTCAGAGATGATGGCAAATCTCACTTGGCTGTCAGTCTGGAGACACTGAATGGCATGACATGAATATGATTAGACTGAGATTTTATGGAAGAGAGATATAGGTCATAGCCGTTGAAGATTCTCAACACAGAGTGTAGCCTGGAAAAAACAAATAAACAAACCAAAAAAAAAAAAAAATTGGTTGCAAATGAAAGATATCCTTTTGTTAACTTCTCTTTTAATTTACAAACCCGATTCCAAAAAAGTTGGGACACTGTACAAATTGTGAATAAAAAAGGAATGCAATAATTTGCAAATCTCATAAACTTATATTTTATTCACAATAGAATATAGATAACATATCAAACGTTGAAAGTGAGACATTTTGAAATGTCATGCCAAATATTGGCTCATTTTGGATTTCATGAGAGCTACACATTCCAAAAAAGTTGGGACAGGTAGCAATATGAGGCCGGAAAAGTTAAATGTACATATAAGGAACAGCTGGAGGACCAATTTGCAACTTATTAGGTCAATTGGCAGCATGATTGGGTATAAAAAGAGCCTCTCAGAGTGGCAGTGTCTCTCAGAAGTCAAGATGGGCAGAAGATCACCAATTCCCCTAATGCTGCGGCGAAAAATAGTGGAGCAATATCAGAAAGGAGTTTCTCAGAGAAAAATTGCAAAGAGTTTGAAGTTATCATCATCTACAGTGCATAATATCATCCAAAGGTTCAGAGAATCTGGAACAATCTCTGTGCGTAAGGGTCAAGGCCGGAAAACCATACTGGATGCCCGTGATCTTCGGGCCCTTAGACGGCACTGCATCACATACAGGAATGCTACTGTAATGGAAATCACAACATGGGCTCAGGAATACTTCCAGAAAACATTGTCGGTGAACACAATCCACCGTGCCATTCGCCGTTGCCGGCTAAAACTCTATTGGTCAAAAAAGGAGCTATATCTAAACATGATCCAGATCTGGGCCAAGGCTCATTTAAAATGGACTGTGGCAAAGTGGAAAACTGTTCTGTGGTCAGACGAATCAAAATTTGAAGTTCTTTTTGGAAAACTGGTACGCCATGTCATCCGGACTAAAGAGGACAAGGACAACCCAAGTTGTTATATGGGGTTGCATGAGTGCGTGTGGCATGGGCAGCTTACACATCTGGAAAGGCACCATCAATGCTGAAAGGTATATCCAAGTTCTAGAACAACATATGCTCCCATCCAGACGTCGTCTCTTTCAGGGAAGACCTTGCCAACATGACAATGCCAGACCACATACTGCATCAATTACAACATCATGGCTGTGTAGAAGAAGGATCCGGGTGCTGAAATGGCCAGCCTGCAGTCCAGATCTTTCACCCATAGAAAACATTTGGCGCATCATAAAGAGACGTCCCCAGACGTTTACAGACTGTTATAAAAAGAAGAGGGGATGACACACAGTGGTAAACATGGCCTTGTCCCAACTTTTTTGAGATGTGTTGATGCCATGAAATTTAAAAATCAACTTATTTTTCCCTTAAAATTATACATTTTCCCAGTTTAAACATTTGATATGTCATCTATGTTGTATTCTGAATAAAATATTGAAATTTGAAACTTCCACATCATTGCATTCTGTTTTTATTCACAATTTGTACAGTGTCCCAACTTTTTTGGAATCGGGTTTGTATTATTCTTTATGATCACTTTTTCTTTTTATACTTACGGATGGACGACCGCACTTCCTCTTAATTGTTGTTCATGATAGGATTCTTATTGTTAGTAAGCTTACTAGCTAAGGAATTTGTTGTATAAGAAGGCCTTTGTGACTCCCTTGCATTCCCGTTTTCTTCTTTTTAAATTGCATTTATTTGCTTAGAGTCAATAGTAGGGGCTGGACCTTTTCCACGGTCACTACGTACTCGGATATGAAAAAAAGGGATCAGTCATGACATGTTGCAGGATACCTGCAGTAACCTGTTCAAGGGCAAACCAACAAAGGCCAAGCTGCATTCTGCCTGTTATAGACAGATTAGTCTAGACTGATGATCAGTTCAGCCAAGGCATGTCTCTTTATGTACGACAGAATGAAGTTTGAAACCAGTAGATCATTGCAACTGGTAACTCAGCGACACACAATCCATTTCACATGGAAAACAAGTTTAATTTAGGAAAATAAGTTTAAAAAAACATTTCACTGGTTCATTTACAACTGAGAATTGGTTAATTATTGTCTTTAATTGTATCTATTTTATGTGGAAATCACAAGGATTGTGTCAGAGAGAGTGTCTTGTGGCATATTGTTCACTCAGTATGATTGTGCATGATTGATGATAATAATCATTACATCACTGCTCAGGAGAAGGGACTAATGGGTACTTACTGGCATGCTTGGCAAGCTCCTGTTTCGGCTTTCTGAGCTCAGATTTCTTATTGGGCAATTGTTCAGATAGCATCTGGCCTCCCCTTCATATAGGAGGAGCTTATCCAGTGTATCTGCGTGAGCTTAAATCAGTATGTTTGACTGTGTCTTTGCCAACTCATCCTGCAATTAACACGGCACATACTTGCTTTTGGAATGTCATGGTTTCAACTTCTGTATTACTCAAATTGACCAACTGCTTATGGATTTGGTTTGAAAGAAATCATTGGACGTGGGATCGTTTTTACTGGGTAAGAGTAGATTTCTTATTGTGTTCAGTATACAGTCGCATGTTTGACAAGGACACTTTTCTGAGATCTAAGATGAGGCATAACACGAACAATGTAAACAAGGTGGATCAGGGCATAGAAAAAGGAGACGGCAATAGAGCAGTACTGAAAATGGGCCAGGAGGGAAAGGCAAAAAAAGGGCAGAGGATGTTTATGTGTGTGATCCCTGAGTAAAGAAACCAGCTTACTAGATTAGACTAGGTTAGTATAGAGCAGATTGTTTCATGTAGACTTGACATACTCTAAAATGGCACTACTTGGTAATAATTTTTTCATTCACAGTAGAATAGTAGCTTTTCTTTGCAATACTTGTCTAATTTTAAAATGACTAACAGCAACCAGCATCTCTTAATGCTTAATTTTCTATGTTGCCTGGTTTAACATCTCTCTCAGCCATAATCCACATCCATGCTAGTGTGTCCTGTATTATTATCATATGAAGAGTTAAAATATCAAATTAAATTAGAATATATAGTTCAAGTAAAGTTAATAAAGCTTGTTTCTCTGCTGATATCATCTTGTTATTGCTATTAAGGATTAAAATGTATCAAGCTGCTTTGCAGGCCTACATGCTTGTTATGAAGCTATTTTGTGTGTAAGTGTGTTCACAGAGTGAAAGTGACAGTGTGTGTGGGAGTGTACAGAGGATAGCAGAGGATAATCATTTCAGAAAACAAGAAGAGAGCAGCTGGAGAAAAACATGCCAGTACTCACTCTTTCTTCTTATATGTCCTAATCATATTTTAGCATGAATATTGCAGCATTTAGATCAACCATCCATCAAATCTTTAATGAATATTTATTCAAAGAACTTTTGTTTTTGATGATGAAATCTTAATCATAGATATCTAACAGTGAAACATGAGAATCAGTTTTTGCTTTTTCAATAGGAAGCACTATTTGCCTGTGTGTGTGTGTGTGTGTGTGTGTGTGTGTGTGTGTGTGTGTGTGTGTGTGTGTGTGTGTGTGTTTGCTTACTGCCATTTTCACATGAATTTGCTCTCTAATTTTTACTTTTCAGTGCTCATCATTAGAAAGTAAGTTTTAATGAGCTGCAGTTATGTGAGGAACTATTATTTTAGTTTCTATTTTACCATCAGAGCCAGAAAATTTCACTTCGGCACTAACTATTTAGCTTGTTATTAGACACAGTACCACTACTGCATATTGTATCCAACAGATACAAAGCACTCTACATAAAACAACGACTATTCATGTTTTAATTGTTTCCTTACTCTTTCTTAAACTAGTTAGAGACGCTTATTAAAATAGCTCTTCCATCCCATATTGTGTTTCTAATATGGAATTGCAAGGACTCATTACAGTAAATCACTTTAGCCAAATGTCATAGCTGTTCAATGTTAAAAACGATAAGCAGCAATTTTCATTTTTTGGCTTTTTTCTCATTTTGTATAAAAAAAACAAAAAAACTATTTTTTTTCAGTCTGTGCCTTTAGTATATGCAAGAAGCTCGCTATTACATCCTTCTAAAGAAGCTCGCTATTACATCCTTCTAAACTATGGCTCATGCACAATTATGAAGCATATCAGTGCTAATGGTAATATTTGTCTGACGACAATTGACTCTTTTCTCGCAGTCAGTACATTATCTAGTCCAGACTCAGCTCCACAAAACTCCTGAGTCATAGCTCTTGCACTGCACCTAATTGTATCTAATGTAAAAATAGTTCTGACCTTATGACAAGTACCTGATTTTGAAACTTGCTGTATGCATGTGCTTAATTCTGTCTCCATTTCTACATGCATTTATAAAGCATGAATAAAATTACATGTCATGCATTTATTCAGTTAAGGATACGTTTCCTGTGCTAATCATTCCTAAAAAATAAAAGTGACAGATAAACAAAAAATTCAAGTCCCATCCCCTCTTCCCCTTGTGAGTTTGCACACACACACACACACACACACACACACACACACACACACACACACACACACACACACTTTAGAGATGCTGAGAGAACAGATTGTAAATACAAGGGGAGTTTGGCTTGAGGTATAATGGATACCCATAACACTAAATCTGTTCAAATGCATACTTATCGTGTGCCATCTGGCTACACTGCAAGCCACAGAGGTGTCTTTGTAGCATTTCATGTCCAATAAGGCATTGCCATTTCACTTCATGGCACTTGTGCTGCTGCCATTTTAAAAACAGCGAGCTTTGGTGTCTGAGTAAACAACACCCTGAGAAATATTTAGGAAAGAATTTCTAGATGAAATGTGGTTAAGTATAATAGTGTAAAACCTAGGATTTAAGTCTTGCTGTCGAAAAAGCGCAAACAAAGTGATCAACTTCTACCTAGAAATCTATGATAATGACAAATCATGATATTTGACCCAAGACCCAAGAACTATAGATAGATCAGGTTAAACAAGTCCACCTTTAACGTGATTTGAAAAACACCCTCAGAACTATAGAGCATTTGTAATGGAAGGCTACTGCAGCGTTTACCGGCAATGCAAGAAAAAAAAAACAGTTATCCGTGAATGAGTCTCAGGACTAACAGTAGGTCTGCCTCAGATGAATTACGTATGGGATGGGATATTCCGTTTCAACAGATCAGTCAGATATGCTGGAGTTATTGCTCTCGGAATTATTTTATGTCAAAAGAAGTGATTTACTGTCATTGTGTAACTGAATAGTCAGCCAGTGTAAATAAAATAAGACTAAGTTAATATGATTTTATTTTATTTAAGGTGATGCAGGCTGCCGGAATCATGTTATATAGATGTTATAAAAGCATTTCCTTTAAAGCACACATGATATAGATCTTTTTGCTGCCACACTACCCAATAGTTTACAGTCCATTGTGCAGTAGTTTTGTGTAGTCCAGTGTGTAAGTTGCAAGGCGGGGCCTACATGGATCGGACTTGTTGGTCCAGCACATCCTACAGATACTTGATTGGATTGAGATCTGGGGAATTTGAAGGCCAAGTCAACAACTCAAACTCGTTGTTGTGCTCATCAAACCATTCCTGAGCTGTTTTTGTGCTGTGGCATGGTGCGTTATCCTGCTGAAAGAGGCCACAGCCATCAGGAAATACCATTTCCATGAAAGAGTGTACATGGTCTGCAACAATGCTTAGGTAGGTGATACGTGTCAAAGTAACATCCACATGGATGGCAGAACCCAAGGTTTCCCAGCAGAACAATGCCCAAAGCATGACATTGCCTCCACCGACTCACCTCCTTCCCATAGTGCATCCTGGAACCATGTGTTCCCCAGGTAAGCGACGCACACACACCCGGCCATCCATGTGATGTAAAAGAAAACGTGATTCATCAGACCAGGCCACCTTCTTCCATTGTTCCGTAGTCCAGTTCTGATGCTCATGTGCCCATGGTTAGTGCTTTCGGCAGTGCACAAGGGTCAGCATGGGCACCCTGAGTGGTCTGCAGCTATGCAGCCCCATTCACAACAAACTGCGATGCACTGTGTATTCTGACACCTTTCTATCACAAACAGCATTAACTTCTTCAGCAATCTGAGCAACAGTAGCTCGTCTGTTGAATCAGACCACACGGGCCTTTGCTTACCATTGCATCAATGAGCCTTGGCCCATGACCCTGTCGCCGGTTCACCACTGTTCCTTCCTTGGACCACTTTTGATAGATACTGACCACTGCAGACCGGGAACACCCCACAAGAGCTGCAGTTTTGGAGATGCTCTGATCCAGTCTTCTAGCCATCATAATTTGGCCCTTGTCAAACTCGCTCGAATCCTTACACCATTTTTCCTGCTTCTAACACATCAACTTTGAGGACAAAATGTTTACTTGCTGCCTAATATATCCCACCCACTAACAGGTGCCATGATGAGGAGATAATCAGTGTTATTTACCTGTCAGTGCTCATAATGTTATGGCTGATCAGTGTATAAAACACATACACAAACAATTGAGCAATCATTATGCCTTAGTAATTGCATATTTTATTTAATGAGCTAAGCAATCATCAAAATCTAGGATAAATTCAGTAGTCTTATTACAGGCAGATTTTGTACTCAAGATCAGTGTTTCTTTCTCAAGCTAGGGCGACATGTCCTAAAGAACATTTTTGTAATAACCTACTCTACAATCTTTACACACACACACACACACACCACACACACACACACACACACACACACTTACTTCATCACACCTTGGGGCTACTCATTTGGCTACCATCATCACTATTCCACCTTCTGTAATGTTTTGGGATGTCGGACGAAAAGATCCTGGAGGAATAAAACCCCGCTCAGCATCACACCAGGGTCCTTGGAGCTGTGAGGCAGCAATGCTACACAATGCACCACCGTGCCACCCTATTCTAATCTGTGAAACAATACATCTTTATTGCTAATTAAAAGTATCACAGCCATTACATGAATAGCCTCAAAGCATGTCCAACTAAAAAGCTCTGAATTAAATGCATACATGGGCTTCATTAATGGGTTTGGCTCTTTGTCTCCCTCATTTAGACAAAACAGGGAAAGGGTAATTAAACAAAGTCGACTTAATGCAAGGTGAAATTCAGTGGTTATAGAACAGACAGAATAGTCAGGGCTTTAAATAGTGGTTTCCTGCCTGCTGAAGTGGTCAATCATTTACTTAATTAAACATTAGTGTAGAAAAAGTGAATCTTGATGATGCTCTAGTTTGGACTTGCTACTGTAAAGCAGGGTAATGAATCACTGACCACACAAAACAGCTTTGCCTTGAAGCCGAGAGATGCCACACTGAGCAAACAAGCCAAATGAACCTGTCAGACTAACTGCAAGTGCTTGGCAGGTGAACGCAGGTTAAATAAGAATTGGCAAGGTGAGCGTGTGTGCCTGTTAGTGGGGGGCTAGTGGGTTGGGCAGAGAAGGAGAGATAGTGTGAATAGACTTTTAACAGGAACCATGCTATCAGATTTAATACTGTTGTGTGTGTTATTAAAAGGTGTGAGACTGAAATAGTGTCATTGTGATCGCACAGCAGATGCTGGTTGCTCTGTATCCATAGAAACAGTCCTACCTTGTAAAGTTCTTTGCTGATGCATACATATCTCATGTTATACCACCTCCCTGAATCAGCAATATAACTCAATATAACAAAATATAAATCAGGATGTGGCACAGGTTTTAAATAATAAATGGGTTAAAATACAGCGAACATTTGTATTGTATATGCAGTAGACCCAGGAGCAGTGACAGCGAGGAACAGTGCTACAGACTGAAATAGAATAAAAACACAAGTGTCAGGTTGTATAATCCTTTCCCTGGAACTCCACACTCCTGGAGCACCTACAAAACCATTTCATCTTTCCTCGAAATGTGCAGTATGGATTAAAATTGCTCAATGTGCAAATATTTTAGCTTCTTATTTGCATGCTCCAAAAAAAAATCATTCATTCATCTTCAGTCACCACAGTGTAGAGAGCAATGAGCCAATCACACACACAAACAGTAATCATGTTCTATACACAAAGCCATTGGTGTGGGATTTATTTCAGTTTTAGGTAGGGATGCACCTGACCGATCATGTGATTAATATTTAGTTTTATCCAACAAATAAAGAGCAATGCAGCACCTTCTCAGGATATAGCCTTTTCTCAAACAGAAACTGAATGAAAACACGAGCAGTAAAATGCAAAATATATTCTTTAAATTAATTAAAAATATATTCTTTAAATTCTTTATATTTTTATGAAAAATAAACATTTCTGGACATTGTTTTCAAGAGGCTGATTTTAAAAAAAAATCATGACTATAGTTTTTGCTGTAGGGCAACATTAATAATGACATAGCCACAAACAATAAAAGCTTCAGAGGCTTATTACACTTGTGTTACGTTATATGATATTATTTAGCAGATTTTTGAGTAATTCTGTAATAGGGAGTTGACAGTTGACAACAGTCTTCCAGCATACAGTTTAGCAGCATGTTTTGAGCGGCTTTAAACTTACTTTATTCCAAAATGTTCAATCCAGCCAAACTACATTATGATTACTTGCTAAACAAATCCTGTCCACTGCTCCTCCTCCACTGAAAATATATATAGAGCTTGGGGCAGCATAAATATTCCCTTAATAGTCCTTCATTAGCACGTGATGCAGTGAACATCGGCTTATATCTGTCAAATAGCAGCATTTCTTTTATATTCGCTGGTCACTCAAATAGGTGACACCATGTGACTTCACTAGAATTTCAAATGTACAAAGTTGTGAATGTTGACTTTATATAAACGATTAACATTCATGGAACAGCTGATATTCATTTTGGGGATCTGCTACACCTGCCCCTATGGATGAACTGTCACCGCCCAACAGCAATGAGACGGGAACATACTCCGGCTCTGTACTATTTGACAGATTAAAAAACTGAGCATTTGAGACTTTTTTACTCCTTTCATCCTGACTAAACTAAACCTGGACTAAAGCAACTAGCAATGCTATTGTTTTTTGATGGTGAGGATGAAAACACATGAGAGAATAATAACCCAAGTATTTAAATTGTATTTCTGTAATAATTACATGATTTATTAAAATCAATCTTAGCCAAGTTTAACAATCAAATGCAATCAGGCACTATATTAACACACTATATTAAAAAAAAAAATTAAACGCATCAATCAGATGTAACAAGGGAGAACAATTTAATACAACCAAATTAATCTGACAACACACACAGACACACACAAACACACAAAATCTGTGTGCTGTGCAGTTCTAGCTCTGAAAATTCCACAGAAACCTTTCCAAGCCTTTCAGACACTACTAATGGACCTGCAAATGCTTGAACAGCCCTGACCCTTCCAAAAGCATGAGGCATATAAATAACAGCATATTTATAAAACCCTGCATGTCTCCATGGTAACTCCTGCTTGGTATCCGTGTCTCTGTGTGTTCATACTGAAGCACTCGACTCCACATTCATAATCACCTTGCTCTCATCAATAACCATGGAAACAGGGTCGACAGTGACTCAGACTGGAACAGCAGGGCCTTTAGACCGAGCTCTTAAGGACAGACGTTCATGACCGTGAGTCCAGCAGCAGTTATTTGAAAGCAAAATCTGAAGTGTCGGTTGTTTGTTGGGAGAATATCAAACATCTTGCATATTTAAAATTCCTAGCGTGAAACCTAATTATCAAAAATGTTCACAAAATGCAATATCGGGTGCACAATAAAAAGTGAAAAATAATTAAGATTTAATCTAGAGGCAACACTTTCCTGCTTTTGAAAGCTATTTGCTAATGAAAAAGTGATTATTCGCTCTCCTATATGTGTGTTGTATTTGTTCTGATAAGAAGATGTTTGCACCGTTTTTACCAGCCACCAACAAATCACATGAATATTTAATACTAAATATTTATATTTATGCAATATTGGATAACTGTAGGGATGTTGATCCATCTCTCTTTTCAAGGACTGTACACTTGACAGTCACCACATACAGCTGACGAGCATTACATTTATTCTCTCTGTAGTTATTTCATATGCATATTACCTTAAAATATAACAAGGATCAAAATAAATGACTATAGTTCACTACAATTACTGTCAATCAAAAATATTAAAATATGGTACTTCAAAGTAAATACTTCAAGAATCCATGCTGGGGTAGTGTGACGATCACCATGAATTGTATTTTTTTTCCTCCTGAAAAGTGTGGAGTGTGTTATTCTGCTTATACAACAATGATTTGTCAACGATTACCAGTTTTGAATTATTAGCGAATAGCACAACATTCTCTTTAATAACATTGTTACAAACACAGAAAAACTCAAGATTTTGATGGAATATCTGCCATAGAAGCCTGGGTGCATTACCTGAACAATAATGTATCAAAACTAGCACATTAATACGAACCTATCATATATTACAGACAGATATAATGCTGTTATGCAGTTATATATGCTTCTAATTAGTGAATTACATGTATATATGCAGTATAAATACAATCAACATACATGGTATATTATTTGTAGCATTACATTGTCCTTATTCTTTTCACAGCTAGTTCATAAAATATATATTATCTTTCTCTAAACATGAGGAAGATCCTCGTATGAGATACACTCTGGAAGACAGAAACAGACTTAGTCAAAAAAGGAACGTCATATAAATAGATATTTAGAGAAAGGCATGGGATATAGGATGTCAGAGACGGTCTTGCTATTTCTCTATTGATTTTGCACTTTGACTTTCCATAAGAGATGTTCTGTGTATCTGAAGAAGGGAGTAAGTCATAACAACAGCAAGCAGACAGAGGGAGGAAGCAGAAGAGGTATTCCTGTGTCTAGCTTTCAGTGTTAAGAGTGGATGTAATGTAGACTTTATTGATTAAAATTCACCCCCTCTGTGTGTGTGTGTGTGTGTGTGTGTGTGTGTGTGTGTGTAGGGCTGGGAGATATTTAATAGTAATACATTCTGTTAATATGCTTTTCTAAGATACTGTGGAGATTCTAAATTAAACTTACTCTATTAATAATTACAAACTGACTGGAAGCGGATGATGTGATATTAAGTACAAAAGTTGGATTTTTAAAGGCAAGTCCTTAAAAAACAAACCAAGACATGCTTTTTTGCTAAAAAAAAATAAAATAAATAATTTAATCAACTAATATTTTCTTATTACAATTAAAGGAAACGTGTAAATGTAGTTAATCTCTAAATTTGGTTATAAGGTTTTTTTTTCATATCCATCCACCACATTAAGAGATTAAAGAATTGTATATAACAGAGCATTTTAAATAAAAATGATAGAGAAAAAGTGAATGTGAGAGCATTTTACATATATGTGAGAGGTAATAAATCTATTCTATGTAAAAACTGGATGTATACTAAAGATGAAGCATTTTTTACTCAATGTCTTTAGCCTACTGGAAACAGCTACTAAAACATGAGACAGTGTTTTAATGCTTTGTCACATCAGAAATCAAAGCTAAGCGATCATGGGTGTCATAGAAGGTGACAGCATTGACTTCACGCTTCATTTGCTGTCATTATCTCCTCAATTTTCTACTTTTCATTTATTGATTTCAGTGTTAAAGCAAAAACAACTCAGTACTGTGGACCTTCAGCCATAGGAAAGAGCAACCAACAGCCAGCATTGTAACATTGAAAACATGGCCTTCACTATGATTCATGCTCATGTAGCACCGAGGTGCCAAGAGGAGTCTGACATTAATCTGAGTGTGTGTTCGTGTGAACTTTCCAAATACAGCTAAGCTAAACCAACATAGTTCCCCTGCGGTTCTTGTTGACTCATTCACTTACAGCAATGCCAGAGGAGACTGCTCATCTGTTGTGTTATTCATTCTGAGCCGCTATCTCTTAGCCCTGATAGGAGCAGAGTTTTTAGGATTAGATATATGGTCAGTAGAGTCCATCAAATCTCACTGTACACAAACAGCTTGGCCCAAATGCCCCGTTCCACTCAAAAATTCCCTTTAACTACCAAAACATAATGACCATGCGACAAAATTCATTACACTGGCACTAGTGTTCCTCTGCCAAGAACACTTTATTAGTAATCACCTGACTGTGTTTGTGTGAGAAACAAAACCACCAGTGTATAGTAATTACAGGCTTAAATAATGTTTATCTTTCCACTACAAACACAATGATGCTTATGCTGCATCAAATCAAATAGTATGGTCTAGGGGAAACCAAATGATTACCAGATAAAAATGTAAAAGACGAAAATGTGATAATTGTATTAGAAATACGAAAACATGCACTTTTACTTTCATTAATCGTTTAATCCTGGTCAATATTACAGTGGATACAGAGCTGATGCTAGAAATACTGGGTGTGAGGTGGAATCACACCCCAGATGGAACATTCAAAAACTCATTCACAACTATGGGCAGTTTATCTTAGTCACTCTACCTACTTGCATATTTTTTGGGTGGTTGGATGAAAACAAGAAGGGCTATTTCTATTTGTTCCCTGGTGTTTATTTGATGATACTGTTGTACATTTATTGACCTAGGTCCCATTCATAATCATACAATCCACAATTATACATTTCTATGCTTTTGATTTTTCCCACGGAACCTTACAGCACCCCTCCACCTGACCTAGGTAAGTCATTTTCCCTATTTACCTATTCCTTATGCTCTCTCTTTGTGGTATACTTTGATTTTAGTACAATAAGGTATATGTGCACTTCTATTAATATTATATTAATTTCTCATTCGGTTGTTCTGCTTCACCAGACATTTTCATATCTTGTTATTGTCCTATCTGAGAGTTGTTATGACGTTCCCTTCTCCTGTTCCCAGGGTTGCCGTACATTTTGTTTTGAGAACGTGCACGTCGGCCTTGCTGATTCTCACTATACCATGGTGCGTAGGTACAGACGAGCACATGGCTTTGGCTGCTGCCTACTGCCCACTTGGCTGATATCTCGGCTGAAGAATAAAGCTGGTAGTTGCTTTTTCTTCTGTTTTTGTAATGAACCTTTGGGTTCCCATAAAATAATGTTTATTAATGTCTAATAAACTACTCACTACTTGATTATGAGTCTCTATATTTATTTTATTTTTTTTTATCCATGTGCTATTGTTAGTAAATTTTAACTGTCATCTAAAGGTTATACTGCTTTGATATTGATTTAAGATGAGGATAGTAAAGTGAGATTAATGGATTATGGATTAAAATAAGTAAAGAACAGAGTTGCTTAATCTGAGTACTTTGTTAAGGATTAAATGATTATTAAATGATTACTGATTAAAGTAGATAGTAAATTATTATTAAATGCTTAAATGATTAGAGTAGATAGTAAATTAGATTAAATTTATTTAAAGATTACTAGATTAAATGATTAAAGTAAATTAGAGTAACAAAAGATTTAATAATTGAAATAGATTAGATTTATTTTTTGTAATTATAGTTAGCTAGAAGTAGAATTATGAATTGATTAGAATTTGATTTATGCAAAAGTATGATTCTTCAAGGAAATTTTCAACAGTAGTTCCATGCTTGTTACTTAGCAATCTGCTCCTTGATAATCGTTCTGAAAGAGAGCATGCAACCAGGAAATGGTCTAGAGTTCAAATAAGATTTGCAACCTGTTTACTAAATGGATTGTTTCTTAGATCAGTGACAAAATCCCTCATGAATATCTCCATTCAAAAGTAATACCTTTACACCACAACGCTGCTGAATTCTCAGATTTGATTGGTCAGCTGTAACTGCAGCGCCGACAATAGTTTCAGCAGCAAGATTTAGATTTATGTGTTTGTTTTAAAACATTAACTCATTTACAACAGCACTTAACTAATTTACAACAGCTTCGTTTACAGGTACGTGCCACTGGTACTTTAGGTGTTTCATGACCTCTTTTGCAGAGGAAAAGCAAGAAAAATTCGCAAAGCCTTCAAATCTAGCTGAAACCTACATCGTTATACTATATACTTTGAAATCATTGCTTAGAGGGGAAAAACAAAAATCTATTTAATTAACCCTAACTAAAACTATTCCAGTAGTCTCAAGAAGGTGGAATCTGTATGTTCCTCATTAACTTCTAATAAACAGAGCATAATTAAGCAGTGAAAATGAGAGCACTGTGCTCAGGTGTACGTTAAAATTTACAAAGACAGTGAAGGACAGACATTAAGCTGGTGAAAGGATTTCAATTAGACAAAAAGCACAGTCTAGTCTCAGAGGATGATGTCTTTAGTTTCTGGAGGAGTTACACAATCCCTGTGTCATGCACTGCAAAAGGAGAACTGCTTCTATTGTAGCTTAAATGTTCGTAGAGCTATTGCTCTCTATGCTGTAAGTGATAAAAAGAGAAAGATGCAGGTTCTCCGTTTACATATTTAAAATCCAATGCTGCAGTCTATGCATATATTTATGTGTACATGTGCGATTTATATGCACAGCCATGTATGAGTACAATATTCGTGGTACACTGGCTCTCCTTCTGGTCTTTGCCCTTTTGTTAATCTGAATCAGAGGCATAGAGCTTCAGTCATTGAGACTACATTAAGCTTACATGTCTTACCAGCTATACATGCTTCAAACTAGGATAGAATGCACTCATTTTAAGACAATGTATTGATAAGGTAATGATAAATGAATTAATTATACAATGAAAAGTCTTTAGGATGTAGGCTTTCTGGTTTCTCAGAAACACAACAAGCTTTTGTTGTTGATCTTGTTTTTTGTATGTGATACATTAACACTAACTAGAATATACAAGAGGCAGATAGACAAACAACTGTTTATAGGCATCATAATGTAAGTATTAAAAGTTTCCTCCCACAACAATTAATATGCAATTCATCATTCATTCATTGTCTACCGCTTATCCGATCTATTCTCGGGTCACGGGGAGCCTGTGCCTATCTCAGGCGTCATTGGGCATCAAGGCAGGATACACCCTGGACAGAGTGCCAATCCATCACAGGGCACACACACACACTCTCATTCACTCACACAATCACACACTACGGACAATTCAGAGATGCCAATTAACCTACAATGCATGTCTTTGGACTGGGGGAGGAAACCGGAGTACCCGGAGGAAACCCCCGAGGCACAGGGAGAACATGCAAACTCCACACACACATGGCGGAGGCAGGAATCGAACCCCCAACCCTGGAGGTGTGAGGAAAACGTGCTAACCTCCAAGCCACCCTGCCACCCTGCCCCCCTGCCCCCCTGCAATTCATCAATCAATTAAAAATTGTTAGCAAATCACTGAGGTATTAAACGAATAAAACATGTAAATTAGGCTGTTACACTAAACTAATACATTTCTAATCCGCAGCCTGAATCACACCATCCCATTGCAGGTTATTTTCAAAGCCAAAGACTGTCTTTTTTATTTATGCAGAGTTTAATGTGTGCAACATATTCAAGTCCATACACATAGCAATTTACACCTATAAGGCATAACTTTATGAGCACTGACAAGTGAGGTGAATGGGTGGTCAATTCTCATTGATGCACATGGGGAGTGAAGGCTGGCCCGTGTGGTCTGATCGAACAGATGAGCTACTGTTGCTCAAATGGTTGAAGAAGTTAATGCTGGTTCTGATAGAAAGGTGTCAGACTACACAGTGCATTACAGGTCAGGGCTGTTTGAGGGCTACCCCAAATTTAGAACACTTATGGTACTTCACTTGTCCCTTAAATGTTCCAAGTTGAACACTACAACAGATTGTTAATTTAGTGGCTTTTGGGGAAACCATTGAAGGTTCTATGTAGATGCCTACAACAGTGCTAGTTTTTACCTATTAGTCTCTGGAGAGCCAATAAAATCTCTCTCTATATATAAATCTCTATGTAGAACCTTGTGAGTGCTTCCACATTAACCCTTAAAGAACTTTTATGTGTATAAAAGCTTTGCCCTTCAATGTGTCTGCAGAGCATCCTTCCTCCTGGCTAAGAAAATCACTTTCCTAGTCTCACTATGGCAACGAGGCAGCATGTGGCTGATACTAAATGTAGACATTAACAGTACATGCTGAGCTGATATAGAGTTGTTGTTTTCTCTTTGACACAGTGTGTGGTTAGAAAGGACATTTTAAAACTCAAAGGTTGGCTTTCAATACTCAATAGAGTTGGTACATACAGACTACAGGTATTTTTCTCTAGCACTGCTTTCAGCACCTCCCGAAATCTTCTCCCTAAAGGCACCGCACCACCAAACACTGCTAGCATGCTTTAATGAACACTAACACTACATCATATTATTCTACTTACATTAGCACTGTTTTGTTGAGCTCATTCTTTAAAGACAATGAATCTAATTAGTGTATTTAAATGGTGTGCATGTCTGGAACAAATTCCCAGAGACACCACGGTGTTTGGTGGATGATTTAATTCAGCAGCCTAAAGCTGGCTTTATTATTAATCAGCACATTCAAGCTGGTTATATAAATCATGTGACACAAGGCAAGCATCAGTGTGAAAACTGAAAATAATGATCATTTTATACAATACAGTAAATAGTGGAGAAAAATGCAACAGTGCATGCAGATTAGGATGTAATTTTCCACTGGTCCGAGCTAAGCAGATGATAATTGGGGTTGGGCTGGTGGGGACAGAGAGGGAGAGAAAGAGCAATCCCTCTGCCGTTTGTTTGGAGACTCATACCGTCTGCCACTGGCCCAGGTCCAGCTCTATCTCTGTCTCTCCACTATATCCATGCATCTTTCTGTTTTCCACCTTATATCTCTTGTGTATTTTTTTTTTTATTTGAGTTGAAATTTAATTACTCTGCCTCCATTTATATGATGGTTTTATGCATCTTCTGTCTGGATTGCCTGCCCAGATTCAACCCCATGCATTTACACTGTGTTTAGCTATTCTGAATTCTTGATTGCTGCTTCACATATATAACCACTTACTTCCTGTGTTGTTCCTTGTTACAGATATTCAGCTTCAAAGCTGTAATTCTGCATGACATTTCAGCAGTCGTGATTTTTTGTGTCTTCTATTGTGATCTATTGTGTGTTGACATGTATTGGAAGGGGTTTTCGTTTGCATCTCAGACCTTTGTAGTGGTTTACATATCTATTTTAGTGAAACACAGAACAACAGTTGGCATCACAATGCATTTCAACTGACCTTTGTCTGTATACTTTACCAGTTTAAACTGTATCATCTTGCAAGATTTTCATGGGTCAACAGGTTCTTAGACACAAACACAAACACAGACACACACCAGTGGGGCAAATGCAAAAACACAGAAAGTACAGTGATCACTCAAGTTGAGGGAAAAAATCAGCTTTAAACTATTATGCACACTGATTGCAAGAAACTAAACCAGGTAAAAGTAACAGGACAGATGTAACCAACACAAACCAGTTTGAATCAGCATAGAATTCATGACTTTTATTAATCCTAGCAGGAAGAAGTACTACAAGACTACATGTTGTCCCATGTATTTTAACCACACCCACATCTCCACTACCCATTTGAATGTCATCAATAAATACTCTATATTACCAAAAGTTTTGGAACACCCCTCCAAATCATTGAATTCAGGGGTTGGGCTTGGCCCCTTAGTTCCTGTGAAATGAACTCTTAATGCTTCAGCATACCAAGACATTTTGGACAATGGACTGTGCACCAGTGCACAAAGCAAGGTCCATAAAGACATGGATGAGCGAGTTTGGTGTGGATGAACTTGACTGACCTGCACAGAGTCCTGACCTCAACCCATAGAACACCTTTGTGATGAATTAGAGAGGCGACTGCAAGCCAGACCTTCTTGTCCAGCATCAGTGCCTGGCTTCACAAATGCCCTTCTAGAGGAATGCTCAAAAATTCCCTGTTATAGCTGTTATAGCTGCAAAGGGTGGGCCAACTCTATATTACATTCATGTGCATGTAAAGGCAGACATCCACCATGCAAGCAAATTTGAGTCCTAATCAAACTGCTTTTCCAGAGAAAGTATTTTTAGGTGCATTAAGGACTATATGAAAACACTGGTTCAGCGACCTTAACCAATTAACAGCAATGACAGTTGTAGTACTCACTTAGTTAATGGCCATTATTTTCAGCACATTCGTCCGCGATATATATATATATATATATATATATATATATATATATATATATATATATATATATATATATGTATATATATTATATTTTTTAGTTTTGAAGATGAACCTTCCTTTTAAAGCAAAGCAGTAAAACTGGAGCATCCATTAGAGTCTTTTAAATCACGTGACCCAATTAGACGCGTCCTATTAGATGTATGGCGCTTTATAAACGAATATCATATATTGCACGTTAAAGTTCCACACAAAATAATGCACTATTTTAACGAGTAAACGTGTGAAGTTGTAATGCATTAGGTACAGGTAATATAAACGGAAATTGTACCCATGAAGTAGTTTTATTTAGTTCTGACTGTGATCTAAAAAATCAGGTTAGGATAATTAACTGGACTAATTTAATTGTTGTGCAGTGCCGTTATCCACATGTCCACCACGGTATTACCGGACGGACACAAGACGTGTGACATCATTTCCGCCGGCTTGTAAGCGACGTGGCATGGGAGTTTATTTTCTCCACATTTTAGCCGCTCATTCAAATGTAGGGACAAAAAAGCAGTTTTCAGAGTTGTAGATGGTAATAATCACGATCATTTACATTTTTTTAAAACTATATATTCTACTGCTGTATTGCCATAAAAATCCAATGCAACACACAATAGAAGCCTTGTCACTTCCCAGCTTATCAAAAATGCAGAGAACTAACCAATCAATGTAGTCTTTATGAGTTCGGGTATATTCGTAAACGCGGAAAGTGCCGAGATCGTCCAGCGTGCACGACAGTTTCTGAGACAAACAATGTAAAATCTCTTGCAGGCTACACGACCTCCAGAGTTATTTTTTGTTTTGCATTTTTAATATACATAAAAAAAAGGAAAAAAGAAAAAAAAAACCCCAGCACATTAGCTTAAATTAAAATCTAATATTGACTAAGCAGTCCCGAGGTCGTGTTGCCTGCACTAGAGTGTCTGAGGCAAGCAACATTGATAATGTGCTGTTTTTCCTTTTTCCTTCTTTTTTTATTCATTCATTCATTCATTGTCTGCCGCTTATCCGATCAATTCTCGGGTCACGGGGAGCCTGTGCCTATCTCAGGCATCATTGGGCATCAAGGCAGGATACACCCTGGACGGAGTGCCAACCCATCACAGGGCACACACACACACTCTCATTCACTCACGCAATCACACACTACGGACAATTCAGAGATGCCAATCAACCTACAATGCATGTCTTTGGACTGGGGGAGGAAACCGGAGTACCCGGAGGAAACCCCCGAGACACGGGGAGAACATGCAAACTCCACACACACGGCGGGAATCGAACCCCCAACCCTGGACGTGTGAGGCCACCAAGCCACTGTGCCCCCCTCTTCTTTTTTTATGTATATACAAAATACAAAACAAAAAATAACTTTGGATATATTTGCAACCCCAATATGCAAATATGCCAGCAGATGTGAGGGCAGGCTTATAAAAAGATTGCAGTAGCAGTGAATTTTTTAGTAGCCTGAGCCTTCTGGTACAATTCAGGATGAAATATTGAGTAGATCATCTATCCATATGTGCACGTGCACACACATATACACTTATGGCCATAAAATTTCAAGGTCATGATCATTCTGAATTTTACAGAATCCACTTATTCCATGCTTTTGCACTTATGACATTAAAATTTAGATGGATGGATTCTGCACATGGAACAGCTGTCACTAATCAGACAGGCATCAGCTGGATGGATAAGTGAAAGCATGATGGTTAAGAGGGGGTAGAGAGGGATGGAGAAGAAAGTACAGAGAAAAATGGGGGAGATTTGCAGCTTACTCCAGGTCTTATGTACCTTCTGTCCATCCCATCTGTTTCCACAGCAACTGCTGTTAAAGCCACAGAGTTCAGGCTTGTTGAGAGGCACTTACTGCTGTTTCATCTCATATTTATAGCTTTCAGCAGAATGCTCTTCTTGCAGTGATCGCCATTTAAAAATGCAGCACATCTGCACTTGGTTATCACTTTTTTAAATTTTTTCTTCTTAAAGTGGGTATAATTGGACGTGCCATTGATTTTGCAGTCTTTTAATTACATTTTTGATAGTTAATGGGTGAATTAGATTGCATGTCTTGATTTTAGCAATGGTGTTGAAAAAGGAAACAATGTTCATATGGATTGTTGCACACTTGCAGGCTTGTGAGCATATGTGTGGCAGGTGTATCTCAGTGAGTGAGAAAGATGGTATTCCTTGATTTCCAATTCTTCTCTATATTTTTTTTCCCAATCAATAGGACTAAGTTCTCTTAATCTAGCCATGGGGGTCACAGTCCAGTGACTTCTGTGCCGGTCCCAAGCCCGGATAAATAGAGAGGGTTGCGTCAGGAAGGGCATCCGGCGTAAAACATTGCCAAATTTAACCATGCGAATCGTCAGTACGAATTTCATCCCGTGTCGGTCGAGGCCCGGGTTAACAACGACCACCATCGACGCCGTTGACCTACAGGGTGCCGGTGGAAATTGGGCTACTGTTGGTTGAAGAAGTAGAGGAGGGAGGAGAGTGCACAGACAGAGAGAGAAGAGGAAAGGTAAGAGTGTAGGACTGAGAATAGGAACTCTGAATGTTGGTACTATGACAGGGAAAGGTAGAGAGCTGGCTGATATGATGGAGAGAAGGAAGGTGGATATACTGTGTGTACAGGAGACCAGGTGGAAGCGTAGCAAGGCTCGTAGTATAGGAGCAGGATTCAAGCTGTTTTATTATGGTGTGGATAGTAAGAGAAATGGGGTAGGTGTGGTCCTGAAGGAGGAGTTTGTGAGGAATGTCCTGGAGGTGAAGAGAGTGTCAGACAGGGTGATGAGTCTGAAGTTAGAGATTGAAGGGGTGATGTTGAATGTTGTTAGTGGTTATGCCCCACAGGTAGGTTGTGAGTTAGGGGAGAAAGAGAGATTCTGGAGTGAATTAGATGAGGTGATGGAGAGTATTCCCACGGGTGAGAGAGTGGTGATAGGAGCGGATTTTAATGGACATGTTGGTGAGGGGAACACAGGTGATGAGGAGGTGATGGGCAAGTTTGGAGTTAAGGAAAGGAACCTTGAAGGACAGATGGTAGTGGACTTTGCTAAGAGGATGGACATGGCTGTGGTTAACACTTATTTTCAGAAGAGGGAGGAGCATACAGTGACTTACAAGAGTGGAGGTAGGAGAACACAGGTAGACTACATCCTATGTAGAAGAGGCAATCTGAAAGAGATTAGTGACTGTAAAGTGGTAGTGGGAGAGAGTGTAGCCAGACAGCATAGGATGGTGGTGTGTAGGATGACTTTGTTGGTCTCTAAGACGAAGAGGTCAAATATAGAGATAGAGAAGAAAACCAAGTGGTGGAAGCTGAAAAAGGAGGAATGTTGTGAGGAATTTAGACAGAAGTTGAGGCAGGCTCTGGGTGGTCAGGTAGTGCTGCCAGATGACTGGGAAACTACAGCAGAAGTGATCAGGGAGACAGGGAGAAAGGTGCTGGGTGTGTCATCTGGAAGGAGGAAAGAAGATAAGGAGACTTGGTGGTGGAATGAGGAAGTTCAGGATAGTATCCAGAGGAAGAGGTTAGCCAAGAAGACGTGGGACATGGACAGGACAGAAGAGAACAGACAGGAATACAAGGAGTTACAGCGCAGAGTGAAGAGGGTGGTGTCTAAGGCCAAGCAGAAGGCATATGACGAGTTGTACACTAGGTTAGACACTAGAGAAGGAGAGAAGGACTTGAACAGGTTAGCTAGGCAGAGGGATCGAGATGGGAAGGATGTGCAGCAAGTTAGAGTTATTAAGGATAGAGATGGAAGGGTGCTCACAAGTGAGGAGAGTGTACAGAGGAGATGGAAGGAATACTTTGAGGAGCTGATGAATGAGGAAAATGAGAGGGAAAAAAGAGTAGAAGGGGTGAACTCTGTGGAACAGAAAGTAGATAAGATTAGAAAGGCTGAAATCAGGAAGGCTTTGAAAAGGATGAAAAGTGGAAAGGCAGTTGGTCCTGATGACATCCCGGTGGAGGTCTGGAAGTGTCTAGGAAAGGCAGCAGTGGAATTTTTAACTAGTTTGTTCAACAGGGTTTTAGAGAGTGAGAGGATGCCTGAGGAATGGAGAAGAAGTGTGTTAGTGCCGATCTTTAAGAATAAGGGTGACGTGCAGAGTTGCAGCAACTATAGGGGGATAAAGTTGATGAGCCATACAATGAAGCTATGGGAAAGAGTAGTGGAAGCTAGGTTAAGGAAGGTAGTGGAAATTTGTGAGCAGCAGTATGGCTTCATGCCCAGAAAGAGCACAACAGATGCAATTTTTACTCTGAGAATTTTGATGGAGAAGTATAGGGATGGTCAGAGGGAGTTGCACTGTCTGTTTGTAGACTTGGAGAAAGCGTATGACAGGGTGCCAAGAGGCTGTGGTACTGTATGAGGAAGTCAGGAGTAGCAGAGAAGTATGTCAGAGTGGTGCAGGACATGTATGAGAGAAGCAGGACAGTGGTGAGGTGTGCTGTAGGTCAGACAGAGGAGTTCAAAGTGGAGGTGGGACTGCATCAGGGATCGGCTCTGAGCCCCTTCCTGTTTGCTATAGTGATGGACCAGTTGTCAGAGGAGGTCAGACAGGAGTCTCCTTGGACAATGATGTTTGCAGATGACATTGTGATCTGTAGTGAGAGCAGGGAGCAGGTGGAGGAAAACCTGGAGAGGTGGAGGTTTGCGCTGGAGAGAAGAGGAATGAAAGTCAGTCGTAGTAAGACTGAGTACATGTGTGTGAATGAAAGGGAGGGAAGTGGAACAGTAAGGTTACAGGGTGAAGAGGTGAAGAAGGTACAGGAGTTTAAGTACTTGGGGTCAACAGTCCAGAGTAATGGAGAGTGTGGGAAAGAGGTAAAGAAGTGAGTGCAGGCAGGTTGGAATGGGTGGAGAAAGGTGTTGGGAGTTCTGTGTGAAAATATCAGCGAGAATCAAGGGGAAGGTGTACAGGACAGTGGTGAGACCGGCCATGCTGTATGGTTTAGAGACAGTGTCACTGAGGCAGAGGCAGGAGTCAGAGCTAGAGGTAGCAGAGCTGAAGATGTTGAGGTTCTCTTTGGGAGTGACAAGATTGGACAGGATTAGGAACGAGTACATCAGAGGGACAGCTCATGTTGGACGTTTGGGGGACAAAGTTAGGGAGGCCAGATTAAGATGGTTTGGACATGTTCAGAGGAGGGAGAGTGAGTATATTGGAAGGAGAATGTTGGACATGGAGCTGCCAGGCAGGAGGCAAAGAGGAAGGCCAAAGAGGAGGTATATGGATGGAATTAATGAGGATATGAAGCGAGATAGGTGGAGAGAGATGATTCGCTGTGGCGACCCCTGAAGGGAAAAGCCGGAAGAAGAAGGAGAAGAAGAAGAAGAAGAAGAAGAAGAAGAAGAAGAAGAAGAAGGACTAAGTTCTCTTAGTAAGAAGTTCTCTGCTGCATTTCATAGGAAAGTGATGGGGTGTAGGTGCAGCAGGAGGGATAATTGCATAGTGACTTGCCAAACCTGAGTTGCCAAAAATGTTTAATGGGTGTGCAATACCATATGGCATGTATGTGGTTGTCTGGAGCATATTGTTTGTAATGTGTAGATTTCAGTGTACATGGAGCTGGTTTTTAATATTTTGACTTGTATAGTGTATTCTGTATATTACTTTGTACTGTACAGGATGTACATACGTCATGTAAAAAAGTGAAGACTCAGGCAAACACCTAGAAATGAGATTTACACAATAAATATTACTTCTTTCTGTTCCTATTCCACTACAACCAGGTGGTAAAAAGCCAAGAGCAAACTTCATCAGCTCAGTTTCTTTATTAGGATGTCAACAATGAACACTTTCCGACAATATATGATCAGTGGATTGAAATACATTTCAAGGCACCCTAGTCTCAGCTTCAGGCACTGTAGAAAATATGATAGTGAGACTACTGTATATTTACCACTATGTTGCCAAAATGTTGCACACAAGTCTGTTTTTATTATAACATTATGTTCATAATTGTTTCCTCTTCACATTATATTAGAATAACAGCCTGTGTTTGATCACTGTCATTGACAAGTATATTGCCTTTTTTGTGTGTTTTTGGCCATGTTTGATGATGGAAACCGCTGACTCCCTAGTGATAGTTACAAATCTAACTTGTGAGGTAATTATTGTGTCATTGCATATATCAAAATCTAAACAAAAACATATGAATCTTTAAAATCATTTTCCATAAATCAATTAGGCTTAGCATTTGATCAATATCATCGGCAATACTATGCTGCCCTATGTCAGTTGACAGAACATAGAATAAAATATTAGACTAATATCAGTATAATTGTTGTAGTATGTTGGAAACTAAAAGATACATTATCTTGCTTAATTTGCTTTTCACTGATCAAAAGAAAAATCCCTATTTTCTTATTCTCAGTGCTGCTGACTTAATGCTGTTCCAATAATCTACTAATCTGCAAACACTATGTCTATATTCTAATTAGGATTAATGAGTTCAGGCTGCTTAACTATTTAAATTTAAAAAACTTTTCAATGCTGTAATTTAATGATATTATTACCATCATACTCTTTTTATATTAGCTTGCCTCTGTGACCAATATGAGCAACAGCCTGTACAGGCAGATGATGTTTTTCCTGCACCAAACTAAATTTGGTGCAGAATTTATTGGGTATTTATGCGTATTACTGTCGATCTCCCACAGATGGTGTTCCTCTGAGTGAGCTTTCCTGGTCGTCTTCTCTGGCTGTGGTGGCTGTGTCTTTCTCTGGCCTCTTCACCTTCATCTTCCTCATGCTGGCTTGCCTGTGCTGCAAGAAAGGAGAGATTGGCTTTAAGGTGAGAATATTGATAAATATCGTCAAGTAGCTCTGAAAGTTAAGCAAATCTACTTTTTATGCTTGAAAGTTTACGTAAGCCTAATCTGTCACAGGAAAACTGAAAATATGGACTTGTGTTGTATGTAATAAACAGCCAGAGGTCAGTCTAACAGAAAAGATGCAGCAGCTTTCTGATGACTCCTGGCATGGGAATTTCTCAAAATGTGGATTCAAGCATTTGGGAAATAAGGGTAGGGGTGAAAGAGAATGCAAGTTAAAGGCAGAACAAGAGCTGAAACTAGGGCAGAGAGAAAGAGTACCTGGTCATCAGTAAATACTCTCAGGGGATTAGCGGTTAACACAGCTGAAAAAAACACAACTCTTCTCTCCTGCCTAATATTTAGATTCTCATGTCATCAAATTCCACCCATATACTGTAAATGGGCCCAGGAAAACCTCCACAGTTGTTCCTTGGTCATGGCAGTCTGATTAAGGAAAATATGTTTATGCACAGTGGTCAAATCTGACTAGAGACTGAATACAGACTCACAAGTACATATAAAACATGCACACAGACACATAAGGTCATTCATAAACCTCTGCATCCCCCTAAGATAAATTTAAGAAATAAAGAAACAGCATATATAGCAATATGGCATTTAAGATAAGATAGAGGTTATACGGTGAAAGATTATGCTTCTAGTAAGAACTCAGACTGCTGCATTCTGGACTAACTAGAGCATCTTCTTTACATATGCCTTTGCTAAATTCTTTGCAGATCAGTTGCAAAATGGAAGTACAATTTCCATTGATAAACCATGTAGGGGTGCAAACTTATGCACTTTACTTTACACACAAACAAATCTATAGTCTCTCACAGGGTCTATTGCACATGTACACAATGTGATGCATAGAACAGTGTGCTGTGTGTGACATCTGGCTTATACATAGAGCACCTACTACCCACATGCTGGGTGTGACAGGAAGTAGAAGTGTAACCTTGGGGAGAAAGGGATAAGGTGTGGGAGGGAGAGAAATACGGAGGAGCCTCCTTGTTGAACCTAAAGTGCATCTTGCCTCTACAATAAGACACACTCTCTCACAAGTTTAAGTGTCTATGTGTGTGTGTGTGTGTGTGGAAGGCGTCTGCTATACAGATGTGAAAAAAGAGTGAGAAAGGAAGGATGGAGAAAAAGAGAGTGATGTCATGAGCTCAGAATGTAAAATTTCATCCTTCCCCCTCTCATTTTGGCTAGAGTTCTCAGCTGCTGCTGTCTCTTTTCTCTGTGGACTTTGCCCCTCCTTTCATACATCCATTCATCCGTCCATCCGTCCATGCATTCGACCATTCATCTGCCTCTTAATCTGTCTGTCTGCCTCTAGTTTTATTTCTCCCTCCCACATTTCCTGCTCTCCTCTCCCTCCTCACTTTGTATTCCCTATAAGTCAGCTGCACAATATCATCCACATGGTTACTGGTTCTTTAGAGGTGCAGCTATGTATCTCTCTTTGCTCTGTGGTCTGAAATGTATGATTTTTTGTGACACTGAGAGAGCTTCAGCTAGGGCATTTAGGTCAGAGGTTATTAAGTGAAGGTTCAGAAAAAGTACAGGTACCCTCAGGGGTTATTGCAACATTATGGGCACACCATAAGGAACTCAGGTCCAATATGTGAGCTTTTAGTAATGGGACAAGGTAAGCTTTTAATTTTAATTAATTCTTATTTTAAGATTTCTGAAATTTACAAACTTTTTTTGTAAAGAATTGCTGAATACAGAGGTTGCTCTGTAAAAAGGTGATAGTTTGGGGATAAATTATTAATATATCTGTACTGAGATGTGTTTTTCTCTCTTTGTGCACCATATGTCTTCCCATTCCCAATGAATTATGTACGAGACACATGAATGCTACATTGCTTTCTTTATGCCGAGGGAGGAAATAATTTAATCCCTATTTAGTTTGGAAACTACAGTAAGCACAGCATGAAATTTATTATGCATGATATGTTAGAAAATATATTGGGCAAGTGCTCTTATATTGTTCATTCTCATGATCTCAGCATTTTATCACTGTGATTACCAGAGCACAGCAAGTTAAATACCTGTGTGGATTGAACATTTTATGAAATATTTTAGTATCAGTTATTATTCTGTTGTATATGTAAAGGTAGGGGAAAAACAGGCCTGCACAAAAACATCAGAGTTACATTCTGAGTACAGTCTTCAAACCAAAAAGTCATATTATGTAAAGAAGTCAGATTATGTACAAAGGTTTTTAAAGATGTACTGCTTTTGTTCCTAAATTAAACTGCTCTATTAATATATTAACAGGGAGATACTTGTCTCTTGTAAAAAAAAAAATACTACTAAAAAGTCAGAATTCTGCTTTTCTACAACAACAACAACAACAACAACAACAACAATAATAATAATAATAATAATAATAATAATAATAATAATAATAATAATAATCATCATCATCATTCATACCTATTCAGCTATAGAATTTGACTAGTAATTAAATTTAAGCCTTTAAGCACAGTCATGCAGAAGTACTCAATAAATATACAGGAAGGTCTGAATTCATAGTGTCGCTGTGGAATTAACCATCATTTATATATGAGAGCTATTTTCTAGCCACATTTACCAAAGATTCAGTCAAGACAGGTCTTAAAAAGTCATTAATAACTTATGGATAAATATTATTTGGTCGCTTGATTAGATAAAATGGGTGTTTGCTGACAGAAATGTGATGATAGCCATTACAATCAACCAAGCAGAACTATACCCAATTTTCTGGCAGCCAGATGTCCTTGTGAAAAATAAGTCCTCTATAAACAGTGGCCCTCTGTTGCTCTGTATACTGTAACTCTCAGGGTGTGTGAATGTATACAGTAGATCCCTAGGGTACTATTTTTTTCTGTCTCAGCTTTCCAGTAAATCCTGCCTGAGAGAGCGCTTGAAAATCACAGTAGCTTGGAATCTTTATAATAAACCGATTTTACACAGAAAAAATAGCATGCCCTGCATATATGCAAATATTGGCCTATGAGATTTGTATTTTGTTGAAAACATTGTAATTTAGAAATAACAATTATTTTCAATTGTTACAACACAAATAGCTAACTAATCACAATTAAATGCATAATGAATAAATGCATTCTGAATAAAGTACCATCAAATTTGTCTTGCTTTTGGATGTAGAATGGTGGCTCATTGTTTACTGCAAAACGTAACGGTGCATTCCATCTAAAATACATAAATTAAATTGATAAACACAGACAGTGCAGATTGTTCGTTTCGATCCAATAAGTTGAAAATAATGTTTATCATATAATTGTATCATTTATTTATTTAGTCAGGGATTGTTATTTACAATTATATTATTACCATCAGTTAAGTCTTGTTTATGACTTACAGGTCTGTGTGAGATTCTTCCTCTGATTTTAAAACCATGAGTAAATAAAGGTATTGTTTTACTGACTGAAATACTGACACAAAACAAGCGTTTTAATTACCGTAAGGAAAAAAAACCCCCAGTATATTTCATCTCTATCTATCTATCTATCTATCTATCTATCTATCTATCTATCTATCTATCTATCTATCTATCTATCTATCTATCTATCTATCTATCTATCTATCTATCTATCTATCTATCTATCTATCTATCTATCTATCTATATCTATTTGAACCACTCCACTGCCATGCAAAGTAGTCTGTTAACACAAAGATCTGGTTGCTAAGCAACATAGCAGACAAATGGTATTGTGTGCACAAAACAACTGAAGTATAAGGGTTTGTAACTGCTTTGAAACTTGTAGCATTAGCACAGAATGTAGTTATTGTGACACGGTCACAGGTATACATTTATCAAAGATTTTACAGTGACTTCACCCAGCTCAACCAATCAAAAATCTATCTTAATCTATATTTTAAATGTACTTTCCTCCAAATACTGTAATAAGACAGAGAAGTAAGGGGTGAATGATATCTGTGTTTAATAATAGGTTTAAGTAAAAGGAACAGCTTCCAGGCATAAAAAAGACACGTCTCAGTTTTGACCCATATGCACATAATTAGTCTAAGAATCCCTCAAGCTTTTTCATTATGCCTCTCAATGTCTGACTCTCAGTAGCAGAAAGATTTCCTGTGTGAGAGATTTCCAGTGTTGCTTAGCATGGGACTCGTGAGACTCCAAAAAGCTTTTCATTCATCCCAAATTAAAGTAAATGTGATTAAATGAACATTTGATATGAATTACGTTGTCTGGTGATATGCATTCATTTCACTTCATTGTATTTAAATGTAGTTCATTTCACTTCATATGTTGTAAAAAAGAAAGAAGGAAAGAAAGAAAGAAAGAAAGAAAGAAAGAAAGAAAGAAAGAAAGAAAGAAAGAAAGAAAGAAAGAAAGAAAGAAAGAAAGAAAGAAAGAAATTCCCTATAGGGGAAACAGGAAAAGCTGGGAATTACAGGGAACACTGAAGGGTCGTGTGAAGATGGGGACCATGGTGTCCCAGAGAGGACTGTAGGTCTGTGTGTGTGTATAGTAAAGCATATAAGGTCACTGTTTTCCATTTCTTTAACCCCAGAACACATCAGTTTTTTTTAAGTCAAGTGGATGGCTCTGTAAGAGCAGCTGGAGAAATATTTCTAATAATTAGTAAAATGTAATTTTTTTTTCACCACCGCTCTTTATAATATCGCTGTGGGCAGATGTAGATCTTCTGTATTTGAGACAAGGCTGTTGAACTGAAATAGTTTTTAATCGGGACTGAGAGATATTAGATTTGGTTAAAGGTATGAGTCTCTTTGCTCGCTATAGTTAAATTATTCACATCCATAATTCATATTGTTAAAATGTATTAATATATATATTATTTTTATTTCAATGATGAACGAATGAGTGATGAGTGAGGCTCATAATTACAGTGCATGTCCGTTTCTGGATCTTTATTCCAGCATATTGTATATAAAACAATAATCAGATTTTAACTTGAGAGTGCTTACACCGAATCGTTTGTTTGCACATATTTCTAGTTATAAAACTGTTCATGGACAATGGGCTGCTGTATGTTAATGCATCATGTGGTCATGTGCAAGAACACAAACTAAAGATGATTCTGCATGTAGCTGAAGTCAATTGCTGTTAGCTGATACAAAACATTTGGGAGTTAGGAAGTAAGACATAAACATAAATAAATAAATAAATAAATAAATAAATAAATAAATAAATAAATAATATATTTGCATAAAAACAAAATATGATTTTAAACATTTCTTTTCCAGACCATTTATGGATGATTAATTTGGTTAGGTTTTACATCCCAGAGAAATGTTTGTGCATAAGAATAAATGATTACATTAGTAGTTGGATTAAGGAGTGATATTCTAATAAATCTTCAATTTGCTTTACATTATTTTACATTAGTTGATGATTTTTGGAATTGGAAAATCCTTGTGAGGGGGTACAAATAATTTGAACATCGGGTGAATTAGGTCTCTTTTCCAGTGATTGTTTAGAGGAATGCTCATCAACAGGATCACTCCAAATGAGCATTATCTCATATACATAATACATCATTTATCATTTACAGTACATTACACTCATGGCTGATTTATCCAGATGATGAGGCTACATTGTCCCCTTTGCTTTTATCCTTAAAAAAAAACCTTCAATTAGTGTTCTGCATGTAGAATTAGCTCTGAAGTCCATTGTATTTCCCCCTTTTTATAAGATGCTAACATTACAACAACAACAACAATAAAAAGCATCTCTGTTCAAGTTACAGATTACACTGTATGCTACTCACGTTAATTGGAGATATCCTGTTTCATATGGGTCATAATGCACAGAAAGTAGGTCACTGTATAGCCTAGACAAAATATTTCAATACTGCATATTGCAGTGAAAACCTCATATTTATTCAATAATCCTTACATTTTTATTATATGCCATTCAGCCTTACAAATCCATCATACTGTAGTGCCCCACCCTGTTCCCAGTGTTTGACCTCAGCTTTCTGCCCTCTGTGTACTTTGCTGGTGTAGGAGTTTGAGAATGCAGAGGGAGATGATTGCCAGGCCGACATGTCAACGCTGGCATCGCCAGCCTCTGCCGGCAGTCCTGATGTCTACGTCTTGCCTCTAAGTGAAGTCTCACTTCCTGTCGCCAAACAACCAAGCCGCTCAGGTGAGTCACCGGTATTCTGCTTCTAATGCCATCTTCTGTGTTCACAGAGTATACTAAAATAAGAACAGAATAAAAAAACTGTATGAATAAATAGCCTTGAGCCAGCATTGCTATTTTGTTTTGTTTTGTTTTGTTTTGTTTTGTTTTGTTAGTATTTGTCTGATAAAATTTCAAATCATTAATCAGTGGCCCAAGATTCAAGAGCCTTGGGTAATATGTATTAAAAAGCAAAACAAGTGCGGTCTCACCAAATTACCTCTATCCAGGGCTCAGAAACAAAATCAATCGGTTTGTTCGGTGAAGAATCGATGTTTTAATGTTTTACTTCTTGCAGTTCAACTTCAGAAAGAAAGAAAAAAGAATAATCTTATCTTTTTCTATATAAATTGTATGTGATTATAGACATTTTAAACCTATTTAAAACCTTCCAGCTGTGTTTGTATTGATAAGGACATGCCCGCCCACACACACACACACACACACACACACACACACACACACACACACACACACACACACACACAGTGGAATTTAGTAAAAATAACTTCAAATGCAATAATCCCAACGATAAAATGTTACACATTATCATTGTCTCTCGCCTGTTTATAAAAGAATAGACGTTTTAGATGGCTAAATGCCCATCTCTAGTCTGGTTTAGCTTAACTAATTTTCTTTCATCAACAACAACCACAGGCTTTCTGTCTAATGTATGCACAAATTGTAATACAAACAATGTATTAAAAATGTACCTTGTTTAATGATTTGAAGCTCTACAAAGCGTATATCCTTGCCAAAGTATAAAATGATGCATTGACCGAAATCACGAGACATGATGTTGATACAGAAACATTTCAGGTATTTTGGAAGTAAGATACAAAGGATAAACTAATGTGATAGATGAAAAGGAAACTCAACCAGACACAGAGATTTCAAATGAATGTTTCTGTCCTGGAACATTTAAGGATGATTACATAGTCAGATCTGTTTTATTTCCTAGTGAAAGGGTTTTGTACAGGAATGAATTAACACATTAACATTAGCAGATGGGACAGGTACCAAGGAACATGTTAAGTATATATTCAACTCCATTTCAAATCATTTCATAATAGTTGGTAAAATAACTTATATACTATATATGTGTAAGTCTAAAATCGTTGTTAGGTGGTGTAGATAGTTTGAAAAAGTATAAGTAAGATCTGTGTACAGATAGTTTGTACATAAAGTGAATTATATCTCTTGCTCAGTGATCAGAGATGTTTAAGCCAAAGAAATGCTCCGCAAGAGTTCCAAGGCAAATGAGAAACATCATATATACATAATCATCATATACGATACAACAAACAGGTCTGATTCATCCTGATGACATGGTTACTGCCCCCATGCTCTCACATCAACAAGACAAAAACAGAGTCTTCATTGACGGTTCGTTCACTATGTCACTGTTTCCTCAGTCTCTGAGTTCATATTTTTGGCATAAATACCTTATCAGGCATTTGGATTCCAGAGCAGCTTGTACAGCAGATAGCACAGGAAACGTGTGAGAGATTGTATGTTTTTGGCTCCCACTGTCAAGCATGTTTATTCTGGAATCCCTCTCTTCTTATAACTTTACTACTCTCTCTCTCTCTCTCTCTCTCTCTCTCTCTCTCTCTCTCTCTCTCTCTCTCTCTCACTCGCACACACACACACACACACACACACACACACACACACACACACACACACACACACATTCTTTCCAATAAAACATCTGCCTATTGCATAATACCGCCTCAGCAAGCCTACATAAATTCTACTTGGAATCTTTGGCATTCAAACGAGCATTTGTAAAATCAGTTCCATAGCAAATATCCATCTCTCTCTCTCTCTCTCTCTCTCTCTCTCTCTCTCTCTCTCTCTCTCTCTCTCTCTCACTCTCTCTCTCTCTCTCTCTCTCTCTCTCTCTCTCTCTCTCTCTCTCTCTCTCTCTCTCTCTCACTCTCTCTCTCTCTCTCTCTCTCTCTCTCTCTCTCTCGATGTTGTGTTCTGTATCAGAGAGATAGCATAAGAGTCCCAGAACATCCTGTAGGCAAAAACGTCATAGACCATAACGGTGTGCAGAAGTGACATTTTAACTTGTCATTTCTGTTGTCATACAATTAATGTAACAAATCATCACAGACATCAAATGTTTCGTTTCATCGTTTTATGTCACAGCTAGCAGTTTTTGGAGATATAAATTGGTTCAGTTATGGATAATCACCAAATCTGGACTACCATCAGAAGAAGTGAGAGTGAATATTTGTGTCTTTTGTCTACTTTTTTTTGCAAGACATAAGATCACATGTTACTGGGAACATCAGAACTATATAAAAAAAAGGTCTGGTGTATTGATGAACAGTGTGTTGAAGGAAACAGCCTTTTAAATTAAATAATGACCAAGCATGTATTTGTTCCAGTTTCCCTGTAACTGTGATTTTATAATATTCACATAAGAACACATGGATAGAATTATGCAATCCTTAGGCAGATTATTTCCTGTGAGCTCCTGAGAACCAATTTAAAAAAAAATAATATCTAGAACATGTGGAATGTGTTGGTGTTTTTTGAGCATTGCTGGAACACTGATGCTATTTGAGGAGTGGTCATGATGATGTCACTCTTGTAGAGATTGCAGGACTGGACTGATTTATGACCTCATAAACACTTCTGTGTGGATAAAACTACATTACTTTAATCAATTTACCCTGATGGAGCCAAGAAATATATATATTTTCTGATTGCTTTTTTTTGTTTGTTTTTTCTTTGTTTGTTTTTGTTTTTTAATAGTTAGATAAGTTAGATGAACTGAAAAAAAAAGAAACAGAAGTGTGTCTGTGTGTTTGGGTGTGTTTCACACCCTAGTGTCTGGAAATGCATTCGATTAAGAACACACCCTAACACAGCTGTATACTTTAGGGAACATGATGCACACACATGTGTATGTGTAGTATCTGCAGTCCCAAAATGACACTCCCATATTGTGTGAAACACAGATACTGCAGTTTTCTATTTGTTTATAAAGGCTTATCTACACATATCACAAGCACAGTTTTTTAAGACGAACTCCTACATATACACACACACACACACACACACACACACACACACACACACACACACACACACACACACACACACACACACACACAGAGCCTGTGTGTGTGTGTGTCCGTGTCCACAAAGACATGATTTGGTCAAATTGGTCATGATTATGCAAATGTAAGGACAAGGACAGTAAGTTGTGTGTGCATGTTTGTGTGTGTGTGTGTGTGTGTGTTATTTACTCATTTCAACAGTCTAGTACAGGTTAAACCATTTCATTGCCATCGACACAGACATGAAGAGTAACACTACCTCATTTGTGGTTACACACACTCACAGGCTCACTCCAAGCAGAAAGCTCCTTCCAGCAATGCATTAATATTAATAACACGTGCTGTTGTTAAGGCTAAGGCTTATCATTTTTTAGTAGACCCATGTGATATTACACAATATATGGGTGTGAACTTCTTAAAATCAACATGTTTTCAGTCTACATTGTCTAAAAATACTTGGGGGAAAAAGAAGATCACATTTTTTTCCACCGTAGTTACAATAGAATGGTGCTATCAAAGCCATTGATAATTTGAGTTGACATTCAAGCAGGAACTGTTTCAATGTTTTACACTACTTTTGTGTGGCAATCTAGAAAACCTGATTGATGTGCCTAGATTCTGGTAAGCAAAACCATTAAAGATGAAAAATCAGGTTTTTGGCCATAAATGAACTTTCAGAAACCATAAATGTATATTTCATTAAACTGGAAAGAAAAATTAATTTACTGTCTAGCCTTCCCTGGACTATCCTTTTAAGTTAAGTTGTCTTTATTTGTCACATATACATCACTGCACAGTGATATTCTTTTTTCACGTATCCCATCCTTGGGGTCAGAGTGCAGGGTCAGCCATTATACAGCGCCCCTGGAGCAGGGTGGGTTGGGGGCCTTGCTCAAGGGCCCAACGGTGGTAGCTTGGTGGTGCTTGAACCCTGATCTTCCAGTCAACAACCCAGAGCCATAACCACTTGAGCTACCCACCCCCGTCTGTTCAAATGTAGTCCAATTCTGCAGAAAAACACAGAACACTCCAACAACGCTAAACATTTACATAATTGTACACAATGAATGTTTTAGCATAAATTCCTAACTATAGGGTTTAGGTATATCTGTTAATAAATTATCTTTTATCACCTTTTTATAAAAACATCTTTTCTATGTTGTCATACAAGTCACTATACTGCACTACAGCCACTTCTTCATGCCCTCATCCAGACATGCCAGAGGGCACAAGGGTAACATTGCCCCGCCCTCATCAAGAATGCTGAAGCCATCTCAGCCTAATAAGTTTGAAAACAATACTCTGAGTGTCTCCCCTGCTCTCGAGGGTACCAAGCGGTGGCAGAGGCTGGACAAAGACCTCAATTCTCCACAGAGAAAAGGAATGACTGATGACTGCTCACTGGAACATGACATGGGCGTAAAATATGGATGTCACAAAGACGACACGTCACACTTTCACAAAGATCCATCTGTCTAGTAAAAGTGAGGGAGAAACAGAGGTGTTGTTATGCTACTAGTGCTAGAGCTGTTGAATTAGATGGTGCTGGTTGATTGGGCAGGATAAAGATGTGCATTGAGTCAACACAGCAGGAAGCCTTCAGTCGCAGTTCCATGAAGCTGAGCGCATTTTCCACGAAACGCTGCACTGCCAATGCACATCCTCATTTAAAAAAAAATTAGAGTAGTTGATTGAAGGTGAATGACTGTAATCGTTATAAAAGCAGTGTGTTTTATGATTGATCTTAAGGTTTTCTTTGTATTTTGCAAGTTTTTGAGAATTTTGCTTCTAGCTGAAAAAAGTGTCAGCATTTTGGAGCCATGGCATTTAATCAGCTCGGCTTAACAAAGGGAAATTCTCACTTCTGTACTCTCTTCAGCTCAGTACTTTATAGCTCAAAAGTCTTAGAAATACAGAGAATTGCTTGTTTGGGTCAGATCTTTGGAGGATGATGGAGCTTTATGGAAAGGGGTTTCTTTTAGCCTTCAACCCAGGACTGTGCTCGACACTAGAGACAGAAAATTTGGTAATTTCCTACATAGAAACTTAAGTTCCTCACGTCTTCACATTTTACTGCTAAGGAAGGTCTTAGTTAAATATTTACTAATATTCAGTTGCATGTTCATGGCTGTTTTTCTGTTTGTTGGCGGATCTTCAGTCCAACTCCAGAAGTCAACAGATGCATCTCGCCACAGTTTGCTCTACATTAAAGAGATTGGGCATGGATGGTTCGGCAAGGTAAGCCTTATTTACTGATTATTAGTTTAATCATCTGCTTGCTGTGCTGTAGGCACATGTTAGCACAAATCAAATGTTTAGTGCCCTTCTGCTTTATGGCTGCACACAGATGACGGTCATGCTTTCTGACTGGTACGACCGCACAGGGACAGACACAGATTTGACTACCTTTTATGTTCAGTATGTTCAGTTTAAGACTTCTTTAAGGGCTTCTTAAAGAATTGTTTAAGCTTTTTTTGTAACTGTAAATCTATAGTAGCACTTTATATGAAGAGTAGCTACACTGGACCTTTCTAAGACATTTATAAGCACTGCAATGAAGTACACTGCCTTTATATGAAAGAAAGAAGAGAGAAGAAGCCTCACTTATTGTTTTGAGTCATCTGATTGAGATTGTTGTTGTATTTTAATGTTATCTGAAAAGTTATTTTGTATTTGCAACCAAACATTCATGAAGTATTAAATAGATTTTTTAAGTGCTATCTGCCATCTTTGCTTTTGGTTGTTTTTTTCTTCATCTACTTCTTATAGAATCATGAAATTTGACATTTTCAGTTTGCATTTAAAAACTATTATGAAACACCACTCCAATAAACGTTAGATATTTGCAAAGCCCACGTGCTAGAATTGTTCATTTTGATCTTTTAAAAGTGGTAATCAAATGTGCATCTATAACATCATGCACAGGGTTGCCAGGGGCAGACCTATGTGGGCTAGTTTGAAGGTGGAAAGACAAGTACGTGGGAGATTATTTTTTAGCCTGGTTAAGCCCGTGGTTGGCAAGATCTGCTTTAAAGCTGATTAATCAATTTTCACAAATATATGATATGGTAAACAAATGTAAAGTGTAGATGAAGTTATATAATGCAATGTATAGAAGAATTTGTGTTGTAAGATATATTAGAAAGTTTAGAAGAAGTTAAAGCGGTTTATGGCATAGATAATGTCTGTATCAGGTGAAGATATAAAGTCATATTGCAGATAAAGCAAATCAAAAATGTCTGTGTATCAGAGTGACCTTGATTCCCACTCAAAAGGCTGAGAAAACAAACAAAAAAACCTTTTAGGCAAGGTTTACATCCTTTTGTGAGAAACTCTGAGTATGTATGAGTTTTACAATTTGTCATCAATGTGCTGTATATAAAACCAGACTAAAAATATGAGATAAAAAATAAAATACACCGATCAGGCATAACATTATGAGCAGTGAGAGGTGAAGTGACTAGCACTGATTATCCTCATCATGGCACCTGTTAGTGGGTGGGATATATTAGGCAGCAAGTGAACATTTTGTCCTCAAAGTTGATGTGTTAGAAGCAGGAAAAATGGACAAGCGTAAGGATTTGAGCGAGTTTGACAAAGGGCCAAATTGTGATGGCTAGACCACTGGATCAGAGCATCTCCAAAACTGCAGCTCTTGTGGGGTGTTCCTGCTCTGCAGTGCTCAGTATCTATCAAAAATATCCTTTAATCTTGTAAGTCCATTAAGTCCTGTAAGTATCCTTTAAGTTCTGTAAGTTGCAAGGTGTGGCCCTTGGAGGCAGGACCTAATGGATCTGCTACTAACATCTTGGTGCCCGATACCACAGCAGACCTTCAAGGATCTAGAGGAGTCCATGCCTTGATGGGTCAGGGCTGTTTTGGCAGCAAAAGGGGAACCAACACAATATTAGGTCATAATGTTAAGCCTGATCGGTGTATATAAATATATAGTATCAAGAATGTTCTCTTCTCTCTTTCATATAAAGACAAAGTCACATTTTGGAGAATTTGATAAACTCTCCGGGATGGTTTTTAAAATGAAAGGATTTATGCAATGTTTACTAATGTGTTACAAAGAACCTGTGTAAGAAGCCTTTGTATATCTACATATAATGTGCAAAATAATCATCTTGTATATACAGTGTGCCTAATGATTTCATTCTCATGCTCTCTCTTTCTCTGTTTCTGTCTTTCTATACACAAAAATGCATATACATATACACTCCCTCAATTTGTTCCATTGACTGGGTATGTTCATATGTGTGTGTGCGTGTGTGTGTGTGCCGTTGTCTTGTCTGCATGAACGTTCATGTCCTATGTCTTGTGTACATGTGTATGTTTGTGCTTTCACACATCCTGCTTTTCCGCCCATATTAAGGTAATTTGCAAAAGCATCATTTATTTAAAACAAAAACAAAAAATTATTTTCTGTTTCTTTCCCCTCTTGTTCATTCAAATATGTGTGTGTGTGTGTGTGTGTTTGTGTGTGTGGGGTGGGTTTGCTTTATGTATGTATGCATGTGTTTGTCTTCTCTCTTTGTATCTGTTGTTATATGTGTTGTCTGTATGTGTGTGGGCATCTTTGTGTGTGGGTCTATGTTGCGTGTGTGTGTGTGTGTGTGTGTGTGTGTGTGTGTACCGTGTGTCCACAGGTTTTGTTGGGGGAGGTAACCTCTGGCCTCAGCAGTACCCAGGTGGTGGTGAAGGAGCTCAAGACGAGTGCCAGTATTCAGGACCAGATGCATTTCCTGGAGGAAGCACAGCCTTACAGGTAAACAACAAACAAACCTTCCTCACTGCGTTATTGCCTTATACCTTTTCTCTGTTTAGAAATGTGTCTCAAAATCACTTTTGAGATCACATTTGTAAATATTATAATATCATTACTGTTCACTTTTTGTGTGTTCAAATCATGTACTCACATGAGGACTTGTTTTCTCATGTCTCAGATCTCTGCAGCATCCTGCTCTAGTGCAGTGTTTGGCTCAATGCACAGAGGTCACACCCTACCTGCTGATCATGGAGTTCTGTCCTTTGGTGCGTACTTGAGATCCAGCAGTCTCATGAACAAGTTAATCTGACCTAAAGCCAGACAGCTAATTTATCAAACATAAGCAGTAATGCTTTAAAAAATGTTACTTATGTTAGACTTAGCTTTGCAATTTACATTTGTTAGTGGAAACAAGAAATGAGAATATATATTTATGATAAATGACAAATGGAAAAAAACAAAAATCAATAAAATGGTTACAGAACAAGATAGATAGATAGATAGATAGATAGATAGATAGATAGATAGATAGATAGATAGATAGATAGATAGATAGATAGATAGATCAGAATAAAACAAACAAAACAAACAAATAAATAAATAAGCCACAGCTTTAACTAGGATGAATTGGTTACTAGATAAATAAATGAATGATTTATTATTTTTTTGCAGAATTCATTATTATTAATGTATTAATCACAAAAGATTTATATTTATTGTATAATTATAACAATATCTAATTATTATATATATTATAAAAAAAAAAAGATCCATTAATAAATAACAAAATACACTATTTATTGAAGGTACAGTGTAAAACCATTGCCCTCTTGTGGCTCAATGAAACACAACAGACTGACATCATCTCATCATCATACAAATGCCTGATTATGCTATTCATTTCCCATAATTTCTGTCTCTTTCTTCATATCATTTTCTGTGTGTCTACTCTCCATGGTAACAGGGTGATGTGAAAGGCTATCTGCGCAGCTGCAGAGCAGCAGATTCTGTGACTCCTGATCCTTTGCTCCTTCAAAGAATGGCTTGTCAGATCTCTTCTGGCCTTCTGCATCTCCACAAACATGACTATAGACACAGGTGAGCTGGCAGCATTCATTCAGTCAGAACCAGCAGACACTCATGTCTACAAGCTTATTTAAGTTACTGAGTGGCTCAGTTAAATTTCGACAGAGATTTAAATAGGTTAAAGCACAAAGATATGTTTGTGTTAATAAATAGGCTAAAAAAACAACGGTCGGAATTTCTAGTATATTTTCTTAATAAACAGTTTACAGTGATTATAAAAGCACAATATAAAGAGAGTCTGTAAACACCAGATATAGAACTTTTCGAAGATACAGATATTTTAAGCATTTAATCTATTTTTTACTAGAGTAACATGTAAGAGAAGATTGAGGGTGGGGGCGATTTGTCTGATTGTTACTGATGCTTCTATTTCCTGATTCCAGTGTGACACTGACCTGGTAACTTCCGGTAACAATATCCTGATGCTGCCCGAGTGTGCCTCTGCTACTCCAGCATCAGTGATTTTGTTGCTGGCGGTCACCACCTATCTTCATGAAGACATGGTTATTTTCTTCTATTAAAATACTTACTCTGGCAGTTATTATTGTTATTATAGTTATTATATAATTTCATAATTTTTTTAATTGTATTTCTGGATTATTTTATGAACAGTGATCTGGCTTTGAGAAACTGCCTTCTGACATCAGATGTAACTGTCAAGATCGGAGATTATGGCCTGTCACACAGCAAGTATAAGGTATGTGTGTCATTGATTTGCTTGCTGAACTATTTTTAGACTTCTTGGGGAACCTTAAAATGTTCAACATTAAAAATGTGATTAAAATGATTTTAAAAAAAGCACTTTATAGGCATTACAGATGTTAAAACAAGTGTACTTAGTCTTTCTTAACCAGTTAACTGTACTCCATGCTAGGGGTGTAACACAATACCACTATCTGTAAGCCTAACTATTAGATGGTCCAAATATCTGTATTTATGTCTGGGTTTATACCAGATTATTTATTTTTCATTCATTCATTCATTCATTCATTCATTCATTCATTCATTCATTCATTCATTCATTCATTCATTCATTCATTTTTAATTAAAAACAAACCCTACCTCTATGCCCCTCTTTCTACCTCTAGATGTAGAAAAGCCAGCATTGTCAACAATTCTGGCTCTGAAAATTTCTCAATCCCTTATAAACCATAGTTGGGCAGGGAAATTTTCTTTTAATCCCCCTCTTAAGTACCTGCCCACAATAGTTTCTGATGAATTTCATTGGTTCAATTTTTCAAAATATAAACAAAATTATTAGTATGCTTTAAACCATCTTAGGACTTCCTACCCACATCAAAATAAAACTTTCTTCTTGTTGCCAGTCCCAATGCACATATCTAGTCAGCCAGACATCTTGTGAACCTTTCTGGCTAGTATTAAAAAAAAACCAAAATTAATTGTGCACCCCCATTGTATCTGTATATAATATATCATCTGTTAATTCTGAATGATGTATTTGTATCTGTGTATATCCCTACTCCACAGGATGATTACTTTGTGACATCAGATCAGTCCTGGGTACCATTACGCTGGGTTGCCCCTGAACTGGTGGATGAAGTTCATGGCAACATACTGATGGCAGACCAAACAAAACAAAGCAACATTTGGTAAGAATTAACTCATGAGTCTCGTTTTACACTGGCACGTTTTTTTTTTGTGTGTGTATTAATTTATTTTATTTTATATGGATCACATAAGATTAGACTACACACTTTAGTAATGCAGTAACAACAGGACAATTCAAAGGCATTAAAAATAATAACATAAAAAAATGTTTCATTTATAGTGAATATGAGCACTGCATTTTTAGATTATTTGAATATTGGAACAGGAGCTGGAGTGTTGGGGATCTTTTCCCCACTTCAGTTACCTCTGAGTTCGTCAGTTTCCAAAGTCTGAGATGGCTTGTTTGGTGGATTATAGGGCTGAGACGATTCCTCGAGTAACTCGAGTAATTCGAATACAAAAATCATCGAGGCAAGTTAGTTGCCTCTAAGCTTCATTTAGTCCATTTACTGTAACTACACACAGAGCACTGCGTTTCCCCACGGACCATTATTACTGACGCACAACCCGCTAAAAGTTTTCAAAGTTTGGGATCATTTCAAACTAAAACAGACAGAAAACTCCGTACAGTGTGATTACTGTAAGATTGAACTGGTGTACTACAACAGTATCAATACTTCAATATCTCATTCGTAAACACCCGGTCCCTGATTCAAGTCCACGGAGTCGACACAAGCTTCGCACTTAGCTTAAATCAATATGATTGCTAGTTGAAAATAAGGCCCGTAAAAATGTATGTGGATTGTGGCTACATGTAGTGACTATTTAAGACCGTAAATCAGTATGATGGCTAGTTATTCATTCATTCATTGTCTACCGCTTATCCGATCTATACTCGGGTCACGGGGAGCCTGTGCCTATCTCAGGCGTCATTGGGCATCAAGGCAGGATACACCCTGGACGGAGTGCCAACCCATCGCAGGGTACACACACACTCTCTCATTCACTCACACAATCACACGCTATGGACAATTTAGAGATGCCAATCAACCTACAATGCATGTCTTTGGACTGGGGGAGGAAACCGGAGTACCCGGAGGAAACCCCCGAGGCACAGGGAGAACATGCAAACTCCACACACACATGGCGGAGGTGGGAATCGAACCCCCAACCCTGGAGGTGTGAGGCAAACGTGCTAACCACTAAGCCACCATGCCCCCCTGATGGCTAGTTATGTCCCCCTGATGGCTAGTTATGTCCCTAATTTAGCTAAGTTTTAAGAAAGCCTAAGCGTCATTCATTTTGATAGCCTCACTCTCTCTGTCACACACACACACACACACACACACAGAAACACACCAGTATGTAGAGAGACATTTAAGAGGGTTTATTCTCCAAATAACTCTAATTTCATGTTACAGAAAAATGTGTTAAAAATAGACTCTTGTTCTTTTCTTACAAAAGCCACAAAATCTTCCAGGAAGACAGTAAAGGCTTATGTCCTGCTTGAGCTGTAGTTAGACTGAAACATCAAAGTAAAGTTGCACAACATAAATGCAATGTTCAGGTATTATTAGTGGAGCTTGAAAAGTAAACTATTATTATTCCTCATACTTCTTCTTCTTCTGTGCAAAATTTTGTCCTCTAACTAGTCCCGCACCGTTTGTTGTAGACCCACGAATGAGGTATCATATCGTGCAGCTTGTTCAGGAAAGATGTGCTATGACTTTTATAAGTGATCGGAATTTTGGTATTCCCGCCACGCCCCTCTGAACGCCCCAAAAGGTCCCATAGAAATGAACGGGCAGAATTTTCACTTCTCAATAAAACTCACACACGCACTGCAACATAGACATATCACATATCGCAACACTCAGCACAAAGAGGGAAAGTGAGTGATGTGTGTCTGGATGATGTCACGTGACCTCCCACCCCCAGGAATTATGGGAAATCTCAAAATTACAGCTACATACACGTGACGTATCAAAACGCTCAGTACAATGAGGGAAAGTGAGTGACGTGTCTAGATAACATCAGGTGACGTCACGTGCCCCCACCAGGAATTATGGGAAATCGCAAAATTACTGCTACATACACATGTGACACATCAAAAAGCTCAGTATACTCAGGGGAAGTGAGTGACGCGTATCCGGGTGACGTCACATGATGTCACGTGAGCACCCCCCGGGAATTATGGGAAATCGCAAAATTACGGCTACATACACATGTGACATATCAAAACGCTCAGTAGAGTGAGTGACGTGTAGTACTGGCCCTGACTGACTCACCCAAGTTAAATGATCCGATTCTGCATATTGACTCATGATTCATGAGTCAGAGGTCTAAATTAACCCGATTCTTATTTGTCCTATGGCTGCTACCGTTCTCATCGACTGATTCCGCTGATTCTCAGCGGACTCGCAGATCCGGCTCATCGACTGATTCCGCTGATTTTCAGCGGACTCGTGGATCCGGCTCATCAGCTGATTCCGCTGATTCTCAGTCGACTCGCGGATCCGGCTCATCGACTGATTCAGCTGATTCTCAGCGGACTCGCGGATCTGGCTCATCGACTGATTCCGCTGAGACTCTTACGTTTAGTAGTCTACGCTCAGCGTGAAGTAGACTTACTGATCAGAAGTCAGACTTGAGTTTCGTTAGCATACTTAGCACTTTGTAGACTACGTGATGATCTATGCAGTAATATTGTAAAGTAATTTTCCATCCAGTAATAATTTAATTATATAATTTAATTTAATAATTGAATTTAATTCATCTTAGTCACAGTTTGTGTGTGTGTATGTGTGTGTTTGTGTGCCACTTTAAAATAAATTTTTGTTGCACTGGTATCATAAGTCTTGATTCTTTTTCATTTACACAGGGACATGTTCACTGACTCAAAAGGAATCACTGACTCGTTTCATTTCAGTCAGTGACTCGATTCTTTAAAAAGAATCGTTTTTACCACCACTAGTGACGTATATCCGGGTGACGTCACACACGTCATGATTTTCTTCAGGAAATGTCTAGTTATTATTATTATTACTACTATTATTTTGTTTTAGGTTGTATAATGTTTACCTTTTTTCAAGTAATTAAGTTTTTTATTTATATATTTATATTTGCATTTGAATGTCAATTAAATGCACTAAATGGGTTTAGATTTTATTTGCATTTTTCTAAATAGGAAACAACTTAGTTGTTCATTTTAAGAGACCAATCTTATTTTCTCTTGCATATTTAGTATTCCTCTTTAATAAAGAAAAAGTACTTCTTATCCGATTACTCGATTAATCGATGGAATAATTGGTAGAATATTCGATTAGTAAAATAATCGATAGCTGCAGCCCTAGTGGATTAACTAAACTAAATTGGCCCTAGGTGTGAATCAGTGTGAGAAATTGTTTGGCATCTTATGCAGGGTGTATTTTTGCTTTATGCCCTGTGTTCCTGGGATAAACTCTGGATTCACCATGTCCAGTTATTGAAGATGAGCGAATGGATGTTTTAGGTGGATTTTGCTCCATTTTCTATAATATAGTCACTGGTGGTTCCGGCCTACTAATTAGTTCTACTGCATGGCAAGAAATGCATTAGCCTTAGAGAGCCAATCTAACATGTGCCTACTTGGAATACATAAATCTACCAGGTTCATTTGATTTGCCCATCACAATACAGCTTAACATGCTGAGAGGAGAGCAGTAACTACCCTATACACAAGCTCCCAGGTTCCTGAAAATAGGCAAGTGTCATTCTGTTTGACAGGGCTAATTATGTTCTCTTAAAACTTAGGGCACAGATGACTATGTCCTTGTCAGACATAATTTTATGTGTGTTTCTGCATCTCAGGTCACTTGGGGTAACTATGTGGGAGTTGTTCGAGTTGGGGAACCAGCCTTATAGGCACTACTCTGACCGGCAGGTCCTCAACTTTGCTGTGAAAGATCAACCACTTAAACTGCCAAAGCCAATGCTTCAGTTTCCTCTTTCTGACCGTTGGTGAGTGCTGAAAATTTCATTTCTTATTAGGATGCACTAACAATACAAATTATGTTATCACACATTTAGTTCACAACATTATAATTTGTTATTCATGCATATTCTTCTTATAGTTTCTTGTATTGTCTTAAATAGCATGGTGTTTATGTAACCTTAGGTATGAAGTGATGCAGTTTTGTTGGCTTCAGTCAGACCAGAGGCCTAATGCTGAGGAAGTCCACCTACTGCTCAGTTACCTGTGTGCCAAAGGTGCCAGTGAGGCAGAAGATGATTTTGAGAGGCGCTGGAACTCAATGAGACCGAACATGACTCATGGAAGTCTGCACGGGGCTGGTCCCCTGACCTTGGAGATGCCACAGTCCTTAACCACCTCATCCTCATTCCCCTTACTGGAGCAATTTTCAGCTGGTGATGGCTACCAGTCGGAGTCAGGAGATGACATTCTCACAGTTACAGAGACCAGTCATGGTCTGAACTTTGAGTACAAATGGGAGCAAGCAAGAGCTAAACAACCCTATCCCTCTTCATCTACCAGTGGAACATTAGGTCAAGGGAATCCCCATTGCCAGGAGGTCTATTACCCTCCAGGAGGTATGGTAGGTGGATGTGGGATTGATCGCCTCACCTTAGGGGTCTCTCCCCAATACTATGACCCCAAGCAATTACACACTCCAGGTGTTGTTCCAGTTCTCAGTGCACATAGTCCGTCAGTGAATAGTGAGTATTACATTCGTATTGAAGAGCCAGTAGAATGCAATATTGACATGGAATACACAATGTGTGCATACAGCCCTGAATTTGGGGGCAGCAATGGCAGCTTTCTCACTGGTAGTGGAGACTCAGGGGATTGTATGAATTGTCCTTCTAAAGGCAAGCCAATTGAAACATACTGGTCAGCTGACATCCATAAAAGCAGTGCCTATGATTCAGACAGCAGTCCAACCATGTCCCTAACTATGGAGCCACTTCTAGGTCAGGTATCTGATTCCAGCCCACTTAGGCCATGGGAGTCAGGTCATTATGTATCATACAAAGACAGGGATGGAGGCTATTACTATGAAAACTCACCACCCCTTGGTATGGATCACTACCTGATTGGAGGTCCATCAGAACCCATGAGGGAAAGCTGGGGGTCCCGAAGCCTGAGACAGGCATTGGGTGAGCTTGAGGAGCCCTTGGGGATCTCACACTCTATCAACAGCCCCCCACAGGGCTATGCTGACCCTTATCTTGAGAGAAGCCAGGGGTCAGTACTTGGGAAGAATGTAACTGGAGGATACTATGACATGATGGGTTCTTTGAGAAAGATCATGCCAGGGAACCACTCAGTGTGTATTGACATGGAATCAGGGGGAGCTGTGTTTGTGGGGCAAGATGAGAGTGACTCAGAAGAGGAGGAGGATCTCTTCACTGAAAGGCAGGCAATGGGCTGGTCTACCAACCACTCAACAAAAAGCAATTTGAGCTTGTCTCAAAGGCAGTCATCAAAGCAAGATGCATATGTGGACTTTCAATACACTATGCCAATGACTGATGTTGAGGATGCATGGCCAGAGAACCACAGTCTCCCATACCGCTCTACCAAAACAATTAAATACCTGGAAGGCAGAGCCAAAAGCAACACCTGCCCTGTGCATGGCAGACAAGCATCACTATCCTCAGCAGACTGCAGCTCCTATATTCATCTATGTCATGAACCTAGAGAAGCAGAGGTGTACCCTGTACCTTGTTGTCAGGCTTTGAGCAATTCCCATTTTGTAGATCCTCTTACAGGGTCATTAGTTAGAAATAGTTTCATGAATGACAATATTTCAGACAAAAACACAGGCATACCCAGCAGGAACCCACAGGTAGGCCAAGCTACCTTACCTACTGGACATTTAATTTCGAAATCGGAGACAGCAAAAATCAGTTTAAAACCAACAGAACACCCAGAATATGTTGACACTGGTGTAAGAGAAGGAATTTATAGGCAAGACAGTACTGGACACCAAGATACTAGTCAAATTGACATGAAAACAGAGGTTTTAACCATAACTCAACAAGAGAAATCCCCCCCTGAAGTCTCTTCCAAAGAGTCTGAATCAGACAGAAGCAAGATGGTGGACAGCGGTGTGGAACCTGGAAATTCCAGTACCAGTCTGGTGGAAATTGACAATTGCAGTGATGATGACATCACAGATGTCACCTCTGGGATTTTTGGTGACTTCCCTGGAGATTATGCTGAGACAGCTGACTACACCTCTCCTTCATTCAAGTCATTGCAGAAGCAAGTAGGCACACCTGACTCCATGGACTCCATAGATCTACCATCCACTGCAGGCTCCAGTGAGACTCTGAGCCCAACCTCTCTCCATCCATCAAATTCCCCTAGAACTGTGGACAGTGGCTATGACACAGAGAATAATGAGTCTCCTGAATTTGTCCTCAAGGAACCCCATGAACCACAAGACACCAAAACCTTTATTCAGCCATTGGGGCTGTCAGTTGCTGACTCAAGTCCAATAGTGGAAGCAAAAGATGGCGATGGGGCTGACACCCAACAAGAGGTTGTGGAGGATGTAGAGGAAGTAGTCACCATGAAAACATCTCAAAGCACAGAAAAACTGACTGTACTAAGTGAGAAAACCCCATACAGAGATTCCGCTTACTTTTCTGATACTGATGCAGGGAAAGAGAAAGAGAGTGATGAAGATAAAGAGAAAGGTATGGATGATCTTGAAAGGAAGGAGGAGGAGGAAGCAGTGGAAGCAACAGACCAAAAAACACAACCAACACCAGTGGGAGAACAAGACAAAGAAAATTTAAATGTTCTGGAGACAGAAGAAAACTGTGAAAATGTCTATAATGATATTCAGGAAGGTACCCAAACAGCTCCACCCACAGAGGAAGATGAAAAGTTTTCCCCTAGTTTCTCTGAACTAACTATTATTTCTTCCATTTCTCCTGAGATATGTGAATGCCCTTTAAACAACACTGTCCAGGATGAAGCCTTTGACCTGAATACAGATGACCCTCAAGAAGTGCCATCTGAAAATTTAACTGCCTTCACTTTTTCCGATGCCAAGCAAGAAAATCACAAAACTGAGGTGAAAGACACCACCCTTGCTTTTGAAACATCAGTGGCTAACAGTTCAGTTGAGGACAGTAATGTTGAGATTGGTCCTGATACCTTTATCAGTGAAAATGAAGTTAACCAGGAAGAGCTAGTTACTGAAGAAACAACATCCAACACAAGTTTAGAAGAACTATCAACTCAAGACAACGATGACAATGTGGAAATACACATATCCGACTCAGTCAATAGTGTTTCAACAGATAATATAACAGATAAGCCTGAAAATCTAGATGGTAACACAAAAAATGGAGCTCAGTTTCACAAGAGCTCTACTCGTCCTTCTTCACCTCCTCCTCTCCCATCACTCGAGGGTCGAGTGTCCCCAGTAGAGAAAAGAGAAGCTGATGATGAGGACAGGGATTCAGAGGACAGTGATGAATCAGATGAGGAGCTGCGCACCTACAGTATCCAGGAACAGAGTGAGGAAAGCGAGGATGAAATCTTACCAGTGCCCATCATTGTGAGTGACTGCAGTGATGCACACAAACTCAGAAGCCTCCTCAAGATGCCCAGCCTGTGTATGGATAACCTTGGCGATGAGTCCAAGAAGAAGGTGGTGTCCTTCTTTGATTATGTTACTGTCTACTTGTTTGACCAAGTAAGCAGCATTTGGGCTTTTACTTTAGTTTTGCTGTGAATACTTAAATTGTATACACTATCCTATATAAAAGTTTAGTGCATACATGCCTTTTCTAGAACTGTTTTAATATATTGTGAAAGGTTTTTCCACAATTCTCTATTAACATGCACTGACATATAGGTCAGAAACGTAACTCTGCAGAAATCTGTTGCCTAATTTCCATACTCCATACCATTTCAATACTTTTAGTAATATTTTGGTGATGCATTGCTGGAAGGGTAATTTTTATATTTCAGATTTTGTCCTCCCTGATAAGGACAAAAAATTAATAAGAATCATTCAATTTCTCTAGGAAAGTCCAACCGGAGAACTATCAGAACATGCCTACCCCCTGGGAGGTGAGGCAAGCACACAGAGTGCAAAGTGCACAGTGTTGAACCAACAGGAAAAGGCCAACTCAACTGATGACTCTTCAGATGGAAATATTTCAGAAGAAAGTAAGTAATCACTTTTAAATATACTGATTTTAATAAAGAGATATAATATTTAATATCATTTTTGCTATGTGTATTTTCCTTATCCCTTTGTGTGCAGGTACAGGGTTTGAGTGGGATGATGATTTCTCTTTGCTGCCACTACCAACCTCATCAATGGAATCACCCCCAGACATCAAGGCTAAAACAATCCTTCCACCCAGTCCCACAAATAACAAGCCTGCTGTGCAATTGTCACGTTTCACAGTTTCTCCATCCCCAATTTCACGATTCTCCATCACCCATGTTTCTGACTCAGATGTGGATTGTGGAGGTAAACTGCTTATAAATACATGTCTTTGATTTAGTAATAAATAAATAAAAAAAAACTGCTTTGAGATAATGTCCATTGTTAAAAGTGCTATACAAATAAATTGAATTAACATTTAGATTTCCACCGATTATATAGCTCCACTTAGTAAACCCTGTACAATTATTATAGTTTTATAGTAGCTATCTTTCAATCTGAGTTCATAAAGGTTTTATTTCCTGAAAGAGTTTAATTTCAGATTATTATAAAGTAAAATTGTATCATAAATGTAAAATGCTCTGTTCTCTTTTGCCATACAGGAAGCAGTGAGGATGGGGAAAGAGAATGAGCACTGTACACCACTGCCATCTATGTGGAGTGCTCTGCATGGACCTATTTTCTGCACACCTTCTGGTCTATTGCATTGAAAATTATACTGTTTCAAATATGTTTGGGATGCCATCAAGGACAGTGCCTAATATTGTTTGCAACTAGTTACATGACGGTCCTTATTGAACCAATCACAAATGAACACATCTGTGGTCATATGCTTCTTAAGAAGAATATTATAAATACTGAAATTCCCAAGTAATACCACATTTGTTAAAATCATATTTTAAACTAGTGATGATTTTGAATGAACTACAGTATATGAACTGTGAAGACATGGGATCTTTCTAAAAGATTTCACATATTTTCATGAATAATGGGTATTAGTGATGAAAAATACCATCAACATTTTTATTTCCAGAAGCTAATTGTGAAGAAAATATCAAGAAACCTTTTTTCAAGGACTGACTTTGACTGTGAAGTAATGACAAACTAATGAACAATATTGCTAACAATGATTTATGTTGCTAAAAGAAGAGAAATTTAGTGAGCCTACTGTCAATGGCTGATTGGTTTTTTTTTTTTGTTTTTTTGTTTTTTTGCTGTTTTACTTTTGAGAAGGCAAACTCACCTTCTTTTTACATTCAGTTTGTTTGATTGGGTATCAGAGCAACAGCCTGGTGCTTATGTCACAACGAAAAGTGGCAGACTGTTTGGGAGAGAGGAAACACATAGCTGCCTTGAGTCAGCCATCTACTTGTAAGTAGCAGATTATACAGGGTCATAAAACATCATGAGACTTAGACCAGCTCTGTCATGTTATTACAAATAAGATCTCGATTGAAACTCATATCTTTTCTTCATTGTTTTAGATTTTTGGAGAGGCAAAGTTTGCCTGGTTGATGAATACAGTTCTAAGAACTACTTTTCAGTATTTACTTATAATTGTAATGTAAATTATTGTCAGTATCTTGCAAAAAAGATCATTTTTGAACTCATGTTTTACTGTCCTTACCTTACCTTGGTTAAGCGTTAATAACCTCAATTCTGTCTTCAACAGTGCTTTCAGTCACCCATATCATAAAAAAACGTTGTAAAAAAGGTTTCATTTTGGCTCTTGACTAAGAACTGCTAAAGAAACACAAAATGGAAAAGCAAGCTGATCGTTTTAAATGCTTGAGAACATATCAAAGTTCTTGGTATTGGACCCTTTAGTCCTTTAGTCTATATATGCATTTTATAATGAGCATGTATAAATGATACTGTACATGTCTGCTACCTTATAAGGACCAGAGCTGGGATGTGTTATGTTTAAGGTGTTTATAACTTTTCTTTTATTTAATACATGATGCCTGTCTTGTCACTTTTGAGAAATTTATAAAGAAATATACTAATGGCATTTAGTGCACAGCCTATGGACAACATATTATTATGGTTATTTATTAGAATAGACAAAAACTACTGAACAAAATGTACTGTATGTTAAGTTGCAGAATAACTGTCCGATATAAATTGAATTTTCTTGTGAACATTGTTGGGGGGAAAAGTAATTTTCTTTCTTAGTAAGAAATTGTTTGTCAAAGATAAATAGGAATTTAATGCACTCTGCAGATTTCTTTACTCTGGACCCCAAGCTAGCCAACTGAATTTGTGAAGAAAAGAAAAATCTCATCCTAAGAATCCTCTCATGTTCAATGTTTGTTTGCCTCTTACGGCATCACTGTTCTAAATAGGTTAGCCTAGATTGAACTAGACAGCAATCTGTACTATTTTTGTATTCTATAAAACAGTTTTAAAATCCTAAACTGTATTATAATGTTGCTGGACTGTAAGAGTTTATCATCATATATTTGCTGCCAAAGAGAAGCATTCTACTGGTAAAAATGTGGATGTTGGCTGGAATTGCTGGACACTAACATGACTTGATAATCATGGGCTAATGGACAATGTTCTTGGTTGTAACGTGTGACTGTCTTCATAAGAAATCCAGCAAAAGGGTCTCAGTCATTAGAATACCCATGAATTTGTGTGAGATTCTGGTGATATATGGTGAAGGAAATCTTGTAGTTGAGTGTAGTGAGCAAAGAAGTGGTTGAATGCTATGGAGTAGGAATCTATAAAGATATAAATTGGTTAGAGTTAAATGTTACGTGAAGGTTCCCTTAAATATCTGTCCCTCATGGGTGTCACATGATCAGTGACTGTACACAAACAAAAAAAAAAAATAAATTAATTGTTTGACATCTTTATCGCTCTTTGGTGCTGAATTCTGAAAGTTTCTAACTCACCATGCACCAATCTCAGCTATTAGACACAACAATCCAGCCTTAAGGGAAAAACACCAGACAAAACACTGTGTAATGAAACGAGAGAATTAAACAGTTTGCTGTAAAACCCCAGAAGAAAAAACAAAAGAACAATCAAACTGTCTGGTGTGGGACATGACCCACACCTTTCTGAGGCAGACCCTTGTGTTTGGTAGTGGTTGATGGTGAATGAGCATGTTCACTGACCTGATGTTTTCAACTGCTTGTGTTTCAGGCCACTGCTCATTTTCACATATGATGCAACACTCACTCTCTTCTTACACAAAACCATATTCTGGGCTGGCATGACAGCATCAGACAGGCCTACATTGTATCATTCATTTCCATTCATCCACACTGAAATTTCTAAAATAATCTAATGTTAGATAGGGGTATCCTACTTCTCCTAATTTGTCTAATTTGTGTTTCAGACAGAATGAGGGCATTATTAATGCTTTCCTGGCCGGTCTCCCAAAAACCAGGGTCCAGGCACTCTATACCAATAATCTGTACCATCTGTACCAACCAAACTTGCCGTTTGATCTATGAACACAAATAAAGTTGTTCACTTTTTCATAATGTGGGGTTTAGCAGCTGAGCTTTCTGCCAACTAATGTTTTTGCTGCCACAATGCAGCAAAGGAGTTGACCTTTTTCTTACTGGACTGATCAGTGCTGTTAGCAGCATTCTCATAGCCTGCCAGTCACACTTAACACATCACTATCAGCATTAAATTCAGTTAGGGAATACTCAGGTCTCAAATATGATCACCACCACCATCCACTTCCATCAGGACCTGATAAATAGAGTACACAGACCTTACCTTGAAATCCACGACTTTGAGAAAATTGAAAAGTGTTAAACAATTAACAAATGATGAAAATATGAAATTACTGTAGCTTGCACTTTGCTCTGTGACTCAGCACAATGATAGTGTGTATTTATCATTTAACAACAAGAAAATTGGGTTTATAGAAATAAAACAAAGAAGTAGGGCACTATGTTTGAGCACATGTTACCCATTTGCTCAACTTCAAGCAATACAAAAGTGGGAATGAGGACACAAGTGACCTACTTTATAGGCTACACACATATGGTCACAAGGTGACAATGTTATTTATATTTGGCAAGGCACACAGAAAGACCCCGTTAGTTGTGAAAGAAATACCCTGGCTGCCCAAGGTACAAACAAATACAAAACAATGTTTTTTTTATTCATAATGTATTTATTTATATAATTTATTACATTATGGTTTTGAAATAAGGTGTTTGTGTGACAAATAAGAATTTTACAAAGTGCAAGAACTTGTAGAGCACATTCTATTTGATCTAGAAAGAAATTGACCAAATGAACTTCTAAACAGAAAATAGCACAGGCATTTGGTACATAAATACATTCAGAAATAAAGACCAGGAAGGAAACATGTCTGGCAGTCAGAAATATTATAATACAGCAATCCAGTGTCCTTTAGTTCAGCTCTATTAGTTCCCATTTGTCCTGTTACTAACTTACAAAGATGCACACATACACTGCCAGTCCAAAGTTTTAGTACACCTTTTGATAAAAGGAATAGATATCAGTGAATTACAAAATCTTAGAAATGCCTTTGGAACAACCTGGATATAATCAGAAGAAGCCAAATCACACTAAATAGGCACTTGCAGCACACCACATACACTGATCAGGCATAACATTATGACCACCTGCCTAATAATATATCACCACTGTTCCTTCCTTGGACCACTTTTGATAGATACTGACCACTGCAGACTGGGAACACTCCACAAGAGCTGCAGTTTTGGAGATGCTCTGAGCCAGTCGTCTAGCCATCACAATTTTTTTCCTACTTCTAACACATCAACTTTGAGGACAAAATGTTGACTTGCTGCCTAATATATCCCACCCACTAACAGGTGCCATGATGAGGAGATCATCAGTGTTATTCACTTCACCTGTCACTGCTCAGAATGTTATGCCTGATCTGTGTATTTCCAGTTACACCATATTTTACAATTAATGCTGGCACTGTCTGTCATTTACAGACCTCATATGTTCACCCTCCAAGCATGTTAGCTTTTAATAAAGGATTAATTTTGAACAATGGCTAGTTAAAAAGTCCCACAAAGATTTATAGGTCCTTTCTTTGCCATTCTGTTTGGCCTGTGACTAATGACTAATGTGTTATGAAACAGGTGAAACTCCAAGTGTTGAAAAACATTTGAGTGGCAGTGTATATTAAACTGTACAATTTGACATTGTGCTATGAAATAATGTGATGAATATATTGCTTATACAGTTTCAGTTATAGTCATAAGTAATGGTCTTCTGTACATCTTAACAATATTTGTAATATTAAAGTAAGCTGCTTATATATATATATATATATATATATATATATATATATATATATATATATATATATATATATATATATATATATATATATATAGTGGAGCAGTGAGTGTGGCATGCTCACCCTCCAGTACAGGGCACCGCACATACATACAGGTGAGCAACTTTCTCCAGAGACCATCACTGACACATGCTTCTTTCAGAGTACTCAGAGGACAATGAAGACGGAACTCCCCAAATCTGCTGCACCCCGCGAAGCAGTTTTGCTGTTCAGCCTTGCCTGGAGCCTACCTTCACAGAGAAGCCTCTGAAGACAGCACCACCTCACGCTCTCACCTTCCTTTTCCACAAGCAATTTAAAATAAAAAATTAATTAAATTAAAAATAAAAAGCTCTTTTTTCACTATCTCTGCCTTCTGTGTGTCTGTGTTCGACCTGACGCAGCTTTGATTAGCTACAAGGTAGATAGATAGATAGATAGATAGATAGATAGATAGATAGATAGATAGATAGATAGATAGATAGATAGATAGATAGATAGATAGATAGAATCTATATAATTGAATTTATTGCATTCGGTTAAATAAGTTAAAGCTCATTTAAGGTCTAAGAGCACCAAATTTATTTCATGGCTGTCTTGAGTATGTGCTTGCATTTGATTATTATTGCAAATACTATGTAAAGAATAAGAGTTATGATAGAAAAGAGACTTCAGTACAGCATTGGGAAAAAATGCCTAGCCTATTAGATGGTTGATGATTAATATGCTTAATGAAATTGCAGAAGAATTTTTCACTCCTTAAATTATTTTGCTGTCATGCAATCATAGTGCTTATTATTATTATTATTATTAATAATAATAATATTAATAATATTGTTATTAGCAGCAGTAGTAATAATAATAATAACAATAACAATAATAATAATAATATTACTACTACTGCTAATAACATTATTGTTATTATTATTATTATTATTATTATTATTATTATTATTATTACTATTATTATTAATAATAATAATAATAAACAATGAATTGTGTTTGCAAGTAAAAGCAGGAAACCATGTGTGTGCGCCATGTTTCACTGTTGTAAATATGGCCCCATCTGGATAAAGGTGTAGCAGCTTGACTTTGAGGTGTCTTTATTAAAGCTGTAATGTTTAGAAAGGAGGACTGTAGATGTGAAGTCCACAGCCGTGACCAGCTTACATCTCCGCATGTGGATGGAGCTGTTGTGGCACTGTCAGGACCTGAAGGTACTGAAAGGATCTGGACGTCTACAAACACAAACCACAACACTGACTATTCACTCTATAGAAGAACACAACATGTGGAGATGTTCAACAAGCCTGCTGTCTGTTTACATGCTAAAAGCGATCCACAGTTGCCAAAACTGAGTTGTTTGACATGCAAAGTAATCACAAAGAAGAGTTTTAAAAAATGACTAACAACTGCTATTTCAATTATTAATATAAAATATGATATGCATAATATTGTGGAAGTGAAATACCTGGCTTGCAAGCAGTTGCAATGAGATTTATTAGCATGTCAAGGAATACAATTGTGCAACAATGTCTTTCACTAAATCAAACTTTTGTTTAAATGTTTGATTATTCAACTTGCACAAGTTTATTCCTAAATTGAAGGACACTAAAAATGCCAACAATTTAATAAAATCTTTAGGTGGGTTGAAAAGGTGAGTAAAAAAAAAAGCCAATTAACGCCATGAGTAATGGTCCATGAGGAAAATCAAATCTTAGCTTTTCATGGCTGAATGCAAAAGGCAATAAGTCACTTACGTCATTATTGCTCATTCAAAAGCGGGCAAATTCAGGGCCCATGCTGAAAGAATAAAAAGAAACCTCATGTTTGAAAGCTTGTCAAAATGACCAGTTAGTAGTGTTTTCACTTTGGATCTAATTCAATTGAAAACATGACTTCTAAAAGTGGTTACAATCAGCAGACTTACACAGTTTACATTTTGCCATATATAGAATAACGTATCACATATTATGCCTCTGCATGGTTATTAAAGTTCTTCTTCTCTTGCTGGTATTGTGATAGAAAAGCAACGTTAATCTCAGAAACTCTCAGTTATTCATCCTGAAGGATATTATTTAGCAACTTGTATAAATTACTCGGTAACTAAAATGAAGCAAATGGGATAATTTTGTAGAACAAGGAATCCAATCCTGGACCTGCCAACAGCTCCTGGGGTAAAGGGTCAATGATCTTATCAATAGTTACAGCATTATAACAATTATTAATATGTGTGTTAATGAGCAAAAAAACAAAGCACCTCTCTAAATTAAGATTCTTAAACGGCGAAAGAGATGAACAAGCAAACGAAAAAACAAGACAAGATACATCCAAGAGAGTATCCTATGTAAGGGGGAAGTATATATGATGGTGAAGAGAGCATATTAAAGCTCAAACCTTCAAACTTCACTCACCACAGACTCTCTCTCCTTTTCTCTAACTCTCCAGACACATTCACAACACTTCTAATGTGTAGGTAAGAAAATCAGCTGAAGAAGCTGGAAGTGCTGCTTTTCTCATCTAATTGAATATAATATTTGAAGAGGACTTTTAAAAATAAGTAAACAGATTGTTGCTAGTCTAAAGGCTTATAAAGTGTACCATGTATACAGTAATTAAGAAATCAGTGTTACACTTAAACACTTTAAAATCTGTAGTGATCATGCCATCACATCATGCCAAAAATTTATCTGATGTGTGTCTGCCTGGGAAAACCCTTCTGATGGTGAGATTTCTATTTTCTGCAAATATGGTTCTCTTTTGCATGTATCTCAACTAGAAGTCGGATTTTCACCAAAATAGAAACGGAAGAATATTTATATATTAATAAAAATATTCATTTACAGTGTGACATTCACTGTGTTAGAAAATCACATTTAGCTAGGAAGGTGTTCGACATCTTTAGGCAAACTATCGGTTTATACCATTGTGTTTTTTGTTCAACTGGATCTTTAACTAGCATGATATTTGCAAGAAGATAAAAGCCTAGGTATAATATGAAAAAAATGTATATCTGTGTTGCTTTGGTGAAATATATTTATGGATTATTTAAGTTAAAGTGACACTGTATGTTACACGCAAAGAAAACAGCCAATTTTGGCCTAAATCCATTAAATGAGTCTGTTTTTAAGTGACAGAGAAATCACTCAGGTTTTCCCAGACTGCCACTCATATAGTAGAGTTGCGAAAAACATTACTTGTATGAAAAGTATTGAGAAACTTTATTACACAAGTGTTAATTTCTATAACAACAAACAAATAATGAAGACATGAGTTCAGATGTGAGATAATCAAAGACAGCTTGAGGAATGACTCCATGCTCTCATCTCATTACAGAGTTTTATTCAGGATTTTGAAGTAGAAAGTCACCATACATTTGAGGTTATGCTGAAACATTACACTGGTTTTGGTGTTCCCCCAAAATGCATGCATGTATATATATCTATATATATACACAGTATATTCCCTCTAAATAATATTGAGGGTTTATTTATTTCTTTAATTTTTTCAATTAATTTGTTTTAGATCTTTACATCCAAGTGTTAGCATTCCAAAGCACAAAGACAGACTGAGTAGATCGAGTGTTTCCATTAGGGCACCAGGACTGAGGAGAACGTGGCAGTCATGCCTCGGCTTTATTCTAATGCAGAAAGAAGAAGCACTGGCAGCTTCCAGTCGTTGACCCCTTACTGCTTTTGTGTCTAAATTTATCAAAACAAAGATGGACAGGGTTGGCAAAAAAGGAAAGGAAGAGCTTAAATTTGTTACACACAAAGAAAGACAAATGGAGAGGTGAGAGGACAACAGGGAGGAGAGAGACAGATGCAGCCACTGAAAAAAAATCATGTCTCGGGTGGAATTTTGCAGATACAGACACTTTTCTAATGTGAAACACTTCTACATCATTATCCACTGGAGGGTATGTACAATCATGAGATGTTTTCGAGCATTAAATTACGCCTTGAAACAGTAAGTGCAGTCAAGGTGAGTGGGGGATCTGGGAAACAGCTGCAAGTGACTGTTCTCACTAGGGCAGGACTTTAAAGATGCACACAGTGCTAATGATCAAAACAGTGCATTAAGATGCATAGCTCATTACTTGGCTACTCGGTACAACAAAGAACAAAATATACCTAACATCATTTTTCATCCGGAAAGGTGAGCACCTTCAAGATGGCTAAATTTGACTGGATTCATGTTGCAGTATAAAAGAAACAGAAGAACATCAGGTACCAAACTTGATAACTGGCTTAGTAATTGCTGTTATTTGTATTCAGTACAGCTTATTTGCAGTAAAGATGGACAAATACAGGTTTGTATTAACAATATAACCATGAGACCATGAGCACCAGTGAGCACCATCAGCACAAAATAATCACATTGTGGTTTATCTCACACTATCTCTCACCAGTCCACTACAGGGCACCAGAAACACAAACATTCACATCTCTGTGAAATTTACAGTTGCCAATCTACCTGCTAGCATGTTTTGGGACATTTGCAGATTACGCTGAAACCAGAGAACTCCCACAGACATGAAAGGCAGTAACCAGGGCTCAGGATCAATCCAGAAACCTTAGAGCTATGAGAAATCAATACTACCACTATGCAGTCACCCTGCTATCTTCTCATGTCTATAAATTGAATTTAAATATGTACAAGAGGCACAGCTTCCCAGGAAAGTATAGTTCTGAGTTCGGTGGGTTGGCGTGTAGTTTTTAATAAAAACATCCATCTTTTCATTCAGGCTTTTGGAGTGCAGTTTGGATAGTGATGGAGCTGTTTAGTGTTGGTTAGATGTGTGAAGTTAGACAGCTACACAGATAGATCTGTACTTTTATTTCTGTGATGTGTCTGTAATGGGATTTTGGGACTGATATAATTTAGATGCTGTCAGGCTCAGACTCATGGACATTCTACTTGTTTCAAAAACAGCCGTATGGATACAGACATAGCCATAAAGACACAATGTGCTACCAATTTCTGTCATTTATTCTTCAGGGATTTAGTGAACTGATGGGAGCACAAATGAAGAATGAGCCATCTTCCACAGAACATCCTAAATGTTAAGTGCTATTAAAAAAAAAGAACAGACTTCTGCCTTAGAGAAGACAAGCCAATTTGTCTGACAAAGTAAAAGAGCTCTTCTTTCAATTAAAATGTATAGCATCAAGCAGCCATTCATTACTGCAGCCTCATCTGCACTCCATTTATAGATTTTGGACCCATTTCTGTAACCCAAAGAATGTGCACTTGCAATATGCATGAGAGAAAAGCAACAGTTACATATACACTGTTTTACTGAGTCCATTTCTTCGAGCTCATTAAGAATAGACCAGAAGTCCTCAAAACAGAAGAGTTGTGAGAACAATCAAGCCAGAGTATTCTGCATTTCTGTTCCGTGAAAATTCCATGTATACGAACTAACAAGTTGTGTAATAGGAGAAAAAGGGAAGGTGGGTGATTCTCCTCTTCTTTGGTAGGTGAAAAGGTGGATGGACGAGTGAGGGAAACGACCGAGTGAGGGAGTGAGGGGAGAAGGACGGAGGGTGTCTGTGTGTCTGTCCTTTCACACTGTCGAAATCAATTTGACCTCGGAACTGTGGATGAAGAAGAGGGAGAGGCTGCCAGGTTGGGTTCAGACACACACACACACTCACACAACAACAACAACAACAACAACAACAACAAAGCAACACTGCAGGATGAGCACAAGGAGCTCAGTGATTGACACAAAGCTACGACTAATTATCCTAAGTATAGCCGTCTGTGTTAAAAGGGGATATAATTAAAGGCATAGTTAAACTAACAATGCTAATGCTGCAGGCTGTGAATAAAAGCAGCTAGCCAGCATTTAGAGTGGCATCATTTGCATCACACTAATTGGTGGCCAGTGGCTTTTACTCATCATTAGCATTTTCCCCTGCAATACAGCTACATTGTCTAAAAGTTGATGAGGCATGTTTTAGCATTTCTCATGAAATAACCAAACTAAAGCTCTGACAGTTATCCATAAATTTTGATTTAATCTGTGTATATTACTGTAACTGTGCTACAAAAGCACCAATAAATCCGAACAGAAGGATTATACAGCTCCTTGTGATATCTGGCAGGAAATGGGGGTTACAGTACGTTTAGACTCTTTTCCTGGCTTTTGCTTAATTCTTGTCCCTGCACAGAACTCAAAAGCTAAAAGATACATAAGGATTAAAATACGAAGACCAACATGGAATAAGCAAAAGCAAGGCTCAAAAACAAACACAAAATGGAATGGGATAACAAAACAAATGATAAAGCAAAGAAATTCAGAATCCACAGAATGGGGTGTAAATTCAAATCCTGTAGTTTGGTGTGTTACCACAAAGGATGGGGTAAATTCCCCATAGATGAACAAAGACATTTCTACTCTGATGAAAAAAAAAGCCTTAGACGTATGCTGCATTCATGATAACTCTACACCCCCAAGCTTCCAAAAAAACAGTTCACAAAATCTTAACCATCACTAAAATGGGAAAAACTCTGCACTTTTTATGTGAATATAGAAATGGTCACATTTGAAACTATTTGCATAAGCAAGCTTAGAGTACAGGTGCATGAAGACTTTTTACTTTTTTGAACACACTATTTAAATCTGATTGGTCTGAACGTCTTTTTCTGTAACAGCAGCTCTGACAATAGTACTGTTTGCATGAGCTTGATAAATACACTCATTCTAATATGTTATCACTTCTATAGTACCAAATTACATGGGGACTTGTATAATTAAAGCTTCAGATAGACAGATTAAAAAAAGGAATAAAAAAAGTCTGGAAAGAGACTTTTATTTGAAAGTTTATGGAAGGAGTCTCTAGATCATCACTTTTTAACACTTGCACTATAACATGACAAGCTGCACTTTAGGAGAGAGAGAAAAAAAGAGACAAGTTGATGTAGTAGTAATTAAGAACTGTGCAACCATTTAAACTGATTTTTCCTGTTCAGATGTCAGACATTTCCAGGTTTAGTTCAGTTCAGTTAGTCATGAATGCAGCGTTAGCTAATTAGCTGGTCTAGTGCTGGTTGACTAGCATAACACTACAACTAAAGCAGGTCTTGCTGGTTGCTTGCATGCAACCAGTATGCATTACATTGGTAATGCTGGTGACCAGCTCTGCTGTGTCATGCTGTATATTTTCTTTTCAGCAGGCAGAATAAAAGTTTTGCATGACTATGAACTTTACTTCTGCAGTAGTGGTGTTCAAACAAAGTTGTGTGTCACCATTATCATAAATTAATAAACCTGATGATATGATGCTTGTCATCTATGGGAGAGAAGGTTTTTTTTTTTGGAAATCACTATGGTAAATAACTATATGGTGAACTTCTAAGGATTTTAAAACCCATTTAAACAACAGGAGGTTTCACGTCCATCTGTTCATCATGGGTTTGGGTGCACTGACTGATCACCCGCCCACCTGATCAAGTTTTAGCCAAGAGCTCCACAACCTTCTATTACAGACGTCCGCTCCAGCTGCAGGTCAAGCAGACAGAAACTGTTGCTTGCCAAATTCATAATGGTTTGGATTAACTATGTGATAATTTAGTTGAATCAAACTAAAAATTCAATACATAATAGAAAATGGGAAAATGAAAAATAAAAAAAAGACTTAAACAGAATTTAAAACCTCCCTAAGGCATGATATGGTTTACTGACTGATCAATTCTACAATAAATCTAAGAGATCTGTAATTAAATTTTGTTATATTTGAAAGTCTTACCTTGTTGGGAAACGGGCCTCGTAGCTGTCGAGCCCTTGCTGTGGGAATAAAAACACTCTGAAATTAATCTGCTTAATGATCCTGCATAATAACACAGCAAGTTAGATTCTCAAATACTCAATCTCCTTTAAATATGAGGTTTAAAATCTATGAGAGGCTGAATGGCCACTAGGTGGCAGTAGCAGTGCGTTAAATGGGCACTAAAAAGTGCACTACAGATGAAGTCAGGGCAGATGAATTAAGCTCGAGCATTGTGTACAGGGCACATGATGACAGTCTGATGTAAGCTACAGGGTGTAATACATTTAAGCCTCACGCCTCTGTCAGTTAGTATAACAGTCAGACATACTGCACACTGCATGTCTAAAATATGGAAGCAAGCAGTGTTTCATCATTTTCAATCTGAAAAAACATTTCATTTTCTCTAATCTGTTATACTAGGACCTCACAGGCCTGTATAGCACTTGATCTAACCAGTTTGTTTTATTTGCAAACTAATTTGATTCAATCAATATAATGAAATGTTCCATTGATTAAAGTTAAATGGGAAGGTTTTGATGAATAATGTTTAGCAAAAAACAGTCAAGAATTAGTGGTATTTGTTGCAATTCATTTTAATCTGTTGAGTTATTTTTTTTATTTTCTATTGAGTAACATTTTTTACGTTAACCAAAATATTTCTGACAATTATTTCTTGAAGGTATTGAATTTTAATGTTTTTTCCACCCACATAGTTGCTAGCACACTGAAAGCCTATACTCCATTAGTCCAGTCATCTAGTGGTACCTCTCTCCCTCTCATCATGTGCACACACACACACACACACACAGCAGGGAGTAATGTTCTGAAACGTCCTTTATGCTGGTGGCTCTGATGGGGCTCGTCCCCACTGGGCTGTTAAGCATGTGCAGACCAGCTGCATCTCACTTCATATTTTCTGTTTCATTCCTCATGTGCTTTAAACATTTCTGAGAATGTACACATGTACACAAGCTGTATCTTCTTCTTCTTTCGGCTTTTCCCTTCAGGGGTCGCCACAGCGAATCATCTCTCTCCACCTATCCCTATCTTCTGCATCCTCAACCCTTGCACCCACTAGCTTCATATCCTCATTTATTACATCCATATACCTCCTCTTTGGCCTTCCTCTTTGCCTCCTGCCTGGCAGCCCCATGTCCAACATTCTCCTACCAATATACTCACTGTCCCTCCTCTGAACATGTCCAAACCATCTTAATCTGGCCTCCCTAACTTTGTCCCCCAAACGTCCAACATGAGCTGTCCCTCTGATGTACTCATTCCTAATCCTGTCCAATCTTGTCACTCCCAAAGAGAACCTCAACATCTTCAGCTCTGCTACCTCTAGCTCTGACTCCTGGCTCTTCCTCCATGACACTGTCTCTAAACCATACAGCATGGCCGGTCTCACCACTGTCCTGTACACCTTCCCCTTGATTCTCGCTGATATTTTCTGATCACACAGAACTCCCGACACCTTTCTCCACCCATTCCAACCTGCCTGCACTCGCTTCTTTACCTCTTTCCCACACTCTCCATTACTCTGGACTGTTGACCCCAAGTACTTAAACTCCTGTACCTTCTTCACCTCTTCACCCTGTAACCTTACTGTTCCACTTCCCTCCCTTTCATTCACACACATGTACTCAGTCTTACTACGACTGACCTTCATTCCTCTTCTCTCCAGCGCAAACCTCCACCTCTCCAGGTTTTCCTCCACCTGCTCCCTGCTCTCACTACAGATCACAATGTCATCTGCAAACATCATTGTCCAAGGAGACTCCTGTCTGACCTCCTCTGACAACTGGTCCATCACCATAGCAAACAGGAAGGGGCTCAGAGCCGATCCCTGATGCAGTCCCACCTCCACATTGAACTCCTCTGTCTGACCTACAGCACACCTCACCACTGTTCTGCTCCTCTCATACATGTCCTGCACCACTCTGACATACTTCTCCGCTACTCCTGACTTCCTCATACAGTACCACAGCTCTTCTCTTGGCACCCTGTCATACGCTTTCTCCAAGTCTACAAACACACAGTGCAACTCCTTCTGACCATCCCTATACTTCTCCATCAAAATCCTCAGAGCAAAAATTGCATCCGTTGTGCTCTTTCTGGGCATGAAGCCATACTGCTGCTCACAAATTTCCACTACCTTCCTTAACCTAGCTTCCACTACTCTTTCCCATACCTTCATTGTATGGCTCATCAACTTTATCCCCCTATAGTTACTGCAACTCTGCACGTCACCCTTATTCTTAAAGATCGGCACTAACACACTTCTTCTCCATTCCTCAGGCATCCTCTCACTCTCTAAAACCCTGTTGAACAAATTAGCTAAAAATTCCACTGCTGCCTCTCCCAGACACTTCCAGACCTCCACCGGAATGTCATCAGGACCAACTGCCTTCCCACTTTTCATCCTCTTCAAAGCCTTCCTGACTTCATCCTTTCTAATCTTATCTACTTTCTGTTCCACAGAGTTCACCCCTTCTACTCTTTTTTCCCTCTCATTTTCCTCATTCATCAGCTCCTCAAAGTATTCCTTCCATCTCCTCTGTACACTCTCCTCACTTGTGAGCACCCTTCCATCTCTATCCTTAATAACTCTAACTTGCTGCATATCCTTCCCATCTCGATCCCTCTGCCTAGCTAACCTGTACAAGTCCTTCTCTCCTTCTCTAGTGTCTAACCTAGTGTACAACTCTTCATATGCCTTCTGCTTGGCCTTAGACACCTCCCTCTTCACTCTGCGCTGTAACTCCTTGTATTCCTGTCTATTCTCTTCAGTCCTGTCCATGTCCCACTTCTTCTTGGCTAACCTCTTCCTCTGGATACTATCCTGAACTTCCTCATTCCACCACCAAGTCTCCTTATCTTCTTTCCTCCTTCCAGATGACACACCCAGCACCTTTCTCCCTGTCTCCCTGATCACTTCTGCTGTAGTTTCCCAGTCATCTGGCAGCACTACCTGACCACCCAGAGCCTGCCTCAACTTCTGTCTAAATTCCTCACAACATTCCTCCTTTTTCAGCTTCCACCACTTGGTTTTCTTCTCTATCTTTGACCTCTTCGTCTTACAGACCATCAAAGTCATCCTACACACCACCATCCTATGCTGTCTGGCTACACTCTCTCCCACTACCACTTTACAGTCACTAATCTCTTTCAGATTGCCTCTTCTACATAGGATGTAGTCTACCTGTGTTCTCCTACCTCCACTCTTGTAAGTCACTCTATGCTCCTCCCTCTTCTGAAAATAAGTGTTAACCACACCCATGTCCATCCTCTTAGCAAAGTCCACTACCATCTGTCCTTCAAGGTTCCTTTCCTTAACTCCAAACTTGCCCATCACCTCCTCATCACCTGTGTTCCCCTCACCAACATGTCCATTAAAATCCGCTCCTATCACCACTCTCTCACCCGTGGGAATACTCTCCATCACCTCATCTAATTCACTCCAGAATCTCTCTTTCTCCTCTAACTCACAGCCTACCTGTGGGGCATAACCACTAACAACATTCAACATCACCCCTTCAATCTCTAACTTCAGACTCATCACCCTGTCTGACACTCTCTTCACCTCCAGGACATTCCTCACAAACTCCTCCTTCAGGACCACACCTACCCCATTTGTCTTACTATCCACACCATAATAAAACAGCTTGAATCCTGCTCCTATACTACGAGCCTTGCTACCCTTCCACCTGGTCTCCTGTACACACAGTATATCCACCTTCCTTCTCTCCATCACATCAGCCAGCTCTCTACCTTTCCCTGTCATAGTACCAACATTCAGAGTTCCTATTCTCAGTCCTACACTCTTAACTTTCCTCTTCTCTCTCTGTCTGCGCACTCTCCTCCCTCCTCTACTTCTTCGACCAACAGTAGCCCAATTTCCACCGGCACCCTGTAGGTCAACGGCGCCGATGGCGGTCGTTGTTAACCCGGGCCTCGACCGATCCGGTATGAAATTCGTACTGACGATTCGCATGGTTAAATTTGGCAATGTTTTACGCCGGATGCCCTTCCTGACGCAACCCTCTCTATTTATCCGGGCTTGGGACCGGCACAGAAGTCACTGGACTGTGACCCCCATGGCTAGATTATGTACACAAGCTGTATATACAACGAAATTAAAAGGGTCCTAGCTGCAAACCATTTCAGCCACTAGATCATTTTTCCTAATAGATTGACAAATTAATGTGAATTTAATGTGAATTCACTGAGGTGCAAGTGTATTAGTGTACAGTTCTTAAAACTACTCAACTGAAGTATGGAGTGTAAACGCAGATATAATGTGTGTGTGTGTGTGTATGTACCTGTGAGAATCCTGGTGTTGCCACGCTGTATGTTCTCTGATGTCTGCCCAGTGAGGCATTCTGTGCCAATAGCCGAGAAGAGGAGCCGTAATCAGGAGATGGCAGAACCACCGGTTCCCTCTCTAGAAGATTCCCTGTGCTGCAGCTCCTACCATGCTGAAAACTATGCACACAAACTTTATATTAGTGAACTATCAATTAAACAAACACACAGCAAACTCTGATGCTAATTTAATACACAATTAATTGCACTTTTCCTTCATAACTAATAGTTTAGCTCTGACGAATTGATCATGTTCCTATAAAAAGATATTCTCTTCTTAAAAACATCTGTCCATATGTCAAATCATTGGACTGTAAGCAGGTCTAACCTTACACTTGGGAAAAGGTATTTATTGTTTCACCTGACGCCGAGTCGGCTGCCGTCTGTCTCAGGGATCACTCTGGTGTAGGAGAAGGGGAACCATCCTCGCCTGGTGTATACAAATACAAATTCTACATCAAGCACCATTCGTGTGAGCAATATAGTTCATTATTTTAGTTCTTGTTTTAATGACTGGAATGTAAAATAGTAGAATAAAGCTTCCTAAATCACAGCTTTAGTAATGAAGAAAAAATATATATATTTTTGCAAGAATGTAATGACTGTAGTGTTGAATTTACAATTCAAATAAGTGTGGCATTTATTTAAAGCATATATGTAAAGCATTTATTGATTCAGTCAACTACCCCAGTAAATAAATAGGGTTTGTCTGAGTAAACAAACACTAAACACGAATTCTGCTTGAATAAACAGGTTTTTTGTAGAAAACAAAAATGAATATGAACACTAAACAAAAGTAACAGTATTTTCTTTGAGTTTATTTTTGACAGGTTTGACAGGTTTTCTGTTGCCTGATAGGTTTTCTGTTCACATGTTTTCAGAGCAAGGTGTCTAAACATTTTATATATGTGCCACTCACATCCTCGTCTTCTCACTCTCTCCATAGTGCCACCCGTCCCGGGCCTCAGGCACAAGCAGTGTGATAATGTCGCCTTCAGTGAAGCTGAGCAGTGTGTTGTTGTCTCCGGCTGAGTGTGAAAAGATTGCCTGGACACGGGTCCGCCCATTCCTCTCAAGGCCAGCCGCCACTGAGCTCGACCTAGGCAGTGTCTGTGTCTCCGCTGTGTTCAAAGGTAATAGAGTTAGATGTCTAGAGACCCTCAAAGCATGGTTGATCAAAAGAAGGGCAAAGGGGGTGGTTGAAGTGGGCTAAACATCATGATAATGCAAATGTAAACTATGCTATTTAACTATGACATAGAGGTGTTCTATATTTAATAAATCTGTAGGAACAAACAGCACTCACAATATTAATATACATTGCAAATTTCATCTGTTTTCCTCTAGATCTTTGCTTTTAAAGCACCTGAAAATACCATAAGACACCAGCTGTGTCCTTCACCCATTTTCCTGGCTTTTTAAAGCCTGTCCTTTCTATTCCCTCCAGCTCTGGCCTGTTTTCATTAAGCATGTTTGGTCTAATATTGCCAGGGTACAAGAGAAACTGTCTTCTAATGTAGAGAGAGGGAGGAAAAGGTAGGAATGCTGCAGCAAGTCACCTACTTTTATCCGCAAATGACATTTGTCCTTACATATCCTGTCTAGTTAAAGGTATTGACTATGGCTGAAGTTAGCTAAATCTCACCCTTTATTGTGTGCATAACAAGAATAATCAATTTCTCAACAAAAAAAAAACAAAGACGTCACTGTTCGACTTCTCAAAAGACTTCATATGCTTACCCAGAGTGCTCTTGCTCTTGGTGGGTGCCACTTTGCGGACAGGCAGTGTGTTGGAGTAGATCTCACTGCTGTGCCGGTGGACCTGTGTTGGACCTGATTTGCCCTGTGCAGCTTGGCTATCAATCCAGTGCTGGTAGTCCTCTCCTCCATGTGCCCCAGCCGTTCCATTTAACATTGGAACACTTTCCATTCCCATCATCCTCTGGGAGAGGCAGCAGAAATGCGGCAGGTCATTACTGAGCCCTTTATTACCAATAGCATTATTCTTATTCAAAAGCTTCCTTTGGTTTCAGGTCCGCTGACATCAACAAATAAACATTAGGCTTTCTCTGAAATAGTACATTTCTCCAGAAATGTTAGACTATTCAAACAGCCCTGTGGTTTTGTTCCTTCTGCTAAAATGTCATGCTATGACATAAACCAAATGTCTTAATAGACTTCTCATGTACAACTGACACCCCTTTTCACAATCCCTCCAACATAGACATACATTATCAACATTACTATACAGCACACATAAAATCATTACACAACATAGAACTGTGTTCCTAATTTATGCAGGATAACTGCTGTAGGCTGAAATTTCCTGTCAGATTTAAGCAGTGCATATACAGTGAACTGGAAGTACATTTTCTCTTTTATAATAACCCACTATAAATAAAGCTCCAGGGTTAGTCTTTTAATACCACTATTATTGAGAAAATAGAAGGAAAGCTACAGAATGGATCCCCATGGCTGCTTCAAGTTAAAATGGGTAAAAGTTATGATTTCACTATTAAATTAAGTTGCATCTAAACCACTTGAGCTTCACATTAAGGCCTTAAAAGTTTTGTGCAGGCGCAGCAGATAGCATTTTTTCTGGGTCCCCTGGTCTCCTCCCACCTCCCAAAAACATGTTGGCAGGTTGACTGGGTACTGTAAATTGCCTCTGGGTGTAAAGGGTAAATGTGTGTGTGGGCATGGTGCTTTTTTATATCATCCAAAATGTATTCCAGCTTTACACCCAGTGCTCCACGGATAGGCTCTGAATCCAACACAACCCTGTCCAGGATAAAGCACTTATTGCAGATGAATGAACAAATGAACAAAAAGAAATGAACGAATGAATATATGAGCACATATATAAATGAAGTTGCACACAGACATACAGGAGTTCTCAGTATTTCTGTTGAAAGGATCTTCATTATGAATACTTCATTCTTATGATTATATTATGCAGTTTTCATTCCTTTAAGTAGGACACAATGACTTAGCTATAGTGCAATGTACAAGAGTAAAAATAATCGACAACTGTGCCTCCAACATCAAAAACAAAGTTGCATGAAAACTTTTAGTATATACAAAAAGCCATAAAGTGACCATCGCACCAGGCAGCAGGACTTAAATGTACTTTCTAAAATTTTTAAAAGTTTGTGGCAGATTAACAATGGAAAGAAATGGTCCACACTGTCAAACCAAGGACCACTGGTCAATGAGAGAGAGAAAGTATGTTATTAATACCCCAGGGGAAATTTGGTTAGCCTGAAATGTCTTATTTAACTAGACAAATGCATAAAAAAATCTTAAAGACTCTAAAAAACCATGTGTAATAGAGTTAAGCTTTCTATAACCAATTTGAGCCATGTCCTTCACTCACCTGTTGGTTGCCCATGAGAGCAGCCAGTTCAGGTGAAACAGGTAAAGGTTTGGCTCCTGGTATTGGATCTGAGATCACTAGATTAGATTTAGAGGCATGCTGTTGTCCGGTACCCAGTGTTCCCCCCGAGCTCATCTGCTGTGCAAGGAGAACAGCTCGGTCTGGGAGTTTATGAGGGTCAGAACATGCCTGCTGCCACTTCGGGATCTTCTGCATCAGCAGGTCTTTACCCTGAGCACACACACATAAATATTTTCAGGTGTAACAGGGCTATCAACTAGTGGGAGACATGAGTCTAAAAGAAATGTGTAAAGATACGTACAGATGGCTGGGTATAGTCAAAATCATGAAAGCACAGTTTCAGTAAAGGAAACTTTCCCCAGAAAGTCTCCCACACACACACACACACACAGTAAAGTGCAAGTGCGCTTAACTCCACCATTGATTAGAGTCACTGATAGAGAGAGTGATAGAGTGATCCCTCTTCACCACTCTCAATTACAAAAGCACAGACATCTGTCTCTATTATACGCCTCTAAAACACGGAGGCTTTGCTCTCTGCTGTGCTACATTAAAGCAATGGAACATCAATCTTACACCTTAAGACCTGCTTTGTCTGTTCCCACTCCACCTTCCCAACACACACACACACACACACACACACGCACACACTGGGCCAGATATCACCGCATTACCCCACACTATTCTTGGCTCCACGTCTCAGCTGGGCATTGAGTCAAGAAACTCAGATCTCAGGAGCACAAACTTGCCTACACTGCAGAAAGGGAGCAAAACTGGATGTTTTACAGGTTGGCCATAGAGAACTTACATTTAATTAATGCCATCTTTGTGTACAGAGCATGGATTGGAATAATAACACCTGCCCAGTCACATGGTACAGTGTCGAAGAGCACTGACATCATTTTGCAGCTGCCACCTCCTTAAAGAAGCAATTTATAATGTTTGCTGTCCTCTGCTGCCTGTGAAGTGAGTCATGATTCAGTGAAATCACTGACAAAGCTTTTCTGACCTACACTCCAGTCTCACCCCCTTGGTTTGTACTACACATTAGGGATGAAACCGAATATTAATAGATTATTCATAATGAACAGAAATGTATTAAATGTATAAAACCATTTTTCTGTCAGAACAGAACATATACTGATCCTTCCCCTTGCATGGCCTTAACTTTATATCAATACCTCTATTTATTCATTTACAGTATATTCAATTATGGTTGAAGAAATAAAACGAGATAGGGAGTAAAAAATAAAGTATTGAGACCTACAAAGAAAGAAGGTGAAAGAAATATTGACAGTTAAACAGACAGACAGACAGACAGACAGACAGATTGAGAAACAGAGAGAGACCACCTACATACTCCTTCTCTGAGTCACACTCGAAAGTTCCCCCTGCTGAGGCAATTATCACCCACGCTGCTAGCCTTGCACCCACATGGGCACCTGCAGAGGGCATCGTGACCAACCTCACTAGGGCACTAATGGCCACTTGTGTATGTTTTGAGAACAAATGTGCAAGGACAAGGAGGGAGAAGTATGGCTTGGTGATGGTAACGTTTACATTTGCATTTAAGGCATTTAGCTCACATCCTTATCTAGAGTGACTTAGGGGGCTTTCACACTGGCAGTTTAATACAAATCAGAGCACAGTTTGCATGAAGAATTAGTAATGTGAACGCTGTAATGCGGACCATGAAGTGCACTGTAGTATTGAACCTGAGACTACCTGTAAGAGATATGAGTTGCACCGGAACACTGAAATATTTACACTGGAAACATTACACATATTGAGAGATGGGTTAGACAGGTCAATTTTCTAGGCTCCTCATTCGGATTATTCATATCACCATCACGTAGTTTATGCCTCCAGGGCTGCCAGATTGTGGTATGAACACTTCTAGTTGTAATTAGCAAATTAATCACTGTCCGTTTAGTTTAATTTAACAATATGGCTTCCACCCTCATTATACAGCAGCTTATAAAATAGCACTGGATCTGGCACATCCTATTATTTTGCATTTTTTCCATAGAGTGGCTGACAGTTAACTGCGCACACAACTTAATGTAGCCAAAAGATATTAAATCAAGATCACATAAGGATGTGGGTTATTATATCGCTCATTTAATTATTCATTCATTACTATTTTGAGATGAAGAAGTAATAACATAATGCCAGTGGTTTTGTTAAAGTGATGTCCTCTCTTTTAAAGGAAACATGCTGACATTCTGAACGATAAGCTGGCCAAGTATTTATCTGCTATGCGTAAGCTCACATCAAGTAAGTGTAAAATAGATTCTCTCATCAAGATGTCCATAATGTCTCTGATTAAATCTTTTTTGTGGATACTAAAATTAATCACATGTACCTGAGACATAGCTTTGTCTTACTTAAACACTTTTCAGAAGTGAGAGTGAGAGTCACATACACAGGGTGAATTTTAAGCCAGTTGTGTACACTATATTGCCAACGATTTTGGGACAGCTGCCTTTAGATCTGCATGCACATCAATTTAATATGGAATTGGCGTGCCCTTTGCAGCTATAACAGTTTCAACTCTTCTGGGAAGGCTTTCCACATGGTTTAGGAGTGTGTTTATGGGAATTCTTAACCATTCCTCTCTAGAAACGCATTTGCGAGGTCAGGCACTGATGTTGGAAGAGAAGGCCTGGCTTACAGTCTCTCTAACTCATCCCAAAAGGTTTTCAGGTTGAGGTCAGGACTCTGAAGTTCCTCCACACCAAACTCCCTCATCCATGTGTTTATGGACCTTGCTTTGTGCACTGGTGTGCAGTCATGTTGGAACAGGAAGGGACCATCCCCAAACTGTTCCCACAAAGTTGGGAGCATGAAATTGCCCAAAATGTCTTGGTATGCTGAAGCATTAAGAGTAAGCATTGGAACTAAGGGGCCACGCCCAACCCCTGAAAAACAACACATGAATTCAATGATTTGGAGGTGTGTCCCAAAACCTTTGGAAATATAGTGTATAAGACCTAATAAAAATTAATCAATCAACCCCCTAAATTCTCTGTTTATCGTCTTGGGGGTTATAGGATGTGTGCTAAAATTGGGTTTGTGCCAAATGCTTCCTTTTCCTATAAAAGTTTTGAATAAGAGTATTTGGGAATTATTTTCAGTTTAGTAATCGATAACATTCCATAGATATGAATTTACTCTTTGCTAATAAGAAATCTCACTTTAAAAGTTGATCTGCATTAAGAAAAAAAAAAGGAGTTCTTCTCAATCATGTATCAGTGAGAGAAAACCTTCGCGCTGTACCCTTTATGTGCTTGGTCGGCCTTGGTGGCAGACGGTGATTAAACACACAGTAGTCTGAGTGTGTTAGCCGTGGGCGACGGTGTGGAGATCCAGAGATGATGGTGTCTCTGTGGGAAGAAGGTCTGTTCCTTTAACATTATTTTGTTCCTGAGACTTTCCTGAACTTTATTTCTTGCGGGACTTTTACAAAGAGAAGGAAGGTGTGCATGTTAATCCATTTTTATCAATAGCCTCATATACATTAATATTCTCTCTCTTTTTCTCTTTCTTCATTTCTCTCGATCTATGAAGGGAATAAAGAGGTTTGGATCTGCCCCATTTTCTACTCAACTTCTTATCCTCCTACACCACCATTATGTTCAACCTCATCTCAATCAAACACAGTACAGCCTCCATCACACCACTCTGTCTCTCAGTGTGTCTTCCTACGCATTCATGTGCACTCTTTCACTCCCTCATATAGGGTTTAGTGTTTTTGCAGAAGTGGGCCGCACTCCCTCTCCGTCTCCTCTCTTTTCCTCCTCCAGACACCTTTCCTCCCACCACTCTGTCCATCAGCCACATACAGAACAGAGGATAGAAGCTCATTCACCCATACAACACTGGAGTCTCCCCTCACACACACACACACACACACACACACACGACATCAGTTCTCGTCTTTACATTACAGCACGCTCACCTCTATTCCCATACGGACTGTATAACACAATGCATATTGCTCACAGTACATTGACACTGGCCCATGTCTATTCATCTGCTCTACCGAGTGTTTAATTAAATCTCACGCTCAAGGAAGGCAAATCCGTGAATGGAAATCAGGAGCTACTGAAAAACTCAAGGAAACTAGTTTCATTTTGATAATGTAGCCATCTGTCAAAATTTCATGTGCAAAGAAAACTTCACATATGCAGAACATTGTAAAGCAGACATTTTCACATAATTAGCAGCATGCTGCTTTATAAGATGGTAACGAGAGGGAATTTTAAGGGCTGAAACAGCTAATCAGTGAGTATAGTCCTTAAATTAGTGTGGTTTACTGTAGTATGATAATGTTAGTAAGCAAAACAGAATAGTAAAGAGACTTATATACTGTATGATATGGATACAATAGAGGATATTTAAATTATGTGTGTGGTGGCCTGGGAATAACCTTCAGAAGGTAAAAATTTCAATATTTTCTACTCTCTGTAGAAAACCTATATCTCAAACCTATATGGTTTCTTAGTTCAATGCCAAGTTGGACCTCAAGTTTTGGCTGTTTTACAGAATTCAACCACAGCTCCAGCCAGAGGGTTTTCTCAGACCTCCACACTTTCATTATTAAGCTTTAAACATGGTGGAGAACAATGTAAAGTATGTATATTAATGTGCCTTTAACATGTCCAATAGTGTCTACTACCAAGAACTGTTTTATTTCATCAGTAATCGCTTCAATATTATCAACTCTGTTTTAATTATCTAGTATCTAGACTGTTTACTAAACAACATGAATAGAAATTCTCTACTATAGTAAACATTAAAAATTTTTACATATCACAGTCTTGGTAGTGGACCCTGCTGTAAATTTTAAGGCTCAATGATTGCTGGGTCACCCCCTCTCTGAGTCATACAGCAGAAGCATGATGGATGAAAGCACATGGAGTGACTGAACGATCCTCACCTTGGTGTGGTAGGTGTTGGTGCTCTTGGCTATGGCACACTGGCGGTCCACCAGGAAGCAGTACCTCCTCCTCTCCTCAGTCAGGGCATTTTTGTAGCCCTCGGCGATGTGGTTGTCCAGCTCGCTCTGCTTGCTACTGATGGCCTCCACATACTGAATGACAGGGAAGGTGGTGTGAGGCCGAAACAAGACAGCCAAGCCTGCCATGAAGCCTTCCCTCAAGACAGGCTGAGAGAAAGCTCACACTTTCAACAACATTCATGTAAGCATGATGATACCAGGCAACTTGAACACGCAACACACAGCATTCTGAAGCTAAATGATCTGCAAAGCTGGCAATGGATGCATTCAATGACACTGGCTGATTTAACAGATGACCGAAAAAAAAAAAAAGGAAAGAGGGTTAAGTTGCACTTAACCAATGGTCACTGAACTTTGTGGACTAAAGGTCAAATGTACAGTAGGGTCCAAAAGTTAACATCACTAATGGAGACTATTTTATGTCGTAATCAAAAATCAATGCACCCAAATAAATTTTGTTTTAGTTTGATCCTGTATGATGACTGTGACATTAAGAATAAATATTTCTGAACTGTACTAGTTATGAAAAAGAGGGCCTTGGTCTTGGAATTCAGACTTTTGGACTCTCCTGTATATTGAAAACATTTGACTGTTGATTGTTATTAGTAAGAATGCACATGTTTGCAAACTCACTACGAAGCTACAGTGTAGTGTCATGTTATCTTGTGTTTTAAGTCAACAGAAAATGGCTGTCAGATGTACTGCCAAGCCCCCTGCTACTCTGTTGGCCATAGCTCCTATGTCCTTCAGCAAGGACACAGCGGCACAGAGGTCGACATATTCCAGCAACACATCAACACCCACACACACACCAACACGCACACACACACACACACACCTGACCTGAGCCAGGTGTAAGACTCATCCTGAGCCAGGATGAGGGTTACACTGAGTACAGGTATTTGTGTGTGGAATACCTGCTAAGTGTTAATGAACATAGCTGAGCTCATCGAGGACACTAAAAATAATCCAAGGTCATTATTATCACCATTACACTCCCTACGTGCTAAGAGATATTAAATCCAATCATTTAAATTCACTCCCATATTCAACATGAGCTATACTTGCAGCATGTAGGTATATGGTGGTGCAACATCAAAGAAGTCTGCTGTAAACTCAAATAAATCTTTGGGTTGTGAATCCTGTTAAGGAGCTCTGGGATGAGATATTGAGGTCTAGGAATTTCCACGCGGGACTGTAACACAAAGCAGATGACGTCATGGGTCTTATTTACACAATAGAGCACATGCATGCCAATCAGGATACTGTTTCATCCTGATGTTTTGTACATGTTTAAAATAAACCAAGCCCATTTTAACAATAAGTCAGTGATAAGTAGAACAAAACAGAAGCACTAAGGTCAGTTAATTTGTGCAAACAGCTACACTTTATGACTAGCAATTTATAACCAAACACTGATGTTACTGCCTACACTGCAAATCATTTGCCTCCAATGTAGTACTGTACTGTGGGTGATATTCATTCCACTGTATCCTGCATCTAACACTTGGTTATGATAATAAACAAGTGTGAGGAGTGAGGACATAAGCAATACATGAAAAAAAAGAGTACTTGTTTCAAGCTGATATATTAAGGTACATTAATATAACCCTTTCACACCTTGTCAGTGCAGCTGTATGAGCATGTAAGTCTAGACAGTAGAACTCGTGTCAGACTGCCTGACATTCAGACTCCACCAGGGAGCTGCCAATCACAGTGAGTGACTCAATATATGGTATATACCTACAGTATATAAACAATTACAGTATATAAACATGTCCATTACTGCAGAATGCCCACTCGAAATAAGAGCAAGAGGCTAACTAGTACAGTGCAACAAACATAGCGACGAAGCAGAACTAGGGCAAAAAGTCCAAAAATAAAATAGAGGAGGAGTCAAGAAGGCAAAAAAAGGATGGTCAGGGTTATGCTGGGTCGAAATTCTGTCCATTAACATTTTTTCCCTTTTTTACGTAACTCTGCTCCAAACATAGAGCAGCACATTAAAAGCTAATATTGACTTTAAACTTTAATATCAAGACTTCTGTCAGTATTATTACACAGAAAGTTTCATTTATTTAAACTATTCCTAAGCATTTTAAAGGTTCATTTGAAAGGATTTTATCAAGGGTAACTGCCATCAAACTCACTACAACCACAATTTCCACACTTTTCTCTTTCTGCGTACAATGATTCCAATATGGTCTGTAAGATCCAGGTATCCAGGATGTATTCAAGCTTCAGTCCATAAGCTCCATATCTGGAACAACCAAGATATTGCTGAAAATGAATGCATGATTTCAATACAATGGCATTTAAGAATGCATTCTTGTAAATGAGTAAAAAAAGATTCATTCAAAAAAGGCTCTGTACTATATCTTATAATAAGAAGCATCACAGAGCCCTCTGAGAGACATATTTTCAGAACTGTGAAATGGAGTTAAAGTATATTGAATGATAAAGTCCAACTCAGCAAATATTTTACACACTAAGGGATGCTGATGTAGCTTTTTAGCTCGGCAAATAGTTACCTTTTAATATACACAGTTATGTGGATGATGATCCTAGACCTCTGACAAGCGTGATAAATTTTAGTGTGCAGATGTGATTTATTTATTTATTTTTTTTAAAAGAAACTATAAAGGATTTAAATCCTCTGTAAAATCTAATCCTTAGGCTCTGAATCTAGGTCTGCTTTGTTATGGTGTGATGACATGCGCTTCTACTAAAAAACATTTTGATTAATGTGCCTCAAGCTCATTTCTAGCAGATAACTGAGCTGGGAAGAGAGACTCTGGGTCGCATAGCAGTGTCATTCAGTCATTACACAAGAGGAATATGCTCCTGCTCAAACCCCCACTCTCACCCCCAACACACACACACACACACACACACACACACACACAGCCTTAAGCATTGTTTCGTGTCATTATTTCTTTGAGGACCAGCCCAGTCCCTCTTATCCTTCACCATGTGACCTCCTCATCAGCTCCACTGCTGCAAGCAAACAACAAACATTATGCTTTTACACACACACACACACACACACACACACACACACACACACACACACACTTGTCTTATTATACTTGTGAGGACCTTACATCAACATTATTATTAATGCAGCTAATTAATGCTATATTGCACCTAAATTTATACTCAGTAACCAAATGGAAACCTCCTGGCCCTGTGGAGTTTTTTTTGTATAAAAGTTGCAGTTTTTATGGTAAAAAACAAGGGTTTTTCAAAAAAAAAAAAAAAGGTCAAAACTGTGAGATAGACCTACTCATTGAGGCATTTTGTCCATAATATTTAAAACACACAAAAAAACCTGATGAATTTAAAAAAAAAAAAAAAAAAAAAAAACACACCTGCTTCCTGTGTAACCATAAAATAACTCGCTCAAATCATAGTAGGCTATTTGGATTTCATGGCAAGTGTTCAATACTCATGCTGATTTTCTAAAGAGATTAATTTAACAAAAAAAAAATCATTAATAATAGCATTAGATTCAGATTTGGGTTTCAGATCATGCAACTAGTTTGTGTGTGTGTGTGTGTGTGTGTGTGTGTGTGTGTGTGTGTGTGTGTGTGTGTGTGTGTGTGTGTGTGTGTGTGTGTGTGTGTGTGTGTGTGTGTGTGTGTGTGTGTGTGTGTGTGTGTGTGTGGCTTAAATGGGGCCAGCTGATCTCATCTGCAGCATGACGCACAGCGGGGACTAGCAGCTTCGGCATGCAAAACTCATACACTGATTTCATACTGAGCAGTGACCGGAACACACACACATATATATTATATACACATATATACATATATATATATATATATAAAAATTGTTCAGTGCAGATGTAAGAACTGTCAATCATCTGCAAGTGACATACAACAAGCTGAAAGGAAACATGAACCAGAGAGACATGAACTACAGAAAAGGTCTGTGCAAGTCCATAAGACACGCGCACACACACACACACACACACACACACACACACACACACACACACACACACACACACACACACACACACACACACACACACACACACACACACACACCCCCCAAAACCTTAAGGGTTCTCCCGGAGGATAGACCTCAACTGCTAATCAGCTAAAAATAGCTGGGTTTTCTGAAGACCTAGGAACTGTTGCAAAGACCTGGCAGCTCCAGATATTGATTTTCTAAAGCTCCGCATCGCAGATAGCTGTAGTGCTGTTGGACTCAAGTCCAAAGATCACTTAGTAATTACTTTATACACACTACACAAACTCCTGATATCAGAAACTTGGCCAAGTGTTCAGCCATCAGGAGCAATCCAAACTAGTAAACATGTCTGAGTTTGTGCTGTACAAGATGTGTAATATTGTTATTGGGAATACTTCCACACACTCTTTATACACATGTGTATCATTATGCAGACGTTGATATAGACATCCTGAGATAAAAGCTATCCCATTACAGAAGCACATCATCTTTTCGCTAACTGTTGTAGATTGTAGTCAAAAGTTAATTCTGTGCTTAAATCTAGCTAACACAACCATTCAGGCCATTTAGGTGACCTGCTGGAAAGCTCCAGTCAGCTGTCTATAGTAAGCCACTTAAAATAAAAGGGCACATGTCACAAACATCCATGCCCAGGAGTCTTGGGAGCAAAACTGGCTGTGCTCTCTGACTACATAAATGTGTATATACACATGCTGTCTTTCTCTTTCACTCCGTCTCCACTGAGGATGCAAAAATCCTCAGATTTCATTCCCTTGAAATCGCATTACATATAAACCTGAAGGCTACTTGGCAAACCACATTAAACCACCTCCTCTTTTAACCTCCATTCTTTTATAACATGACACCTGTGGAGTGTTTCATCAAGCCCAAACAGCCCACGCCATTTACACGTCACACTCCGACATTAAAAAAAAGTGTTGCGCCTCCACGGTATCATTAGTGGCCCACCCACTGATAGGGCAGAACAGACCTCAGGTAAGTGTAAGCTACAGCTCAACACAATCTGGTCTAGTGAGAGGCGTTGGTGTCCAACAACTGTTAGACAAAGCCATTAACCTGCATAAGCAGAGTGGGCCTGTCTCTTCAACAAAACAGCTTCGGGAGTGGGCGAGAATATATACAGTATTTATACAACAGTTAGTTCTAGTCCACCAATTTGAGTGGACAAGAGGCATTCAAAGAGCGCTGATATTTAGTATAAGAGTGCTAGTGATTTAAATAAATAGATGCTTTAAATAGATAGATCCGACTGTAGACCTCATGGATAAAGAGGGAGGGAGAGAAAAAAAACAGGTTTTGACCAAATTGTTTTTGGCATTAGTAATATCTTATCTTTTTGATTACATTAAAATGATTTGGGTTCAAACTAAAAGTTTCATGTTCTAGTTTGTTCAACACGACTAGCTGTAAATATCAGGAAAGGAAAGCTTAAATTCTATCATCTCATATTCATCTTTTTCATTCTCGAACCCAAATGTCTTCAGTGTATCGCAAAAACAGCAGAATTGGCCTTGCTGTTGCTGTCAGTACTTCCATAGGGGAGTGTGTGAGTAGAGTGGAGAGAAGATGATGAGTCTTGGATGACTTTTACCTAGGTGATGAGACAGTGACTGATGTGTATGATGGTGATATTCGAAATGATAAAACTTTAGAAACTTAAAGTTTTCAACTGTAAATTTGCAGTAATTAGGAAGATGGGGTGTCTTTTAACCTTAACAAATGTTTTGTGTCAGCATAGCCCAAGATCTACTGAGAAATTCATTAAATGCAATACAGACATATGCTATAAATTGGCCTTATGAGAATAAACACATCCATGTTGTAAGTACAAATCCAGCTAAGAGGCCCATAGAGGCCAACAACTTAAAACCTCGCCCATTCAGCGTTTTTGGAAAAGCGCTTTAAAGCTGGATTGACTATTTTGAGTGGGTGTGGCATCCTTACCTGCATCTCATTATCTCTATACTTGGATGCACTCTTGCTGCCTTGCTGGCTCTTCCGACGCAGTTTCTTCAGCTCTGCCTGGCATTTCTCCAGACTTTCTCCTTTGCTCCGGTGCTCCATCTGGTATTTCTTCAAAGCGGCCTGAGGGACAAAACCACAACAGACAAAAACTATTAAAACTCTATGGTTTAAGGTCCTAACAAGCCTTTTGTGTATCCACAATGAAAAGTAACTGCTGTGTCTCTAACCCTGCTCACTTTGCTCACACACTTTCTCAACCAATTCCTCCATGTACCAGTCTAATTCTGCTTTATTTATATCTAGTCTTTGTTAAAGAAGAAAGGGCAATGTCAATCTTATTGTTTAAGTGAAGTCCTACTTGATCAGTAAAATTCTTTTTGATTCAAAAATTTTATGAAGTTGCTTTCGGCTGCTCCCTGTTCGGGGTCGCCACAGCGGACCAACTGGCCCGCACAACAACTTGGCAAATGTTTTACGCCGGATGCCCTTCCTGACGCAACCCTCCCATTTTTCCAGGCTTGGGACCGGCACTGTATCCAGTGGCTGGGGTTGTTGCGTGTTCAATGCCCCTGATTCAAAAAGTTATACCTTTTTATAATCAATTTAGTGCAAACAGCATGGGATTTTTATTATTTTTGAAGTTTTTATTAGTTTTTATTAAGTCTAGCTCTCAAAGCAAGCGACATTTAAATGTAACAGGGACTAAAGCTGCTGCCTCACAAAGTTTAATGGGTCTTTTTGATCGTTTTGAACCAAATGTTCAGAACCTAAAAGTGTTTTTATGGGGTTTATGGAAATTTGACTTGCCCATCTTCCAACCAAAAAGTCATTAGTTAATAAAGCATTTGTATTTTTGATGCCTCTACTGCTATCTACCTCCAGATATTTCTGTTACTTCTCACAATATCTAGATTATCACACAACATATGTATATGTAGGTCAGTGATTTCCTGCGTAGATTTAGGGTCACATGGGAGTGAGAGACAGGCTCAGAATGTTCATTAAGGTCATTACGATCATTAAAACTTCAGTAAAGATGCTTCAGCCACTGGATTACATTAATTTGGACTCTGCAATACTCCACCTAAGAGTATTACCTATCTAAGGTTTTATGTGAAAGAGCCAGAAATGTAAATCTCTGCAGACTTGTTCAAATTCACAATATAACCTATTTCCATTAGAAGTATAATTCTGCTTTAGCTGCTGGGGATAATAAGATTGCTTTATAAGGATTGTTTATGCATGGCTTAATAATCTCTTAACTTCTGTATGCCGTAAATTGGACATTAAATTTGGACTGTGAATATTTAACAAAATAAGTATGTTAGGAGATCTTAGATCCAGGAAAATACCACAGAAAACTAATATTTGGCCATGAAAAATTAACTCTAAATGCACTAATCTCTCTTTAAAATCAATAGAAACTCTCAATGCAGAGATATGAAAAAGTGGGCTGTTACACAAACACACATAAATAAAGCATACCAGATAATATGATGCACACAAACACACAGCCTTATTAGTCACCATAGTGAAAATCAAGCTTGTGTTACCTTTTTAAAAAACACACACCAGATACCAAATACTTCATGATGAATTCAAAAGTAAGTGAAGTCCATCATACTGGATTTACATGTAAATCCACATAAATGAATGCACTGGGATATAATGATTATAAGCAATTAGTTTGGAATTATTTCCAATCAGCATGGAATTGTTACATACATTTAGGTAGCGTGCATCCAGCTCGACCTTCTTCTCCAGTTCTGTGAGGAGCTCATTGTGAAAAGATTTCAGCTAAAAGACAAAAACATACACAGATGATGTAATGGCATCTATCACTCAACTAACCCCACTCACTTCACACACTTCACTCACCCAACATTCAGTCAGTCAGTCAGTCACTCACTCCACTCACCTCACTCCAGTCAGTCACTCACCTCACCCCACTCACTCACTCCAGTCAGTCACTCACCTCACCCCACTCCAGTCAGTCACTCACCTCACTCACTCCAGTCAGTCACTCACTCACCTCACCTACCTCACTCACTCCCTCAGTCACTCACCTCACCCCACTCACTCACTCAGTCAGTCACTCACCTCACCCCACTCAGTCAGTCACTCACCTCACTCACTCCAGTCAGTCACTCACTCACCTCACCTACCTCACTCACTCCACTCAGTCACTCACCCCACTCATTCCAGTCAGTCACTCACCTCACTCACTCACCTCACTCACTCCACTCAGTCACTCACCTCACTCCAGTCAGTCACTCACCTCACCCCACTCACTCACTCCAGTCAGTCACTCACCTCACTCCAGTCAGTCACTCACCTCACCCCACTCACTCACTCCAGTCAGTCACTCACTCACCTCACCTCACCTACCTCACTCACTCCAGTCAGTCACTCACCTCACTCACTCCAATCAGTCACTCACCTCACTCACTCCAGTCAGTCACTCACCTCACTGCACTCACTCCAGTCAGTCACTCACCTCATCCCACTCACCTCACTCCAGTCAGTCACTCACCTCACCCCACTCACTCACTCCAGTCAGTCACTCACCTCACTCCAGTCAGTCACTCCAGTCAGTCACTCACCTCACTCCAGTCAGTCACTCACTCACCTCACCTACCTCACTCACTCCAATCACTCACTCACCTCACCTCACCTACCTCACTCACTCCAGTCAGTCACTCACCTCACTCACTCCAATCAGTCACTCACCTCACTCACTCCAGTCAGTCACTCACCTCACTCACTCCAGTCAGTCACTCACCTCACTCACCTCACTCACTCCAGTCAGTCACTCACCTCACTGCACTCACTCCAGTTAGTCACTCACCTCATCCCACTCACCTCACTCCAGTCAGTCACTCACCTCACTCCAGTCAGTCACTCACTCACCTCACCTACCTCACTCACTCCAGTCAGTCACTCACCTCACTCACTCCAATCAGTCACTCACCTCACTCACTCACCTCACTCACTCCACTCAGTCACTCACCTCACTCCAGTCAGTCACTCACTCACCTCACCTACCTCACTCACTCCAGTCAGTCACTCACCTCACTCACTCCAATCAGTCACTCACCTCACTCACTCCAGTCAGTCACTCACCTCACTCACCTCACTCACTCCAGTCAGTCACTCACCTCACTCCAGTCAGTCACTCACCTCACCCCACTCACTCACTCCAGTCAGCACTCACTCACCTCACCTCACCTACCTCACTCACTCCAGTCAGTCACTCACCTCACTCACTCCAATCAGTCACTCACCTCACTCACTCCAGTCAGTCACTCACCTCACTCACTCCAGTCAGTCACTCACCTCACTCACCTCACTCACTCCAGTCAGTCACTCACCTCACTCCACTCACTCCAGTCAGTCACTCACCTCATCCCACTCACCTCACTCCAGTCAGTCACTCACCTCACCCCACTCACTCACTCCAGTCAGTCACTCACCTCACTCCAGTCAGTCACTCACTCACCTCACCTCACCTACCTCACTCACTCCAGTCAGTCACTCACCTCACTCACTCACCTCACTCACTCCACTCAGTCACTCACCTCACTCCACTCACTCACTCCAGTCAGTCACTCACCTCACCCCACTCACCTCACTCCAGTCAGTCACTCACCTCACTCCAGTCAGTCACTCACTCACCTCACCTCACCTACCTCACTCACTCCAGTCAGTCACTCACCTCACTCACTCCAGTCAGTCACTCACCTCACTCACCTCACTCACTCCAGTCAGTCACTCACCTCACTCACCTCACTCACTCCAGTCAGTCACTCACCTCACTCACCTCACTCACTCCAGTCAGTCACTCACCTCACTCCACTCACTCCAGTCAGTCACTCACCTCATCCCACTCACCTCACTCCAGTCAGTCAGTCACTCACCTCACCCCACTCACTCACTCCAGTCAGTCACTCACCTCACTCCAGTCAGTCACTCACTCACCTCACCTCACCTACCTCACTCACTCCAGTCAGTCACTCACCTCACTCACTCACCTCACTCACTCACTCAGTCACTCACCTCACTCACTCACTCACTCCAGTCAGTCACTCACCTCACCCCACCACTCACTCCAGTCAGTCACTCACCTCACTCCAGTCAGTCACTCACTCACCTCACCTCACCTACCTCACTCACTCAGTCAGTCACTCACCTCACTCACTCCAGTCAGTCACTCACCTCACTCACCTCACTCACTCCAGTCAGTCACTCACCTCACTCACCTCACTCACTCCAGTCAGTCACTCACCTCACTCACTCCACTCAGTCACTCACCTCACTCACTGGTAACACTGTGCTTTCCTGTAATCTGTCACCCATCTGTGTACATCTAGACTATTTTAGCTGGTACACCATCCATATTTATGTCTTTGTAGTTAAAATTGCTGTAGCCCATCTGCAGCTTTTAACAGTTTCTGAGACCTTGGCCATCAAGTGGAAAGGTACTATATTGGACCAAATATATTTTGGGTGCTTGCTCATTCTCAGCACAGCAGTTACACAGTCGTGCTGGTGAGTATAACCCTGGGATGAGTGTATTACAGGTCAGCTGAAAGTACTCAGAGAAGAGCAAACGCCTACGGTTGGTTAGGATCATACTAGGAAATATAACAAGCTATCCTTCTTGCCCAGACTTAGAGATCATCACACTCATGATCTCCTCACCTAGGCATCTACTGTACACTCAAGCTAAAACTGCTGACACAGACTCACAGAGGCAGCACCACTCAATCTAACATGCAATGCTAAACTATAACCGTATCAGCTGGACTTATATAAACCAGCAGCTACTTTAGAGTGATAAAGCCAACTCTATGAGAAAGCTTACATCACACAGCTGTACTGGTAAAAGCACATGCTTTCAGATGGGAAGTTGGAGTCTCCTGGTTCTCAATGTTATCATTTTAGTTAAGGAAGAAATTGAGTGTGTTTTTTGTTTAACATGACACTGCATGACACTGCATTTCCTACTCAGTGCATGACACTGAGTAGGAAAGCCCCGATATCTTTTAGCCTGAGGGTGGATAATACAGACAGGCACCATTGTTCAGGTGACATTTTGAGTCGGCACACCCTTTTCTTTCGCCACTACTGAGCCAGATGAAAGCTTGCAGATAAGGTCAAAATAAAAGGATAGGATTAAAAACCCTTAGGGGTATTTAATGGTGTTTACATCACTGTGCTGTTGGATTCATGAATCTTATTGGTCGGAAGTTGTAATTTTGGTTGCAAGGGAAATTTCATGATTCTATTAATAATATTAACTTGATATAACAATGCTTTCAGTGAAGAGGTGATCAATCTGTGTTTTTGAATGGGGTTCAAAGTGCTAGTAACTTTTCCACCTTTTCACTGTGGAAGAGTTTCTGTTTTCTCTGTAACATTTATTTGCTTTATAAAAACAGAGGAACAGGCTGGTGATGGAATAAATATTTGTAGCTACTGTAACTACTTCTATGCAAGAGATACCAGGAACTGGTTACACTGACTTTTCGCAATATTAAATGTAATGATAAATGGATAAAAAGTATTCATTTCATTATACCTACATAATCATTTAGTAACAAACAAAAAATATGTTTGAAAATTTTGGTGGAATAAGAGGACTGAAACACTTTGTAGCATACTGTTATTGGAAAGCTGTCAACTTTGGTGTCAAACACCACCTTGTTGATTATTTTAACAGAACTATTTACCCTATTAGTGCTTTTACTCCATATGACGTTTTACAATAATACACACCATGTCTTCCAGCTGCATCTGAATCTGTCTGTGGACTTCAGCCATCTGAAAGAGTACATCCCCTACACATACACACAAAGAGAGGGGAGAGAGAGAAAAGAGAGAGAGACACAGAGAGAGAGAGAGAGAGAGAGAGAGAGAGAGAGAGAGAGAAATATGTTAAAGCCCTGATGTGCATGTACACATGCTCCACCATCTACATGCAATAAACTCATGCGGGTCCACAAACAATATAAGCTGTGTGACACAAATATAAAAGAGAGAGGAGAAAAGGAGGCAGAGAGAGACTGATTGATGAAGGAGCTGGAAATTATAGATGGAAAACAAAAAGACAGACAGCAGCGAACAGGTCTTTCTTTAAGCACACACCAGATCTTGAACTCAGGACATGTATGATAATCATAGCAACAAATGTTTACTGCAGTAGCTGGAAGAAATAAAAAACAACAACAAACAAAGCAGGTGCAGCACATTAATATCACCAGCACATTGTTTGCATAATGTGATCATTAGTCATAATGCAACACAGCTATAAAGACAGTAACTCATGCAGCCAGGTGTGTGGTCTCGGTGTGAGGTATGCAGGGTACCTACACGCAGCTTCTTCTGATTACGCAGTGCATTGTAAAACAAAAAGAACAAAAGAGCTGGTTTGAGAAAAAAAAAAAAAAACAGAAGTACAGTACAGCAGTACACCTGGGGACACTGTGAAGGAGATAATATATTTCCCAGGAAGAATACAAGACAGACTGAATACTGACATGACTCTCCTTCACCTGTTTCCCTCATAAACACAGCCAAATCTGCATTAATATGGGCCAGAGAGGGATCTGCTATAGATATTTTCTCCTCCTACAACTGTTTTTTGATCCATTAGACATGCAGGAAAATCATCAAGATAAAAGTTGATGCAATTTTACCACAAATTGTAAATATGTATGAGGTTGGCCTTTGGATAGCCTAGTGATTCGTGGACATATTTTATATATTTATTAATATATAATCAAACTTCATATCACATTAATGACATAAATACATAACAAAATATGTATATGCCAGGTGGTCGGGAAAACCCATTAGATGCCACTTATGGCATCTATTATACTTTTACAAAATATATTTTAGATATTTTAGAACATATTTAGATACCTCAGCTTTATGAAAACAACAAATATACTTTACCAAAACAACATGTTTATATTTAATGACTAAATTAAACGTAATCTTGTTGAGGCCGTCTTCCTGCAAAGATATTATGTAAAAAAGTTTGTTTAACAAAAGGGGTCTGCCTACATATGCCTTGCCTTGAATCTGGTTTATACTGGCTGTTGCTTGTGGTCCTCCTGTGCCTCACTCAGAAAATAATATTTAACATTTTAAAATGCTAGAACTTAATATGTGGTTAAGAAACATGGAAAAGAGAAACTGTAGTTTTCAGAACTATGTACACTGACCAGGCATAACATTATGACCACCTGCTTAATAGTGGTGGTCCACCTTTTGCTGCCAAAACAGCCCTGATCCGTCATGCACTGTGTATTCTGACACGTTTCTATCAGAACCAGCATTAACTTCTTCAGCAATCTGAGCAACAGTAGCTCATCTGTTAGATCGGATCACACGGGCCAGCCTTCACTCCCCATGTGCATCAATGAGCCTTGGCCGCCGATGACCCTGTTGCTGGTTCACCACTGTTCCTTCCTTGGACCACTTTTGATAGATACTGACCACTGCAGACTGGGAACACCCAACAAGATCTGCAGTTTTGGAGATGCTCTGATCCAGTCGTCTAGCCATCACAATTTGGCCCTTGTCAAACTTGCTCCAATCCTTACGCCTGCCCATTTTTCCTGCTTCTAACACATCAACTTTGAGGACAAAATGTTCACTTGCTGCCTAATATCTCCCACCCACTAACAGGTGCCATGATGAGGAGATAATCAGTGTTATTCACTTCACCGGGTCACTGCTCATAATGTTATGCCTGATCGGTGTATATGCACACAGCAAAAACAAAATGTCTTCATGTAAAGGGATTTCCCAGGCCACCACACATATACACTCTTATAAAAAAGGGGGCCCATTCATGTTTAATTGGATCGTTAACAAATCCTGTTTTCTAAGTTCTCCTTGGAACCTTTTCTGAAAAGCAAAATCCACAAAAGGGACAATAAGAACCTTTTTTAAGGGTGTATGGCTAAATCCTAAAAAGCTAAAATTATCATCTAATTATACAGCAATACAAGCTAAAACCACACAATATATGAATATTACGCAATGTTACAGCAGTGACTAACTACACTAAATATCAATGGTCAGTATGAATACTGATCACATCATCACATTAGAGAAATGGCATTAAGCAGTGTTGAGCCATCTTCCCTGAAGTGATCGTCTGATCCCTGTCTGAGTCCGTATTAACCGGGTTTTGGCCAGTCCAACACAGTTTTGTAAGAAAACTACCATTAGTAGACACACGATGTTATTTACACGACAAGGTGCTCACATACATGGTCACTGATGGACACACACACACACACACACTCTTCCATACACTCTCATTCACACTAATGTACAGCATGAACATGGGCATCATATCTCTCTACCTCCAGTTCCAGGTTGAGTCAGTGTTGGTTGTGTACTGTGTGTGTGTGTGTGTGTGTTGTCTTAATGCTAATGCAGTAGATACGTCACTCAGCAATGTAGATTAATGCACTTGTACCTACTGCCATCTGTTTGGTCCATTTCCAAACTCACTCTGCCATACAGATCAGTGAGAGAGCTACTGACTAATGTAAAAATGAGAGCAGGAGAGTAGAAGAGTTGCACACTTTCACAGCTTTTGGTCTGTCTGCCTCCATCTATTTGCTCAGGTCTGCTAACACACAAAGCAATCATAGGCTTGGACTAAGGTCTAGAACTTTCTGTATGTTGAGTTCACAGGGTACAAGCTGCATTGCATAGTGAGTTTCATAAAGCATGAGCTTGTGTGTTGTTTTATTATTTACACCAGGCCAAATCCTGATCTGAGCCTCATTGTACTACACATCTAATCAGCTCTAAAGCTCAGAATAAATATTTTGGCAGTGCATGTGTGCATGTGTGTGTGTGTGTGTGTGTTCACAGATGAAGTATATTCAATTCAAAAGGTTTTGTAGTCGTCTGCCTCAGACACATTACAAAACAGATACACTTAAAATCTTTTAAGGCATGCAATATGAGAGATAAAATTATATATATTTCTTACGTTCTGATATTTATATTCAACAAAGTATGGTAATGACACTGCTTAAACCAGCATATACTTATTATTTACAGTTTCAGTGTATCATCTTCTACATTTTTAAATGATTTGCATTGTAATTACAAACCCTATCCCTTTGCATGGACTTTATAGTACATGTGGGAATTTTGCTGCCACTGGTAAGGCTTGCAGAAGTGAGCTGAGTTGAAAGCATAGGGTGGAATGCATTTCTGGACTTATAGAAGTGTGAACGTACAAAATGTTGAGAGCTCGGTCAATCATATTTAGCTTTATTAGTGTTGCACTAGATCCGAAGCCAATCCTGTGAACACTAACCTGTATCATGTGCAGATGCTGTCACACCTAGGTGCAAATTACAACTAACTAACTAACTAACTAACTAACTAACTAACTAACTCCACTTATGAGTTTTTTGAGAAGTTGGAGGAAATTGAATTATGTGGAGGAAACCTATATGGACATGAAGACATGTGACAACACATTCAGACAGTCAGCTGAACACTAAAGCTGTGATTCACATGTCTAGAAATGATTACTTCATAATTGTTATTGAAAGATTATTATACAGACAATGCAGCAATATTGTTATGTAACCCATTATTCAAATACATCCTTGTCCGATACACAATTGCCTAAACCAGATGAGGTATGTAGTGTGTAAGATATTGTTCCCCAAAGGGTATCGATCACCTCATGGACCGAGGCTCAGGGTAAACCTACTGGATTAGGGCTAATACACAGGAGTGTGTGGGGAGGAAGCAGGAATAGGAAAAGCTGAGGACTTTATCATCGTGTGTACTTGTGACTTACTGTTTTTATGAGTACCACTATTCCTAGAGTATGTGATGATGGTGTGTAGATGAGAGGCTTTAATTCCATTTCTTCCTCTGCACCCACGGTTAAACCAGGCATTTACATTTACAGTATTTGGCAGACACCCTCATCCAGAGTGCATACATTCATCTAATTTTTTTATACAACTGAGCAATTGAGGGTTAAGGGCCTTTCTCAAGGGCCCAGCAATGGCAGCTTGCATACACATACACACACACCAAGGTATGCAACCTTGTATACCTTTGTTCATTGACCTTGCCCAGGCTGCCTTTATCTCTAAAGCAGCGCAGTCCAATGTCCTGTTTTTAGTCAGCAACACTGTGATCTAATTCCACTCCACCTGCTCCTCCTTTACCCCATCCACTTGTGCTCTAATCCGCTTACTGATAATCAGCACTGATCACACAGCCGAGGCTTATGGGGCCTTCAGCATATTGTTGTTCGGGCTTAAAGGGTTGGAGCAATTAAAAATCTGAGCAATTAAAGCCAATAGCGGTGGCCAGGCATTCAGCCAATGATCGATGGCTGCAGGTCCTTCGTTCTGCAGTGAAGAAATGTGGAATGTGCTCCTTTGTAGGCCTGCAAGAGAATTCTGCTATTCAGATTGTCTGTCTCTTGAACACAGTTTGTAAGGAAGAAAGAAAGAGACCCAATAAAAGGGAAGTGAATGGATTAAACTGAAATAGAAGAATGAATGAACAAGAATGCTCCAGTTCAGCCAGGGACCTCTATAACTGTGAAAACATTCCTTAGAGGACACCAAAACAAATTTTCTTCATAAAACATATTGTATAAATATAATAAATTGTCCACTTGTCTATGCTTCACGGACCCCACTTTGAGAACTGTAGTTCTAGCTGTCTTCCAAAGAATCATTTATTTTTGTTCAGTTGCTAACCGTGGCTAAATATCCAGCAAACTGCCAAAAAACAAAATGTTTAGTTTTAGGAATCATTAAGTCATATACAACAGTCAAGGTTCAAAAGTTTCTCCTTTGGACTGATAAAAACAGTGAACATTCATAAACATATAGAACAGCGTCAAACCGGTAAGATTGCAATTAACTGGAATGTCTTTTGAATTTCCAATTTTTTTCCCACAATGAATAATCCATCAGACATCTATTATTTTTTTCCCCATATGACAACACTGCTAACCCTAGAGTATGAAGGTTAACGCTTGCTTTCTCTTTCTAAGCGGTCACATTGGACCTATGCTAACAGACATCTGTGTGATATTGGCTTTAATAACAAGAGCAGAAAGAAAACTCAGAGTCTAAGATTTAAACAAGCAAACTCCTTAGAAAAAGAAGTACAGAAAAACTCTCTGACCCTTAAACAGCCCAGACGCTGACTGCTGCCAGCTACAGAGACACTATTGCTCAAACACATAAAATAACTAGTGTTGATTAACAGTTCATGTAAACGAACCTTTAGTACGGCATCATTAATATAAGAGAAAGCAGATGGTGGAGGCGGAACTACAGGGAGTCAGACCGACCTATGACCTTTTATGATGAGTTGGAAGAAAAAGATTGAGAGCCTTATTACTGACTTACTTATTACTGAGGGAGAGAGGAGAGAGAGAGAGAGAGAGAGAGAGAGAGGGAGAGGGAGAGGGAGGAGAGGGGAGGGAGGGGAGGGGGAGGGAGGGAGAGGAGGGAGGGAGAGGGGGAGGGAGGGGGAGAGAGAGAGAGAGAGAGAGAGAGGGAGGGAGAGAGAGAGAGAGAGAGAGGGAGGGAGGGGGGGAGAGAGAGAGAGAGGGAGGGGGGGGGAGGGGGAGAGAGAGAGAGAGAGGGAGGGGGGGAGGGGGAGAGAGAGAGAGAGGGAGGGGGGGAGAGGGAGAGAGAGAGAGAGGGAGGGGGGGAGAGGGAGAGAGAGAGAGACAGAGAGTGAATCAAATGAATGATGTGTCTGCTTCAATCCTCCACACCCTCTCACCCAGGTATTTAGGGTTTCGCTGCTGTATAATGCATCCATTTCTTGCCCTTTCTTCTATATTTTCCACCTCACTCTTGGTTTTCCTCTTCTCATTCTATCCACTTGCTCATATTTTGGCTCCATTTTGATTTCCCCCTCCATTTTTCCCCTTTTATCCTACTGAAATTCACTACTTTACATCCTTCCTCGACACCTCTGACCTTGGTGGAGGTAATAAAAGTCGACAGCATAAGAATGATGCAGCACACAGATGCTAGTGATAAGCATAAGCACCTTATTACCAAGCTGGAGCCATAATCGCATTCATATTATTTTTTTTAAAGCACAGTGGGACAGGTGTAGCTGTGCTTGCTGAATGCTGGCATCTCATTTTAAGGCGCTTGACACAAAACAAGTCTTTCTGCTTGCAGGTTGCACATCAACTGTGCAGGTACAATTAATTTTTTCCTTTTCATTCTTTAGCTTTCGTAAAGGGAGAAAGTTGCCTGCAATCAGTGGAGCACATGGAGCAATTTAATTTTTGATGCTTTCTTTTAGAATTGAACAAAGTGCTGTCATGCATAATTGAATGAAAACTTGCACAAATACTTATCAAAAACAAGATTACATACGTTTTGAATGAAATTGAAGACCTGTGGAATGAGCGGTTTTGAAACTGTTTAAATAGTTCTTTACATTTACATTACATTTAATTCTGTAAATTGTTCTGTGAAAAAAATTTAGTTCCTGTGATCGCTTAAAGCTCACCAGACTCTCTTTATTCTCTCTCTTGAAGTTGAAAATGCAGCTTATCGTTTTTTCTAGACCTTAAATATCTAAATCTATGTAAAGTCGAATTTATTTATTTATTTTTATTACTATCTATTACCACCTAGAGAATGTGAATTTTCTTATCTACCTTAGATACAGAAAACCTTTTAGATCTAACTCTCTGGAGAAAAGTTTTATTTCTCATTCCTTATTTGAGGTCCTGAATCTGGATTTCTGTAAAGCCTTTTGGCCAAATATTGCTAGAAACTAATAAAACAAGAATCTTATATAAAATAAAAATCTAATTGCCACCATGTTAAAGTTATCCTTATTTCAAAGTTATCCATCTTATTTTGACAGATAACACAGATAGGATGCATTATCATCTTTTAAGGTCTGCACCTGAGGGGGTAAGACAAAATACAGACGTGTAAGAAAACACTAAGCCATGGCTCTAAGCTTCCCAGTTCCTCAGAGTGAGAAGAAAACTAGAGCATCTGTCCACATCTGTACACCTGTAGGTGAGCGCCAGGATGTCAGAAGTGCCAGTCTTGTGTTAATGCTGTTTTGCACATCCACTTGATTCCTCTTGAGGTGAAGAGATCTTCAGCAGCACCTCTATTTGAAAAGCTGTGATTATAACATCACGTTATTATCTGGAAAATTCCCCTAATGCACTCGCCTGCTCATTGAAGATAGGCAAGATTTAAATCTTAATTTCAGTCAATTCATTTTTGCTGGCTGGAGATCTGCATTTCTAAACTACTTTATTTATATGTGTGCAACAGAAGGATATTATGGAGATTGTATCCTAAGATCTACTTTCATGTTTTTCCTGTATGCTTACTCCAGAGAGGCAAGAGAATGGTGTGACATTTTTCTGTTTAGCGGTTTACAAGATTTTTTAAATCTCCATATTATCACAGAGCTACCTATTTAATTAAAGGTGGCATGTGTCAAATATCTTCATATAAAGCAAAGTACAAGCTATACAATCTGTGCAATTACTTCAGCTCTGTCCTGGTTCCAAGCTGATGTAAATACAGTACTGTTTTTGTTACAGTTTCATTGCATGAGCAGCTGCTTTAAAGAATTAGCATTAACTTTTACATTTATTGTAATACTTTGGGAGGAAGAATCTCAAATCTGTTGATAATGCTGATGACAGGAATACAGGATAATTTGTGACTTTATAAGCCCAAAGTTTCCCTTTTTGCTTACTGAGGGTAGTGCATAGTCTTATTCAGCTATTTAGCTATAGGAATAGATCTTTGACCTAGAAAGGTACATGTAGTGTACATTTAAAGCTCATACACAAAATGTAAAAAATAAGGGTATCACCACAGTAACAAGGGCAGGTACCTTAAGTAAAATACAAATTATTCATTAATCGGTCTTCAGTAAGTGCTTTGTCTTGGTCAAAGTGGCAGGAAGCCAAGATCCTATACTGGGATCACTCCTGGAAGTGTGAGGCAGGAGTACACTCTGGATGAGATACCAGGGCATCATTCCCACTCTCATTCACATCTAGAGTCAATTTACAGACAAACCCAGGAAGAACACGCAGAGAAATGACAATTGACAATAAATAGTCAATAAACTGAGCTCAGGAACATGTGCTTGTGTGTATACTTTAATTTCAAACTCTCCAAATGACCTGTCCATTAGGATAAGCCACTTTCATGTGAAATATTTCTAATGAGGAAGCTGGTGCTTCAAAACATGGCCACCTGTGAGGCATGAAACTCAGCCAGAGGAAAAAGTGAAATGAAATCCAGATTACTCACATACAAAACAAAATTCTTCTCTCCTGGTAGCTATTTAATTAGCAGAGATTTTTGTATGGAGTGTTTAATGGACATTCTCCATGCTGCTGGACGTCTCGGCTATTAATGGCTTAAAGAGACGTTGACAAAGACAAAGGCGATAACCACTAGGACATGTTAATGCGACTGTTAAAAAAAGGCTATGTGTTGCTGAAGGTCTGAATTTAGACTGTCTATGGACGGCTGTTTCATCTTGTTATTGTATGTACACCGCTGATTAAGGGTTTTAATTAGACCTTTGTATTGCAGGCATTCATTAGCTGAAGTCTCTCAAGTTGACAGCAAAAGCACAGAGTCTATTCTGAGCTGGAATTAATATCAGCTCGGAGTTCAAATGCTTGCACAGAAAATATCACCATATTTTCTGTAATTCAGAGGAGGCTGTGGTAGTGCTGCATTCAGAGCTCAACCTCTATAAAGCACAGTCACTACCCAGGATGTTGCCCATATTTGGGCAGGAGGAAACCGGAAGCTGCTTAGTATCCCACACACTCGTGTGGCGTGCAGGAGGCAGACAGTGCAGGCTGGTTCTGGCAACACTGACATCACCAAAAAGCCATTTTAGGACAGCTATTGCTCGCTCTTACACTCTCTTTCCCCATTTTGCCTTTCTCTGCGGCAGAACAGAGTGTACTAAGGCGTGTGTGTGCTCTATTTTTAGAGCAGTTTTCTCCTCGGGAAGGCTACGTTCTTGTGCTACGTTCTTGCCGGAGCTGCACGCATCTCCTTTCACACAGTGAGGTTACACAAGGGACGGGGAGATTACACCGACTAATGAGAGACTGTCGGTTTTAACTGTCAGGGTTTTGCTCTAACTACTTCTGTAAGGGACTCTTGACACATGTAATAGTGTTTTTTTTTTGCAGATTAATGATGTATTGGTTATCCTGCAGAATAGAACATGTTATTCACAACAGTCGTTCGTAGCGACCTCTTGATCTGTACAGCTGATGCAGCACGCATTAACAAGAGTAATGAATTCGTCAGCATAATGCAGGAACTTGACAACTTGTCAGAGCCACTAAGCATGGTGAGGGCACTGCATTTTCATGCCTTCTTTTTAATGAAATCTACAACTTTGTGGTTTTTTGGTCTTTTTTTCACATCTCAAGCTCTCAAGTACTCCTCAATCTGCAATACCTCTCACTGCAGTCTCACCTTCGCTCCATAGTAATCAGTTCCCTATCTGACACTTACTGACTCATGTGAGGATATTTTAATGACCTAGAGCTGATGCTTGTTTCCTCATGAGTCAGCAGTGGCCGATCTGAGGCTGGAGCATCCTTTTGAACAGTAGGCATTCTCACAAAGCAGCTTCTCGTGTTTCCTCTTGAAAACCAAAAAATAAACTAAAAAACCTCTGTTATAATGCACTGACACTGGAGACTCCTTCCAAAAAATAAGCATTTTCAGCACATCAACAATTACACATTTTTTATTTATTTATTATTAACTTACATTGTGTGAAAGGTTTGCCACTGGGAATTAAGTAGCATTAAAAAACTCTAATTTGATTTGTATAAATTAGTATTATAGAAAGAATCTTCTTCTTCTTCTTCTTTCGGCTTCTCCCTTCAGGGGTCGCCACAGCGAATCATCTCTCTCCACCTATCCCTATCTTCTGCATCCTCAACCCTTGCACCCACTAGCTTCATATCCTCATTAATTCCATCCATATACCTCCTCTTTGGCCTTCCTCTTTGCCTCCTGCCTGGCAGCTTCATGTCCAACATTCTCCTACCAATATACTCACTCTCCCTCCTCTGAACATGTCCAAACCATCTTAATCTGGCCTCCCTAACTTTGTCCCCCAAACGTCCAACATGAGCTGTCCCTCTGATGTACTCGTTCCTAATCCTGTCCAATCTTGTCACTCCCAAAGAGAACCTCAACATCTTCAGCTCTGCTACCTCTAGCTCTGACTCCTGTCTCTTCCTCAGTGACACTGTCTCTAAACCATACAGCATGGCCGGTCTCACCACTGTCCTGTACACCTTCCCCTTGATTCTCGCTGATATTTTCTGATCACACAGAACTCCCGACACCTTTCTCCACTCATTCCAACCTGCCTGCACTCGCTTCTTTACCTCTTTCCCACACTCTCCATTACTCTGGACTGTTGACCCCAAGTACTTAAACTCCTGTACCTTCTTCACCTCTTCACCCTGTAACCTTACTGTTCCACTTCCCTCCCTTTCATTCACACACATGTACTCAGTCTTACCACGACTGACTTTCATCCCTCTTCTCTCCAGCGCAAACCTCCACCTCTCCAGGTTTTCCTCCACCTGCTCTCTGCTCTCACTACAGATCACAATGTCATCTGCAAACATCATTGTCCAAGGAGACTCCTGTCTGACCTCCTCTGACAACTGGTCCATCACTATAGCAAACAGGAAGGGGCTCAGAGCCGATCCCTGATGCAGTCCCACCTCCACATTGAACTCCTCTGTCTGACCTACAGCACACCTTACCCCTGTCCTGCTCCTCTCAAACATGTCCTGCACCACTCTGACATACTTCTCTGCTACTCCTGACTTCCTCATACAGTACCACAGCTCTTCTCTTGGCACCCTGTCATACGCTTTCTCCAAGTCTACAAACACACAGTGCAACTCCCTCTGACCATCCCTATACTTCTCCATCAAAATCCTCAGAGCAAAAATTGCATCTGTTGTGCTCTTTCTGGGCATGAAGCCATACTGCTGCTCACAAATTTCCACTACCTTCCTTAACCTAGCTTCCACTACTCTTTCCCATAGCTTCATTGTATGGCTCATCAACTTTATCCCCCTATAGTTACTGCAACTCTGCACGTCACCCTTATTCTTAAAGATCGGCACTAACACACTTCTTCTCCATTCCTCAGGCATCCTCTCACTCTCTAAAACCCTGTTGAACAAACTAGCTAAAAATTCCACTGCTGCCTCTCCCAAACACTTCCAGACCTCCACCGGGATATCATCAGGACCAACTGCCTTCCCACTTTTCATCCTCTTCAAAGCCTTCCTGACTTCATCCTTTCTAATCTTATCTACTTTCTGTTCCACAGAGTTCACCCCTTCTACTCTTTTTTCCCTCTCATTTTCCTCATTCATCAGCTCCTCAAAGTATTCCTTCCATCTCCTCTGTACACTCTCCTCACTTGTGAGCACCCTTCCATCTCTATCCTTAATAACTCTAACTTGCTGCACATCCTTCCCATCTCGATCCCTCTGCCTAGCTAACCTGTACAAGTCCTTCTCTCCTTCTCTAGTGTCTAACCTAGTGTACAACTCGTCATATGCCTTCTGCTTGGCCTTAGACACCTCCCTCTTCACTCTGCGCTGTAACTCCTTGTATTCCTGTCTATTCTCTTCAGTCCTGTCCATGTCCCACTTCTTCTTGGCTAACCTCTTCCTCTGGATACTATCCTGAACTTCCTCATTCCACCACCAAGTCTCCTTATCTTCTTTCCTCCTTCCAGATGACACACCCAGCACCTTTCTCCCTGTCTCCCTGATCACTTCTGCTGTAGTTTCCCAGTCATCTGGCAGCAATACCTGCCCACCCAGAGCCTGCCTCAACTTCTGTCTAAATTCCTCACAACATTCCTCCTTTTTCAGCTTCCACCACTTGGTTTTCTTCTCTATCTCTGACCTCTTCTTCTTACAGACCATCAGAGTCATCCTACACACCACCATCCTATGCTGTCTGGCTACACTCTCTCCCACTACCACTTTACAGTCACTAATCTCTTTCAGATTGCCTCTTCTACATAGGATGTAGTCTACCTGTGTGCTCCTACCTCCACTCTTGTAAGTCACTCTATGCTCCTCCCTCTTCTGAAAATAAGTGTTAACCACCCCCATGTCCATCCTCTTAGCAAAGTCCACTACCATCTGTCCTTCAAGGTTCCTTTCCTTAACTCCAAACTTGCCCATCACCTCCTCATCACCTGTGTTCCCCTCACCAACATGTCCATTAAAATCCGCTCCTATCACCACTCTCTCACCCGTGGGAATACTCTCCATCACCTCATCTAATTCACTCCAGAATCTCTCTTTCTCCTCCAACTCACAACCTACCTGTGGGGCATAACCACTAACAACATTCAACATCACCCCTTCAATCTCTATCTTCAGACTCATCACCCTGTCTGACACTCTCTTCACCTCCAGGACATTCCTCACAAACTCCTCCTTCAGGACCACACCTACCCCATTTCTCTTACTATCCACACCATAATAAAACAGCTTGAATCCTGCTCCTATACTACGAGCCTTGCTACCCTTCCACCTGGTCTCCTGTACACACAGTATATCCACCTTCCTTCTCTCCATCACATCAGCCAGCTCTCTACCTTTCCCTGTCATAGTACCAACATTCAGAGTTCCTATTCTCAGTCCTACACTCTTACCTTTCCTCTTCTCTCTCTGTCTGCGCACTCTCCTCCCTCCTCTACTTCTTCGACCAACAGTAGCCCAATTTCCACCGGCGCCCTGTAGGTCAACGGCGCCGATGGCGGTCGTTGTTAACCCGGGCCTCGACCGATCCGGTATGAAATTCGTACTGACGATTCGCATGGTTAAATTTGGCAATGTTTTACGCCGGATGCCCTTCCTGACGCAACCCTCTCTATTTATCCGGGCTTGGGACCGGCACAGAAGTCACTGGACTGTGACCCCCATGGCTAGATTAGTATTATAGAAAGAATAATATATTCAAATGAAGGCATTCATATAATCCTGTGACTTGCCTTGCAGATGGTGTTATCAAAGCACTGTTATAAAGAATTACTCAACGCCCCCATCTTATACCAGGAAAAATATCCGCCTTTATATAGCAGCAAAGATAAAAACAGAAGGTGTGTGTTTGTGTGTATGTGTGTGTGTGTGTGTGTGTGTGTGTGTGTATGTGAAGGGAGTGGCATCACACATTCCACAATGTGAAGACGGAGAAGATGATAACTGAGATTTACAGCGTATGGCTTAGAATTTGACAAGATTCATTAGTAATGTGACACCTAGAGCTCATTGTCATTCGTTCTCCATAACCGTAATTAATTCTCTGGTCAATGCAGAGACACACACACTCACACTCGAAATCAACATCTGATTGGTTGGATTCTACAGGATGTGAAGTTTAATGGATATAGACTCATTAATTTCTTAAATGAATGATCTGTGGTTGCTTGCGGTCTGTTTTTGTAGGAACACTTTCACGCCACTAAACATGATGCTGAACAAAAACTGTGATTGGTTGGTTTACATGTCAGTCAGATGCACTCTTGGGTGGTGCTTAGCCAATAAAAGTTGCTGTGGAGTCCAGACCTTCTGCTGGGTGTCTGAAGGTCTGGTTACAGGAGACTACACACTAAGAAACTAACACTGTACACACACACACTCTCTATATGCGAAAATACTAGAGAAAACCAATAGACAAAATGGAAAATAACTTAAATTTACGAGGTAGAAAAAAAACTTATTCAAGCTTTTGCAGTCCTTGAAACCAAGTCAGACATTTGCTATACACACACGTTTTTTTTTTTTTAACAGTCTCTCAAAATCACCCAGCCTTCAGGATCAGAGCACCTCTGTGCATAAATTCCTACTATTAATCAGCTTAAATGCATTCTTTGCTGATCATACTCTGGAATTGTCTCTTAACTTATAGTTCTTCAGTTTCTTCATCTTATTGGATCAGGAAAGAATTATTATTTAAGCTGTAATAATATTTTAAATTTATATATATATATATATAATAATTATTTTGCAAGATGTTATTGCAAATAGCATATTTACATTTCTGGCATTTTGCAGACCCTTATCCAGAGGATACAATTCATCATAGCATATAACGCTATCTACCCTAGGACAAAACGCCAAACAAGAGAACTGATGTGCGGCGAACAGAGAGAGAAGGGTGTGGCCAGTACACTTTCTCTTAGAGAGTGCGAAAAAGAGCAATTGCCTTTAAGAGATGGAGGGTGAAACACACACACACACACACACACACACACACACACAAACGCGTACACACACACGCGTACACACACACAGTTTATTATAATAAGCTGTTTTGCTGCATCAGTATCACTCAGTTTATCCATGCCTGTCAGCATTTTTAAAAGAGAAACATTCTTTATAGCATCACACAAATCTGCTCTATTACTTCTACAGGAGTGAAGGAACTAAAAGTGACACTAATAGTCAATCCATTTCACAAATTATACATCTTCTACATATAGGAGAATGAATACTATAAACTATACAAATTCACATTCTGATTCCTGTCTACACTAGTGAAACACGTACTCTTTCAACCTGTAGTAATCCTTTACTGCTGAAAAACACACCTTTGGGAACTGACACTGAACAAATACTACAAGAAATGCGTATACAGAATGTATAGTGATGAAAAGCATGAACCTTCACTACTGAAAAATGCAATGTTGTTTAGCTATACTGAACAAATAGTACCTAAAAAAACAACTTTGTAAACCTGCTGTATAAGGGAGCTATTTTACTGAACTAAACAATATTGTAAACTTGTACTGAAGCTATATTACTGAACAACAAACATTGGAGAACCTACTAAAACTTCAGCAGACATTTTGGTGTCTACAGTGAACAACACATTTGAGAATCTATACTACTGAAAAACACCTTTGTAAATCCACGCTGAATCAGTTCTACTGAACAAAATATTTGTGAGTCTTTACTGAATCTATACTATGGAAAAACTCTGGAGATTTTGAGGGGGAAAAAACACTTGCCTGAATCCATGATTCAAAAAAATACATATCAGCTAGTGTCATCACTAGAAGTAATGATGAATTTTCCAATTACAATTTAAAGTGTACTAAATAAACTTTAATAGAAAGACACTTTCTAATGAAAGATGGAGCTACTGTGACCTGTAAGAGCTCTGATAAAAGCCTCTGCAATGAATAATACAGCCAGAAAGGTGCTCCCACTCCCCTTTCTTTTTTTTCCAGTGAGAGTTGGTATCAGAATTAGATTTGCTTTAAGAAGCAGGGTGAGGAGAGATGGCATTGCAGAGCTTCCACACAACTCCATCACACTGTGTGAGTCTTTGCCATGATATCAACAGATACAGTCCTGAAAGCCACCTAAAGCCAATTTACTCAGTGACCACAAGCTATTGGACCTTGAACCAACCTAATGCAAGTTTTATCTCTGTTCATTTATAAAACTCAAAGTTTATAGGATCCAGTCCGTCACTATACAATCCATGTCCCTCTTCTGTAAATTGTACTGGAGATGTAAAAATTAGACAAATGCACATTAAACTACTGCACTGTTATGGACCAATGTAAGAATCATACAATAACAAATGCCATGATGTTTATTTTTATTTTAATGTTCCTGAACCTATAAAATATATAGTGTAACACAGTATATTATATTATAAAACTGTGAGTTGCAATATTGCCCCAGCCCCGGCCCCATGCCTGGGGTAGTTCAGGGGAAAGCTTGTAATGTTTTAAATGCCTTTGCAATGTGCTTGACAGGCAGCAGAGGTCTCTTTCTTCAATAAACATGTTATTTAGAATATCACTGTTATTAAGATACAGGATATAATGCATGACTTCTAACAGGATTGTGCATTTCAACTACATCACTATAGGATTATAAGATATTTAAGGCAAATTTAAAGCATAAACATTGCTTTTCTCAATTTCTCATTCGGTAAATCTTGTATAGGTCTTTGGCTTGCCTGTGTGATGTACTGGGCTATGAACATGAAAATATTGCACTCATATCAAATACATGTTATTTCAAAAACAGTCAACATTTATCAATGTTGAGATATCAGTCAAGGAAACATACAAAAAGTTCTCATGGTAAGAATGGTAAGAGAACTTTGAGGTAATAACTTACAAAGATGTCTTCCTGATAAAACAGAACAGCAGACAGAGTGAAAAGGATGTAAGTGCTAGAAAAACACTTGTGTTTAAGGTTTACTGTGATTGTGTTTGAGCTTTAGGATGGCCAGACTATCAATTATGAATCAGACATTTTCACACAATCCCCAGAATAAACGTTGCTAGAGTCTCTTTGCAAAGTCCTGGGCACTGCATGGGGCACTTCAGCTATGATCTATAACTCACCAAGATCCTTAGAGCCGTGACTCTCGCTGGCCAGTTCACCCATCCGAACCAGGGCGTCGAAGTAGCCTTTTGCTGCAAATGTCACACCTGGAAACATGGAAGCATTTGGGACATCAGAAACGGGAATGTTCTACAGCTCTATGACCCTCGGGCATCCCTACACCCGTAATGGCTTCCTTAACCTATTAGGACAGGTGTGGGGAAAACGTAAGGATCTATATTCCATGATGGAGAGGAGCAGCTTGGGATTGAGCTGCAATGCACAAAAAAAATGCAGGAATATGAAACGCCAATCTGTGCATGAGCTTTATTTGTCCTGCCACATAAATGAGCACGGAGTCTCACCTTTAGAAAGCAGCCAGAGAAATGCAGTGGCTTAACAGACATACTGTCTAACTCAAAAGAAGTTGAGTATTTTAGCTGAGGTCAAAAGATTCTGGAGGTTAGCAAATGCAAGTGTATTAGCATATATCCTCGGACCTAATTGGTTCAGGAAATCATGAAAAAATATATCCAACTTAGACTTCACAGTGTCTCATTGACACTAATGTAATATTCTGCAGTGCAGCATAAGCTACAGAGCAATATGAAATGGTGTAGTGGAAGAAGTGGATGTAGCGTACACAAGCTCCTGCTTCAGCCAGGTATGACTGCAAAGACTCATCATCCAGCACTGATGCAAGGCCATGACAAGCGTGTCCTGGTTCAGAGGAGATTAGGGGCTGAAAACAGTTGGGGGGCGGGGGTTCAATTTTTTGCACCATTACTCCAAGTGGAAAGCCTATTGGTGAAGAGCGAGCTAGGGAGGGGGCTCTGGAAAAAAAAGGTGAATAATGAACAGAGCTCACAGCGGAGAGACTTTCGCCAAAAAACAAATGAATTGGATTTAAAAAAGTGACCACCAGGACTTATTCAGTCCCCAATATCATTTTAACCAAACTACGTCCAATGATGTATACCACTTCTACCATTTTCCTCAGTCAGAATGCCAGATGCAGAAGCACAAAGGGTTAATGGCAGCTGCTCAAATCAAAGCAACCAGCAACAATACATCACTCAGGTGTAGTGTGCAAAGCGGCTCATCTAAAATCTAAAACGGAGATTCCCAATCTGCCTCAGTCCCGAGCATGAAAACCCACTACCCTTCACGTATCAATCTGAATAAAAGAAAACTCAGAAAAATAGCAGATGAGATGGATCAGGTGTAAAAACAGCTGGGAAAATGCTGAAAAACCTCATTAACTTTCTGATAATCCCATTTGATCCCATGGTGAAACTGATTTATATGACATTCTTTTCAGTCTTTTAAAAATACTCTGAGAGAGCCCATCTGCGCTGGTGTATTGGTACAGGATTTCTGTTCTCAGTCTGGGAGATTTGCTATATTTACTATTCCAGTGAAGAGATCCTTCAACCCACAGTGGCACTGGCCCAGGCAGGGCTGGCATGATGGAAAGCAATTCCCACTCTGGGCTTTTGGACTATTTTTAACTCATCAGGCTGCATGGGTACAAAAACACACACACACACACACACACACACACACACACACACACACACACACACACACACACACACACCTTATCTTCTAAAGCTGCCGGTTGAAGTGTAGTGCATTTCCACAAACTAGATTTTAACTAAACTGGGTTCATAGTGCTGATTATAGATTCAAATCAGAACTTTTAATTTAAACCTTTATTATAACTACTGGGAGTCCATGGGGTCTGAAGTTTAGAAACCATATATAACAGTAAATACTATACATGATGAACAATCAAATTGTCTTCCCATTAGTCAGACTTTTACACTATTAAATATTACTCTTAAAAACTTAACAATTATTTACCAACCATGACAGATTTATGCTGTGATTATGCTAGGATTTATATGATATCCCTTGTGGTATCACTAACAAGAAATGCACCTGACATGACCTGATTAAGAAAGGGGAAAAAAACTGCTTGTCCTTGTACTTCTTGCAGGTTTCAGCTACGCTTGTCCTGGATACTCAAGTGCACTGTTCCCTTTTTTCCTTCCCTTCTATGAGACTGCGCTAACTCTCACATCTCAGCCTGGCCTACTTCTCCATGTTCCACTTTGCCTTCCCTGTTTCCCAGCATCCAGTGTGGTGATGCCTGCTTCGCAATGACTGCGCCGCGTCCACGTACAAACCGATGTCCATTCATACAAACCCCAAACAAAAAAAAAAGTCCATCAGACAAACTGACGCGATGGTTAATGAAGCCATGCATGGGTGAGAGGGATGTCAGGGGGTGCAGATGGATTTTGACGTGGAACATTTCATGACGATATCAGTACAACAGAGGAAGCCAAAAGTCCCCACACACAAGAACACATATTTAAACATACAGTACATTTAGAACATGTAAACAGCATTGTGTTCAAATGTCAAAAAATAAGCTAGAGAAAAATCACGTTTTGTGATGATGCTCCATGATAATATCCTCGCCAGCTTATCAAGAATTCAGCAAACCAAAAGAGTGTGTACTTTATGTGCTCACCATTCCCTTTACAGTTTCAGCTTCTACGCTTGCAACTGACCAAGCAAGTAAGCTGGATAAATACCGGAGAGAAAAAACACGTGACTGGATAATAGAAATTGGGTATCAGCGTACTCACTGGAAAGAGCCTTCTCGTATGTCTTCCCCATGGCTACAAAGTTCCTCAAGCAGGGGTTAAACTGCTCCATGATGGACTGAAAAAGAGAAACAGAGGCTTTGTTAAACACACATTCAGAACATCAACAGAGAGGAAGTCACTCTCACAATCAATCACTAAAACAGAGAATATAATGGGATCCTTAGACAAATAACAAAGCCAAGCATTGTGTGGAAAGATGATTGTTCATTATGGAAACACTGCGAAACCTCTTTAAATGGACAGAAATAACTAGTGATGATGCATTGTTATTTTTCCTGTTCCCCCTTCAATTGTTTCTCCTTCAATCCCTTCAAGTGGCTTTGCTGCTTGCTCTGCCACCATTGTGAATGAGAATTTATGACTTGCTGAGTAAAATTAAATGTTAAATATATTTTTAGCTTCAGTTAAGTTTATACTGAAAAAAGTTTAAAAGTATACTAATTAAATATACTTGTTATACTAGGCATGTCCAAGTATCCCTGTGAAGTGACTTTAACCTTACTTTTAGAAGTATGCACTTATTTTAAGTATATATTTAAGTGTATCAAAATGCCACATCATGTTAAAGATATGGATGTGATATGAGTCAGGAATAGGACAAATCCCTTGTTTTATAACCTCAGCTCTTATACCACAAGGTACTCTTCAGGTTTCACCTCATCATCAACATGCATTTGCTTCAATTAACATCATAAATTATTCCCAGCACCTAAATCCAAATGTGTCTCATGCACAGAATACAGTTTGTACCCAAGATCCCTGCAGTCTCTGACTGAGGCTGCAGAAGTCCTTGATGATTCACACACACACACTCACATTCAGAGGTGGGCACTCACACACAGAGGGGCTGCTGAGGATGGCATGAGGCGGCACCAGGTTGCGTGGTGAACCACGCTTCTACGCTGACTCACCCGATCCCACGTTCACAGCTGCCCTTTCGAGTCCATTTGTTCCTTCTAAAACCCTTGTGATAGAAAACCCCTCCGCATACCGTTTGAATGTCCTGAATAATCAGAATAAATCTCCCTCATGAACATCTGCCGCTCACGGAATAAAGTGTGACCTTTTCCCCTAACAAGTGGTCTTGTCCTCATTTCGCAGGCTTTTCTGTGGCTTGGCAGGATCAGCCGCGAACGGGGCGGGGGAAACTGCTCATCAAGAAAAGACACTGCAAGGCACTTTGTATCAGAGGAATTCAGGACTTAAGCAAAGGAGAAGGAAACAATTCCGATAAAGCAGCAGGGTAACAAAGCTTTATGCGCCACAACTGTAGCACCAACTGTAAGGTAAGGTTAATGAGAGCATGAGTGTGTGAACATCAAACGCTCCACTTGAGATGTTATGTGAAGTGAAGCTGATGGTGAACTGGTTCAATGCCTCCTACTTCTGAGAAAACAAAACAAAACAAAAAAAAAACGGATGAGAGAAAGAGAGAGAAAACCTCCTACAAAAGTGTGTGATGTGTAGACTGTGCAGCAGTGGATTCAGCAAGATGTTTATAAAGAAGTACTAATACAAGTATAGCTCATTACCAATAACATTTTTTCTCAATAATACAGTTTTACTCAGCTGTAGCTTAATATTCTAAAATCCATCCAAACAGAGTGAAAGTAATATAACTGAAATATCTAAATATCTTGTTTGCACCCCATTTCCAGAATCACTTTAGAATAATTTGTTTTCTTAAACGCATCAGTAAAAGTGCTATTTTGTGAAACAGAATTTGACAAAAAAAATTCTTTTTTAATAGAACTGATGAAATAAGTTCTCAAAGAGGAAAAGCAACAGACATCTAACCTCTCTCAAACACACACACACACACACACACACACACACGGGTAAAATATACACGTTTCAAGAAGCTCTTAAAAAAACAGCACATTTGGCTGAGAGAGGAGAACAGAAACAGCTATATACACTGACCAGGAATAACATTATGACCACCTGCCTAATATTGTGTTGTTCCCTTTTTTGCTGCCAAAACAGCCCTGACCCGTCATGCACTGTGTATTCTGACACCTTTCTATCAGAACCATCATTAACTTCTTCAGCAATTTGAGCAACAGTAGCTCGTCTGTTGGATCGGATCACACGGGCCAGCCTTCGGTCCCCACGTGCATCAATGAGCCTTGGCCGCACATGACCACATGTCACCAGTTCACCACTGTTCCTTTTTTCAACTACTTTTGATAGATACTGACCACTGCAGACCGGGAACACCCCACAAGAGCTGCAGTTTTGGAGATGCTCTGATCCAGTGGTCTAGCCATCACAATTTGGCCCTTGTCAAACTCGCTCAAATCCTTACGCTTGCCCATTTTTCCTGCTTCTAACACATCAACTTTGAGGACAAAATGTTCACTTGCTGCCTAATATATCCCACCCACTAACAGGTGCCATGATGAGGAGATAAATCAGTGTTATTCACTTCACCTGTCAGTGCAATAATGTTATGCCTGAAGTACAGGTCAATAATAAAAAATACATGGTTAATATCTAGAGCTACAGAAGGATAAGAAATCCAGGAAAAAAAAAGATAAACAATCCATCAGAAAGCCTATAACATGGATGTACTCACACACACATAATGTAGGAGGAAATTAAAGTAGCTAGATGTGAGAGGAAACCCTTTCTATCATGGGAAAACCATGAGAAACTCCATGCAGGCAAACTTGAGCCTGAAGCAGCATCACTACCTGCTGTGCCACAGCGCCACCCTCATCTCAGCTTCTCATCGGTAATGTAATCTATAGGAAATTCCACAAAAGAAGCTCAGCTGAGTTTTTTCCAGCTGTGATAATCAGCCTGACAACACTGGCTGCTGGCAGCCGACTGATGAAGCGTGCGCACCTAAAAGACGGAGGAAGCCAGAAAAATAATCTGCGAAGCACACAGAAGCGTGAAGAGCTAGAGTGCAAGAAATCCAGGCTCGACAGAAGCACGGCTGATGACAGAAGCACGGCTGATGACAAATCGTACTCTTGAGAGAACTGGAGTCAAGCGGCACATCCTGCGTTACATTCTTTCATAACTGACATGAAGATAAAAAAGATCTAAAATTCATACAAAAAGGAATACACTCTCAAAGATCAGATCGGGGCTACACTTGCCTTTTGTATTTGAGTGTGTGATCAGATCAAATGACAGTCATTCAGGAAAACTAATCCATAATGCAATAAGTAAAATGATATAAGCTTCCACAATAAATCTATATCATCTACTTCAATACATTAAATTACAATTAACTCAACAGTTTTAAAAGGTCAAGTGTCCGAGCTACTGATGCAGTTGAGGATTCTTTATCGTCAACTGCATTGGAAACAGATTATTTTTTCACCTGCCAATTCCAACCCACCACCTTGCTCTGCCCATCACACAAGAGCTACTAAACACAGAGGGTAAAGGCCAACACAGTCTTCAAGACAAGAAGCCAGGCAAGTCCATCCTTTCAAAGCTCTACTCATGCAATTTTGCTTCCTTGGCTCCTGGCCAGAAATGGCATTGGTATATGATCTCCTAATGATAGGGTGAATAATTTCTTTTGTGGCAATCAGGAGCCCGGAATCGAGTCTAATTTGGAAATTTTTTTAATCTACTTACATATCGTCTTAGATCGTACGTGTGATGACACAACACAGACCTTTAATGCAAACAGAACGTACTATAAGTTGTTGAATCTCTGAAAGCTTCTGCTGCCAAGTTATATGAAACATCAGAGAGTCGGTGTGGTCACTGCGAGAAGGCTGAAATTGGATGAGTATCAGGTATCAGAGCTGTATATAATTGTGATCATTTGGCGCATCCTTATACTTTATTCAAACGACGTAGATTACTTCTGGCATTTGGCCTACATATTAAAAAAAGCCAATTCTAGAGAATATCATAATTGTGTTTAGTATATTCATTCATATATTCATTCATTCATTCATTCATTCATTCATTCATTGTCTACCGCTTATCACTATTATCACTATTTACATTAGCATTTATATGTTACTATTTATTAGACCTTTATGTATTAAAGTTTACTTGAACCCTTTTATCACTGAATCACTGGAGAATGATGCTTTACCTGACAATGTACTACTTTAGGCATTATATTGGTACATTTTTGTTCCATAAGGCACAAAAGATGTCCATTTACATTTCAGATGAGTTCATATCTGCTGCGAGAGTGTGTGCCGCCTCCGCATAACTGCGCCAGCATGACTCCCACCTCACTGAGGTGAAGAAGAACACTTCCATGCCCATATTTGGTCGTGTCGGAATTCCCCCGCAGTCCTTTCTTCCTCTGCTGCAGTTTATTTGCATTCTCGGCACGTTCAGGCTCAACCAACTCGGCCCAGCCGGAGGGGTGTTCGGATGGAGCCATTAGGAGCAACTGTTCGTTATCAGGATGTGAGACAGCAGAGGAACCCCATCCGGAGGAACGCGGCGATCCATTCAGAGAAAACTAACAGCGGTTTGTGTGAATCAGTCTGAGTGAGAAGGCGCATACAAGCGCAGACACATGTCCAACTTGTATAATAACAATGAAGCAGTAAAGCTTTTGTCAAGTGCTCGTGTGTGCACAAGTGATGTGGGACAAATTGAGGAGTGTGTGCTGTTATCCTGCTGCAAGATCAAAGACTAAATGCCTTTGCGTAGCCTCCTGCACACTGCATGTGCTTGCAAATCTATCAAAACATACCAAATGTCTTCCTACTCTCTCCATCAGTAAAAATCCTATTATAGCCATGCACTATTCTCCTGCTCAAATCTGGACAAGGATGCACAGGCAGAATGGAGGTTTCCCCCTGCATCCTTCTAATTCCTTTAGTTCAACCCTCCATTTGAGAGTAGCCACAATAACGTTCTCTCATCCTCTGCCAGTCTCATCTCTCACATCCCTCCTCTCTGACCTTGATTGCCCTGGCAGCTTGTCCTGCCAATCTGCAATTTTAAACAGCGCAGCAGTAGAGAGATTAATCTCATCACCATTCCCTCTTTGCACCAAATTAGTTCCAATATGGCTGCCAAAGGAGCACATTAGTTCACAGACTAGAAACATTTGAGCCAAAATGTCACCACAAAAACAAATGAGAGGCTTTGGCTTAAGACAAAGGCTACACTGTTCTAAATCTGATCCTAGAGACAGACTTGTATTAAGTGGGTACAAAACAAGCTACTGTAGAGGGTTAATGCTGGGGTTTTTGTGGTAGCTCGGTGGAACGAAACTTAAAAAGAACAGAGCATCTCTTTTAATGTCGCCTCCAGTTGGGTTACTACCATTTTTTTAAATAAAGATACAGGGATATGAGAAGAACACAAGGTGTACAATGACAATGATATACAAACACACCTTCACACACATTGCAAATCTTCACTAATGTAGCTGGTCTAAAAAAAATAAGACATAAACCGCTGACGGCTGTATCATTTGCACAAATATAGCTTCTTTTTTTTACAATAAATTTTGCTCTGTATAAACACAAACTTAAGGGTTGATAACTATGAATGATTACAAGCATGTAAAGAATGAGGAAAATGTGGTGTATCTGGTTAGAGAGTGACATATCTCTAGGCATGGTGCCATTTAAACCAACAGGATATGCTGTAGATGCTAGAGGACTTTCAGAGTTTTTGGTCAATAAGTAAACCACTGTATAAACTTTTGTTCTTGCAATGCACTGGCTGACTAAACATGTTGGAGTGGAAAGTTTGGCATGGGTGAACAACTAGAGTATACACACGTATACAAAGACAGATTGGGTATATTGTCTACTATGAGTGCATGTGACTAAGTCCTGCAAGAGCCTGAACAAATAAACAACGCACATTACCAGTGCCAAAATTACAACGCTACCATCTGTTAGTAGCAGGGTTTGCAGAAAAGTGGGCTAGCATGGTGCCTGATTTAGCTCTTTTCTCCAAGGAAGGTTTTGAAAGCCACTTTCTGTGACCCTGTACTCGCTGTTCTTATCAGACCAATCACAAACGTAACAAAGCTAATATATAAAAAGCCTCATGATACTAATTTATGCATGACTTCATCTGTCATGGTTCTGTTCCCAGATAGCAAGTAAGTGACATCCTATGCATATCTCTGAGAAAAGCACAGAAATCCTTCATAAGCTTTGACAGTTGTGTTAAAACATTCCCCAGACCAGCTCTACCGATACCAGCCATCCTGTACATGCTCATAGGTAAGAGGACGAGAGAAAAAACCTGAAGGCATGTCACATGCAGAAGATGTTTACTTTTGAACAGGAACGTGTACAGACCTGCTGAGTTCAACTTACAGTACATACAGTACATCAGTGGCATATTTACTGTAGGATTCTTTGAGCAAGTCCGACTTGCCTGGGTTAAATATACACCTTATCTTGCTTACTTTAGACGTACTTATTCATGATAATGTCCTTGAACACGATGCTTTGCATTTGTACTGCACATCATCAATCATGTCAAGAACAGTGCCTCTGCTAATATAGCAGGAAAGAAATGTTGGACACCAAAGACCTCGATTCGGTCCTTGCGGCAAACAAGTAAGACAATCCTTCTTAAAGAGATAAGATTAGCAGGGATTGACAAAGCAAAAGAAAAGGGAATGGGATTTTTATTGAGTTGTGTACAGTACAACACAAATGAGAAAATACATATACGATTATACACCCCCACTCACGCCCATGAGAGATCGAGATACTGCCTACATTCTGTGGGACATCAGCTAAGAGGGATCCAAACACACATGCACACTGGCAGACCACAAGACTCCACCAACTCATGCTGGCAGATGCAGGCTGAGTCACTCGTGAGCACAGACAGGAGGCTTAACGCTCAGGGGGAACTGTGAGATTACTAAGCAGCTGCCAGGCCAAACCTCTCACTCTTGCATACACACACACACACACACACTTTACACAAATCTTGATATTATTCTCCTATCCAGGACGACAACATGTACCACACAAAACACCATGACCGCATGATATTGTTCAATCTGTATTTGGTTCAGCAACAGATTGCACACAAGTGGTTCTGTAATACACAAATACAAAAAAAAAACACATAAAAATTCACTCATTAGTCTGCAGAAGCGAGGCAGCCCTTTGCGCCAGCTCATTCCGACTGGCAGCCTGAAGTGAGCAAATGAAGCATTCTGCCTCCATCCTCAGGTCATGTGGCATCAATTATCTCATTGCTGTGTCCTTGTCGTCTCCAACTGGCACTGCCAGAGTCTGTCTCTTCCAAATCCGGCACCGGGCCAAGGGTCAAGGTGGCAACCCTTCACTTCTAAACAGATCTACACCGTGTCCTTGCTACAGAGCTACAACGCTGCGAGAGACAGGCAATAAACAGAAATAAAACAATCTCCTAACCACCTCCAGTCCACAGGAGACACAGTCGTTCCTTCGGCAAGGACTCATTAGCTCAGCTGGCACTGCTTCTTTCCAATAATCTCTAGAGTTCGCCGCAGTCTACCGAAATAACGATACCGAGTTACATCATGCACAGTTCAATCGTTCCTCCAGCGCCACTGATCAGTCGTTACAGTAGGGCGCTGTAGGTGTCAGTCAGCAATGTCTACAGGGAGGCATGCTGTTTAAGTAGATTTCTAAAAGGTTTATGATGATTTTTTTTCTCTGAAGGAGACTTAATTATATCTGACAGGGAAAAATAGCTTCAGATGCACTGGGATCCCTCCTGGTTAGTTATGGTTGCTTCACACTGATTGATTACACAAGGCTTTCTTGGCAGTAGTAGCAGGAATAGACATATCAGTTTCAGCAGTACCTAACTATATATTTCGAGTCTGCAAAAAAAGTTGTCATTGTGTACAGAGGGAAATAAAAGGAGTTTTCAAAGCTTTCCATCATTGGTTTGCCAGCTTTCTGTTCCACAAGAACTTCAACATCCACTTCTAGCCACAAAATCTAAACAGTTTTTTTCTCTGAACTTTAAAAGTTCAGTACAGTTGACATTAAATGTGCCAATGCAACTTATCAGTTCAAGTATCTTAAAGAAGCCATAAGTGATTTCAGAGCTTGTGAGGCAAATTGCAATTACAAGTTCAATGCATTGACAAACTTTCCCTTTCCTACCACCCTAGCCCCACAAACTCTCTTGTAACTGCTGTATGAGCTATGTGTAAAGGAAGAGAAGTGATGCTGACTAGTCATGTCTCACATGAGGGCAGAGATCAATTTCAACACCCACAGCTTAAAGAAGCCTGAAAATCTACTGCACTGCAGTGATGCAAATCACAGTTATGTAAAGTTGTCTTTATAAATGATATAAAGATAGCAGACCTAGAAACCATTTTTAAAATTACAAACTGCACCTTTAACCAATCCTGGCATATTAGCCAAGCGCATCTTAAGAAGAAGAGGACAGCTCTTCTGTTCTAAGACAGTTAATTGTTACAGAAGTGAGTCCAGAGCAAACTCACCATCACCAACACTTCATTCCCGGCTGACCGCCACAACCGTGAACCTTATCGAATCTGCACACTTCCATCCCCCTCAGACGAAATAAGCCTCATGTACAGGATTTAATAGCCCTGATACTTAAGTCCCTACACAGATGTCCACAGGATTGCACTAACATGCCTCATTAGGTCAGAAGCAGCTTTTTGAAGGCACTTGGCAAGTGGGTTTCTATTAAACAGACACTATTTCCTACATAACATGGTACACAGGAACAACAACGCTCTCAGATGTTGTTTGGATCCATAGAAACACCTGCCTGGAGTGTCTGAGATGAGTCGAAGAGGATTCACCAACCCAGGTGTCCAGTTAACTGCCCTTCAGATTCTAGCAGTAGGTTAGGTTATATCAGGTGACCAAGTGTCAAGCAAAAAAAAAAAAAAAAAAAATCTCACAAGGTGAGTTATAAACTACATGAAGGGAAAAGCCTTCACTGCAATAGGGACCAAAAGTCACAAAACATAATAGACCCTACAAACAACACTCACCATGGGGGGCTATTATTTATGAATAGATGTCCCCAAAAACTGGACAGAGCTCGTCGCTCTCTCTCTCTCTCTCTCTCTCTCTCTCTCTCTCTCTCTCTCTCTCTCTCTCTCTCTCTCTCTCTCTCTCTCTCTCTCTCTCTCTCTCTCTCACACACACACACACACACACACACACACACACACACACACACACTCACCTTGTAGACATTCTCCGTTATGCGGTGCACCTCGTCAGCTCTGGACATTTTGGAGGTTCCAGTCACAACCATGGACAGGAATTTATTCCCCAAACGACGGCGTGACACAGAAAACTTTAGCTGTGAGAAGGAACAGAAGAGAAGAGTAGAGAAGAGAGGCACTGCAGTCTGACACAGAGACACTGAGCCAGAGAGAGTACCGGCAGCTCGTTTTTATACGGAATTCTCCCTCTCTCTCTCCCGCCCTCTCCCTGCGTGCCCACGCGCGGAGGAGAGCCGGCGTGAGACAGCTCATGTCGTCACTGAGGGATGCTCTCAATTCGTCAGAAGCTCCGCCCAAAGCTCCGCCCACCGCCGGGAAGCAAACCATTCATGCGGAATTGCTCTTAGGCACCGGCGGAAATATTTATTTATTAAATATATGAATAAATTCATACATACTCCCAAATCTTCATCATTTCTTAACATTTTTTTTTAAATAATACAAATTATTAACTATGAACTTTATCATCTAATCCTTTAAAAAATATTTAACAAATTATAAAACACATTGTAGACACATTCATCTTTAGTCAGTGTTTTTAATGGATGCTGGGAGAGTACCACTGGGCCTAAAGGCATACACACATCCTAGATAGTACTCCAGTCCATCACACGGCACCATGGACACGCATTCTCACCTATAGCAATTATTTAGAGTACCTTATTCACCTGCTGATATAGTTTGGGAGGTTGGAAAAAGTATATCACCCGCGACACTGTAGTAGATCCACATTTAGCTCTGGAAACACTGGACATGAGGCATCTTCCAGTTGGTAGGTAATACTTTACTTTCCCAAAGTTTGATTGCTCCCCTCCATTACGAAAAAACCACAGCACCTAGTGAACGCTGCTGTGCTGAGAATGATCCATCACCCAAAACATCCCTTGTCAATGGATGTCCTATATGGTGGCCTCTTTGCATTCATGAGTGTGTAAACTTTCCATAGAAACAGGTTGATTACTTTCCTTACTACACTAATAGATGAGCATTTATATCCAAACGTGCCAAATAATATGACTTATTTTGGAATGATTGCACAGCTAGGTTATTGTACAATAATATATCCTGTATATAATCCATCCCACTCTTATGTGTACCATTTTAGACACGTGGGCTGCAGTGACACTGCATTCTACAGTATTATATAAAAATATAAGCCGAAAATAGATTTCAGTGGTGGTGTGGGCTATTGTTTTAACAGTGTGGCATGTTTGGTGAAGTACTATGTGGATTTAGATGCCGGGATGATGTCTGAAAGGCACAACAAATCCTAACCCTAAACCTGAGTTGCGTGCGCTAGATATATATATATGTATATGTATATGTATATGTATATATATGTGTGTGTGTGTGTGTGTGTGTGTGTGTGTGTGTGTGTGTGTGTGTGTGTGTGTGTGTGTGTGTGTGTGTGTGTGTGTGTGTGTGTGTGTGTGTGTGTGTGTGTGTGTGTGTGTGTGTGTGTGTGTGTGGGCGAGAAGCGGTGCTGAACACGCAACACTCAGCAGTGCGGATTCCTGGCGGAGGTGGTGGAGTGTGTGTGTGTGAGATGTAGGCGAGGGATCCCTCCGTACTTTTTCACATCATGACGGATGAAACCCACGCTGAACACGTTGCGGGGTTTAATTGTGGGTTGCATGCACAGGGGTACCTCCTTTCTCCTTCTCTCTTTCTTACACACACACACACACACACACACACACACACACACACACACACACACACACACACACACACACACTGGCCTTTAAGAATGTTCTTAATGTTTCCAAATTTAAAAGGAGGGCACACATTTTAAAGGTCAAGGAAACTTTTAAAGGTCAAGGCTACTGTAATGGACCATCCTGCTTTTGTTACTATCCCGCCACACACACAATGAATTGATTCTACATCACTGTGGCTGTCTTATCTGGAGTCTGTTAACACAAAGGCGCAGTGTAAATAACCCAGCTGCAAAATGATGAGGGATCAGTAGCCAGGATTAAAGGTTGTTCAGCATCATTACACAGCAGAGAAATCGGATTAAGTCAGAAGCAGTGTTGAACCTGAACTGCTGTGGATGACACTAATACCTTGTGATGAGCTACATAAACAGACAGTGGTGCAGGTTCAGGATCACATGCAGACTTACACCCTGTTAACAATTATATAGAATGGATGAAAGGTGTTACAGACACAGATGATGTTTGATCAATGCCACAAAACACCTATGGATTGATTCCTCTTCAGCATTATATGAATTTCACATGATTCCATTGGAGTGATTTATTACACGCACTAAGAGTCGGTACCAAAAGGAATATGGAGTACATTCTCAAACTTTCATTCTCTGTAGCTCGTCGGTTGGATCGGACCACACGGGCCAGCCTTCGCTCCCCACATGCATCAGTGATCCTTGGCCGCCCATGACCCTGTCGCCAGTTCACCTCTGTTCCTTCCTTGGACCACTTTTGATAGATACTGACCACTGCAGACCGAGAACACCCCACAAGAGCTGCAGTTTTGGAGATGCTCTGATCCAGTGGTCTAGCCATCACAATTTGGCCCTTGTCAAACTCGCTCAAATCCATATACTTGCCCATTTTTCAGTTTTCAAATCATAAAGTTATAATCATAGTCATGGTAAGAAGCATTTCCTCTCTAAAGCACACAAACATGCTCATTTGTCTGAACTTCATTAGTCTGCTGTGAACAGTGAAGCAGTGAGCTAAACCATAGAGGAACCATTCAGGACCACCCTCACTCACAGTTCGCCCTCTGCCTCCTAACCAAACACAATTAACCTGCCTCCACATCAGCCACAGACTTACTCATATCCAGAAATATTCACTACCAAGTACACTCTAGAAACTAAGAAAGAAAGAAATACTAGCACCCTGAAACATCTACTTCTGATGCAAAAAGGCTAAAAGGTATAAAAGGCTGTTCTGCCCTCTAGTGGTCCATAACATCTGTCTTCAATGAAACCCACAGCAAAATACAAAATGATTAAAAATAATTTTATTGTTGCAAAATAAAATGAAATTTTTGAATCAAACCTTTAAGACTATGAAGAACTGCTGCTGGACAGCTCTAAGAGCAAAGCAGCTGAATGTAGTCCAACAAAATAGAGATAGAAATAGAGATCACAGAGGGAAAATAAATGTCTTATTTATTGGCTTATATTTGCTGGGGAAGGGCTCTCTTTGGGTTTAAGATATGATTGCAGTGTTTTAAAAAATAAACTCTGAGCCAGGAAAAAAAGTCTCGAATAAATCAATAAGATAAAAAAAAATATATTGGAGTATGACAGCATTCGTTGGCGATGTTAAGAATGTTAAACTGGGGAGATTACTCTGAACAGGAATACAACCTTCTAATCCAACAGACACAATCCTACTAAAGCAGAAGAGTGTTACAGAGATAATAGTGAAGGGGTTTTTACACAGCATTTATCAGCCTAGAAATCTGACAAGATACTGCCTCACATGTAATTTATTAAGTCAGGAAGATAATTTAACTGATGAAATCATTCCCCATTTATCCAAAAGGCAAAAAAGAGCCTTATACCTGCCAAAAAGGTTTATATATGTATAGGGTTAAATTATGAAAGACCTCAAAGTTAAGATTAAAATGATCACCTGAAGAGTTTAAGGTTAATGGTGATGTACTTAGTTTAGAAAGTAATGTTAGGAAAATACCAACTAAAAGGGAAAAAACCCCACTTTTTTTCCATTAGACAAATACATGATAGAGAATTGAAGGCTTTTCCGATTGGAGAATGTGGTATGGCAAGAAGATTTACAGAACTGTCATTTGAGACAGATTTCCATTTGGAAAAGGGAGGGGAAAAAAGAACACACACTATCTAAATTCAATTGACCATACAGCAGAGCATAATAATGCTGTCTGTCAATTTATATTTAAAGAACTGCAGGTAAAAGGTCAGACCTGGAAATTCGTCTATACAGGAAAAAGGACTGTTGTAGACTGGGTTTAGTGAGTGTAAACTGTGGGTCATTGTCCAGTGGAAAAGCTCCATATGATGGATAGTAGATTTGAGAGAAGATCTTATGATGGGCCCCCCAAAAAAGCTCCCATGTTTAATGGAGATTTCTTCAATGTGTCCAGAAAGTTTCTTTTCTAGAAAGGAGTGAGTGGTCATCTACACCTGGGAGTTACAGGAACAATATAAAAGTGCATTGATGAGGCTCTACAAAGCCAACAGCTCTCTCTCTGGCTTCTTCTTCACCCTTTCCTTCTCCCTCTCTGAAACAAACAAAACAAAAGCGTTAGTTTAATGTAGTATATTTTTTAAGATATGTGTTGCTTGAAGGTCACTTCAGATAGAAAATCAAGCCTAAAAGCTTCAAAATGCATTTAAGATCGAAAGAAAGCTTTTAAATAATAAACACAGCCGAGAAATGTATAGCAACTGGTGTATCGTCCAGAGCACTTCATGGTCACTAGGAAATAACAGACTCTTTTACTCTTCTGTGGCTTCTTTCCATTTTTATAGTGCGTAATGTCTTTTCTGACTCTCTTCAGTAGTGCATAAAATGGCTGGATATGAAGCATTAATCTAATCTCCTCTACCATCTCCTGGAAAACCATTTTCTTGTCCTGACTGGTGAGTTTCAACCCAAATTTACTCTTAATGTGGTCATTTCTTTCTCCTAAACCCAGCTGAAGGGTAGGTATTTAGGTCCAGGGGGCTTTTGAGTTATGAGATGCAATCAGTTATACAGGATGGATCCTGAACATACAACTTAGAGTGAAGATGGATCAGTTACATAAAAACTCTATTGCGAATAAGCTCATACTTGGGAAACGAATGGCTTTGCAGTTTTATGTCAAGGCCGATAACATACTTCATGCTTAAGATTTCCTGCTACGGGTTGACTCCTACTCTTGTTATTCTGAGAACTTTAATAACACATTTTTACTTTCTGCTTTTAAATAACATATTCCAGTCTTTAGTAGACTATTTTAAGAGTAAGTCTCCTAAGACTTATACACATACCAGTTCAGGCTGAAGAAACACATCTGCGAGTTTTAAAGTATTGATTATCTGTGGTTTACAATGTGGTTTAAAACCCGTCTATACACTACATAAAGGTTAAAAGTGAACCAAGAAACCGGATGTGCATATTTTTATTTCCTACAAATTTACAAAATAGTTTGATGACGACAACAGGGTGTCTCTCACAAATAATGAGAGGCAAAAATGCTCTTAACATTATGAGGTGAAAATATTCCTGATTGAAATGGTAGTGGAGTTGATCATTCATGTAGTCACCTCACCTACTAAAAGAAGCGACACAATACCATTGGAGATCTATTCAAGAATTCTGCTAGGAAAAATGTAGTGCAGAACAACTGGGAATATCCCAGACACCAGCGAGTCAGTAAATGCCCTCTCCAGATTGCACACCATCCAATAATTGGCTTGCCTTAAGTTGTTCACCAGTTACAAAGTGACTGTTGCACGAGGGTATAGTCGGCTAATTAAGAACGCTGTTCAAATTAAAGCTCCAGTTATAAATGCCAATTAAACACTACCCTCTATTAATTTACTATGTCCACATTACTCTAGTTGGAAAGTGTAATTCCTTTAAATTCCTCTGAACGGTTTGATCCAAGAAGAAATGCCAGAAATAGCAATTTAGTAGAACTCCAGTTTAATAGGTATCTGTTGCATGCTTCCCAAATGCTGGCAACACCAGTGAAAATCATACAAAACAAAATGTATAACTGTTGCTATGGTAACACTTTCTACAATATACGTTTGATAAAAGCTGGTACATCACGGATTTGAGATAAAGCCGACCCTATTTCTTTTTCTGCAACTAAACAGATGTCATGAGGGAACATCTGTTTACAGCCGTTATAACATGAGAACAAAAACTTGTGTCATGGATATTCCGTAACATTAAAGGCAACTAGAAATGAATAATAATTGGACACATTATTGAGATTCCCTTTTGTGTATTTTCCTTACATTAGGCATGTGTGCATTACAGAATGAGAATACATACCTGGCTCTTGATCTGGAATATCTGGTAATTGCTCATCAGGCACCTCAGGAAGCTCAACATCTCCCTGCACACATGCGCACACACACACACACACACACAGAGTACAGAGACAATCAGACAATGCAGATGGCATTATGAAACAAATCTGTTAGTTGATCAGACACAAACACACACCTGAGTGATAGCCTCGAGCTCTGCTAATACAGCATCCTCGTCTTCTTGAGTCAGAGAGCCTGCCAGAATGTCATCAATTTGCTGCACGCAGGAACAAATCCAGCAGTTAAACACAACCATGCTCACTTACACTGACTAATATGTGACTTACATGTTTACTGAAGCTCAGATGTTCTATGCAACCAACCAACCAACCAACCAAAAAACACAGCAGTTAGTGTTTATCTGACCAGTTTGAGTCCACAGCAACACTGAATGAACAAGCCTGGTAAGACATCTCACTTCACTCACAATTTGATCAGTAACATGACAGAAACTCTCACCCTCTGGTATTCAATGGATTCCTGGGTCTCATCCATGATCCTCTCCACTTCCTCTATAGACATTACCTGCATTAACAAGACAAAGAGGATTAAAACGATTTAAGTGCATTCCTAAAGTTTGGGCTACATATTAATATTTACCAGTCAGCCAACAAACAATCCCACTAATTAAAAATGGGCTACACTGTAGATAAATACAATTAAAATAATATGTAAATGTCCCAAAGCAATAGAAGAAGACTGAACCTCACTAGCACAATAAAATAAGAACAAATGAACCGATACATACCTCATGCATTTTCTTTAAGCAGTCATTGCCAACCTTCAGTCCTTCAATCACCTTTATTTCTATCTGTGCAAACTCAATATCTTGAACCTGGGGGAAGGAGCAGAATGGTTCCTATGATTTTCTGTACAATGACAAATTATATAAACTATACTTGCTCAGATCAATAATAAATAATTCTACATTAATTAATAACAGTAAGGACATGTTGATCGATAAAATAAAGACTTCAACATTTAACAGGAATGCCTAATAAGCCTTTTATGATGTAATTTTATGATCTACATATTGGTTGCCCCCAAACTCACCACTACAGCTGATACAGTAAAAGCATAGCATAAATGCATGGCTTAATATTCTAACTAAAATACATACAGTAGATTATAGTTGAGATTTTTTCTACTTAATGCTTCTTTGTAAAGAATGGCAATGTTTTAGGATTGTGCTTGAGTAACTGAACTTTGTGTTGCCTATTCAATTCAGCTTAAAAATTTAATTCAGTTCATAGAAATACATAGGAAAATATATAGACTCTGCTTCAGCATTGAAAAACTCATATTCTTGTCTCTTCTCTAACATTTTCTCCACAGTTTGTTTGCCTGCCAATTCCCACCCACCAGCCAGCTCTTCACTAACAAATGACACCTACTGATGAGAGAGGGTGAAGGCTAAAAAGTGCTTTCTCTAAGACACATGAAGACAGCCAAGTGCATCATTTCGAACTGCTACTCATGCTGCGTCACAGGGAAGCACACACAGTAACACACCGCCAGAAATCTCCCAATGTTAATTATATGTCATCCCTCCCACCCAGAGAGTACGGCCAATTTTGCTCACAGATGGCTGGTCCTTCGTCAGGATTCGTACTTGTGATCTCTTGACAATGGAGTAACTCCTCTTTTACAAGCCTATGTGGAATCACTAGAGGCTAGAATACATCTAAAAGGACAAACTTGTTTTGATATTGAACATATGAACTGCCTATACATTTTGTTCGTTCTTTCCAAGTAATACTTTTGCCAAAGTATCAAGAGGAATGTTTAGCTGTAGTGGAAATTTTTTTGTTTTACAGCATGTTCATATACGACAGAGTCCTTTTATCAATCTTCATAGTTATTAAGCTGATTTACCATACGCTCCAGGTTGCTTATCTGGTTCTCAGTCTTGTCCAAAAGTTGTTCCTGGAAGCGTTTCTTCTTAAGCAAAAGGATAGCCTTCCTGCAGAAACACAAAATATTTCATTTCTTTAAAATGGGAGACATTCATACCCGAGTACACCTACAATGCAAGTAGAGACACGGTATATCTTCAACTGAAGGCGCAAATCAAATACCACTGATGACCATCATTCAAGAGTCATATTTAGTTCCATCTTAAAAACATTTGTCATACGGTGACCATTGTTTGGCTGGATTTCTGTAGCACAATTAAGATTGATGTGAACCATGACAAACAAGAATGCTGAAAGAAGAGAGAAGCCCTCTCACAATTCAATTTAATAAGCATTACTGGCATGAAATATTTTTTCCACTGGTTTTCTCCATAATAAAGCATCATGGCCAATTCCCACCCACCAGTAATCTATGTCCAATCATAAAACAGCTACCAACCTAGGATGGCGAAGACTATCAGATGCCTTCTAGGAGGCATGTAAATACAACTGACCCCAATTTTTCAAACTGCTGCTCATACAGCGTCAGATATGGCATACGTAACACACTCAGAGAAAAGCTCTATCCACTCATTTCCACATGTATAAATTCACACATGCGCTTGATTGGTTTATGTTGCTTTGGGGAGAATTTTGCTTTCCGAGGCTAGTTTATGGATGCCTGTGGCATCAAGGGGATTTGATCTTGTAATCCCTGGTTGATAAGTCAAACGCTGTTCTGTTACACAGTAATATTGCCAAAGCACTGAAATGCCAAAAACATGTATATACTCACTCCTTCTTGCCATCTTTTAGCAGCTGTTTGGCCAGCTGTCTCTCCTTCTCCAGCTGCAGGGTGATCCTTTTCTGATACTGCTTCAGTTTATCTCTCTGCTGCTTCAGTTGCTGCACTCAACATGAAGAAAAATATCTTAAATGTACATCCTTATAAATATAAACACAGTGCTTAAATAACCCTTGTGGTAAATCTTGTGCTTTCACTCATCTGTCATTTTTTCAGATAATCCTACCATATAAAAGTGCAGGTAAACATCTGATTACTGTAACCTATCCATATCCACAGACAAAGACTACCACGGGATCATGGCTGAGTTTATATTATTTGGATGGTTAGCTTATACACCGATCAGGCATAACATTATGACCCCCGGCCTAATATTGTGTTTTGGCTGCAAAAGGGGGACCAACACAACAAACTGCGATGGACTGTGTATTCTGACACTTTTCTATCAGAAACAGCATTAACTTCTTCAGCAATTTGAGCAACAGTAGCTCCTCTGTTGGATCACACGGGCCAGCCTTCGCTCCCCACGTGCATCAATGAGCCTTGGCCGCCCATGACCCTGTCGCCGGTTCACCACTGTTCCTTCCTTGGACCACTTTTGATAGATACTGACCACTGCAGACCCGGAACACCCCAAAAGAGCTGCAGTTTTGGAGATGCTCTGATCTAGTGGTGTAGCCATCACAATTTGGCCCTCGTCAAACTCACTCAAATCATTACGTTTGCCCATTTTTCCTGCTTCTAACACATCAACTTTGAGGACAAAATGTTCACTTGCTGCCTAATATATCCCACCCACTAACAGGTGCCATGATGAGGAGATAATCAGTGTTATTCACTTCACCGGTCACTGCTCATAATGTTATGCCTGATCAGTGTATATATTTTAATTTATCGCTTTGTCCAATTTACACTACTACTGCAGCAGGAAGAGTGCCTACCAATGTCCTACCACTCCAATATTTAATATGAAATACAACACACAGGGAATTAGTTAGTGACATGACCCATCATACTCTGCTATAACAATTTATCACAAATTTGTGTCGTGGAAGGTCCCTGTGCCAGGTTAGTTCCTTTAATCCTTTATGTTATAGCAGGCATTAACAGTCAGTTCCTCACCAGCATTTTTTAAAATAGTTATGCTGTTTAATATTGAATAACACTTAGCACTAATAAAAACAACAATAGTAATATTAATACTACTACCACAACTAATAAAAACAAATTATTATTATTAATAAATGTATCATTTATTTAAAAAAAAACAAAAACAAAAAAAAACAAAGGCCTGCCGCTAACTCTTGGATCAAATTCTCCTTCAATAATAATAATATTAATAATAATAATAATAATCATCATCATCAATATTATTTTAGCTTACTTACTAAGAAAACGAAAGTTATGTAGCTAGCTAGCCCTGGCTAGCTACCTAAAGAATGAAAATGAAAGAAAACTAAATTAAAGCTCTTAGAAACAACATCCTTGATGATAAACTTGGCATTTATAAATATATACACCACCACAACTGTTATTAATAAATTAATATAACTAGTAACATTATCATGTACTTTTACTCAGTTATTTCCCTCTTAGACAAACCACTCCCAGTTTACTAGCTACCCAAAAAGATACTAAACAGCTAATACAAAGTTTAGCTAGATTAAAGTCAGTTAAAGTTATGTAAAGATCCCTCCAGCTACTATAAAATTCCTAGAATATTATGTTATAAAAATATATACATTAATACATATAAACCCCTCTACTGAGTCTGCAGTGAGCTAAGTGTTATGAGACTAGCATGCTAGCTAGCGTTCCTCACCAAAACAGCTCTGTCGTGTTCGGTAACTCGACTTCGTTTCTTTTTGCCAAAAATATTTCCCATTGCGATACAGCATCACGCACTGTCTCTACAGACTCCAAGACTTTATCAATTATTAAATGATCAAAATTCCATTTTTTTAAATGGTCAGTTTAATGCTAGCTATAAGTTACTAGAGATGCATTAGCAATGAAAGGCGGCGGCCATCACCGCTTGTAATCATGGTTCTGCCTGAGCATTGATTTCAAATAAAAAGTCTCAGATATTTAACGGCAATTTCTGATTTAGACCAAAAACAAAGAGAGAGAGAGATTAGAAATAAATTTCTAAAAACTAGAATCAGCTTCGTCTTCCAAAAGTAATGTTTAACTGCTTCTGTAGACTTTTTAAAATAAGTAAATTTTCAGACTCGGATGTTTACCATTCTACATGCGGATTTTATATAATACTGTACACCAACCAGGCATAACATTATGATCACCTGCCTAATATTGTGTTGGTCCTACTTTTGCTGCCAAAACAGCCCTGATCCGTCATGCACTGTGTATTCTGACACTTTTCTATCAGAACCAACATTAACTTCTTCAGCAATTTGAGCAACAGTCTGTTGGATCAGATCACAAGGGCCAGCCTTCGCTCCCCACGTGCATCAATAAGCCTTGGCCGCCCATGACCCTGTCGCTGGTTCATCACTGTTCCTTCCTTGGACCACTTTTAATAGATACTGACCACTGCAGACCGGGAACACCCCACAAGAGCTTCAGTTTTGGAGATGCTCTGATCCAGTTGTCTAGCCATCACAACTTGGCCCTTGTCAAACTCGCTCAAATCCATATACTTGCCCATTTTTCCTGCTTCTAACACATCAATTTAACAAAATGTTCACTTGCTGCCTAATATATCCCACCCACTAACAGGTGCCATGATAAGGAGATAATCAGTGTTCACTTCACCTGTCACTGCTCATATATGCCTCATCAGTGTATATTTGTTATTTTTACTCTATATTCAATATAAGCCCGGAAAAATGGGAGGGTTGCGTCAGGAAGGGCATCCGGCGTAAAACATTTGCCAAGTTGTTGTGCGGACCAGTTGGTCCGCTGTGGTGACCCCGAACAGGGAGCAGCCGAAAGCACTCTATATTCAATATATATTTCAATATTTTTTCTCATGGACTGTGTTTGCTATGAAAAATATTTAAATAGGCACAGATTAACGATGCATATCAAGACGGTAGGCCTGCACTGTAATAAGTAGTAATATTGGACATTTTCATTTTATTTCACCCCTTTTCATACAACCTTTACGGCCATTAGTCTTATAATTACAGTGGCTGCAACAAATAGACAATCAATCAATCAATCAAATAAATAAATAGTAATAGGAATCAACCTTGTCCAAAAATAAGTTAATAGGACAAAATTAAACTGGGCTATATGGGCTTTTGGCTTTTAATCTACCACATGTCATGATGCAGACCAATATCACTTTACATTTAGATGCCAAAGGGCACAAGTCAATAAACACAGATAGAAGCGTCCCGTCCCACATCGTTACTCAGCAGTTTGTACCTAAATAAACGTTCCTCGGTGTGACCTGGCCTACTTTAACCCTCTTCCCCCCTCCCCCCCCCCCCCCAGACACACACACACACACACACACACACACACACACACACACACACACACACACACACACATACACACACACACACAAACACACACACAAACACAGAAGGCACTTTCCAAAATAACAACTTTATAAATAGCCCATCAACCAGCCAACAGGGTTCTTCCCAAGCAAGTAAAGAGAGCGCAGCAAACCCCAAGCAAGAAAGAGTAAACAACTTAGAACTTGTAGAAGTCAGCATCTGTGAGCACTGAAGAACCATAACAGCAAACCTAGCACATTGTTATGGCATCTGATCAGTCTTCTTTACCTCCAGGTGATCCTATTTGCCCAGGATGTCAGGCCGAGGGGTCTCTTCTGCTCCCCTGTGGACACAGTTTATGCCAGTCTTGTTTACAGTTGTGCCAGCTTGAGCTCGGACATGAGCAGCAAATATGCACAGAGTGTTATGGACGAGAGCTGCTTGACAACGTCCTCAAAGGTCTATTTGACACCATATTTCAAGGTCAACCTCGACGGGACAGGACCCAATCCGAGCTGGGGCTAGAGTTGATTGGGGAACACAATGCTAAGGGGTGAAAGTGGTACTGCGTGTGCTAGGCATGGTGAAAGACTGACTCTGTTCTGCATGGAGGATGAGGAGCTGATCTGTAATCAGTGCCGGGCAGAAGACCATGAGGGTCATGAATGTAACGGTACAGAGGAGGCAGCTCAGGAGTGCAAGGTGAGAGAAAGACAGAGAGAAAAATTTCTGTGTGTCTGTTGAAAAGTTTCTTTGACAAATATGGATGTTAATAAATAAATGATCTTTCTAAACTGTGTTTAAAGAGAGAACTGAGGTTTGCATTGAGGCCTTTACAAGAGAAGCTGGAGAGTTTAACCACAGCCAAGCAAATCTGCCAAGAGACAGCAGATCACATCAGGGTAATTTTATTAACCTGCCTATGAGACACACTGACTTTCATTCCTACATATCACTGCAGGGTTGCAAGTTCAGACCTCTGATCCAAAGGTTAATGATATTTACATTATTGGTTCTTCATGAGCAAAGCAACTGGGGGGGAGCAAATGCATTGGGGTTTTATTTCTTGAAAATGTAGAAGATATTCAGTACAAACTCCAGTACTAGGGGCTTCCTGATCTGCAGTCTAAAGTAAATCTAAAGCCAAATAATCTAACTGAGCCGTTAAAAACCATAACTGTATTTGCACAATTTTAATCAGGCATGTTTAGAATAAAAAAATAGCTGTTCATGGATTTCCAATGGTTGCTTTCGGCTGCTCCCTGTTCGGGGTCGCCACAGCAGACCAACTGGTCCGCACAACAACTTGGCAAATGTTTTATGCGGATGCCCTTCCGGACGCAACCCTCCCATTTTTCCGGGCTTGGGAACCAGCACTGCATCCAGTGGCTGAGGTTGAGGCATTGGCTGTGAATCGAACCTGGGCCTTCTGCATGATAGGTGAGAAACCTACCACTGAGCCACCAATGCCTCTAAAGGACGATTTCTTGACCCTGACGTGATTTGAACACACAACCTTCTGATCTGAGAGTCAGACGCCGCTACCGTTGCGCCACGTGGTCGCATTTCCAATACACTGCATAAAAAGGTCAGCTTAGCAAGAACAAGTATCTTCAATATAGTCAAAAGCTTCTAGTATCTTCTTGTATTAAATATTAAAATGAACCAAGATTATTTAACCTATTTGCTAGATATGGTTAGCTTTAAAATGTAAGCACAATGTATAAGGTTTAAATGTTGATATTGTATCGCAGATAATTTTGCTTCCTTCTAGAAATAAATGATAAAAAATGATAAAGTATCTACAAGTTAAACAATTCTATTTCAAGCTTGAAAAGAGATGAGTAAAAATGACTAGAAATAGGCTTAATAATCGTATATCTGTTTGCTGATATTAGGAAATTTCACAATATTTTCACTATATCAAGATATTTCTTATTTGTTGATGTAATTATTTGTGAAAATAATATCATAGCTAGTATCAAGAGATCTTGAATATAATTGAATATGAGTGATTAATTCATGCATGTGTATCTAACTTTAGTGGCAGATTTCAAGCTTTTACTATTCCTAGATAGAAGCACAAAATCTGGCAAAAGAATAAGACAATTTTAGGTTTGCAATTAGGAAACCTCTCAACAAACAGGCTTCATGATTTTTAAAAACAATGATCTTATAAAAATTAATTTTAGTTAAAAGTAAATAAATTGATGACAGTTGTCACAGTTACGATGTCATGTATTGTCTTTGCAGTGCACTGGGAGAAAATGCTTCGTTATTTTTCACTATTGTCATTGATTGATATTGTGAAATAAGAATACCACCAGCCAGACTGAATCTCAGGATTCAAAACCCAATTGTTTTTGCATAATGATGCACACATGAATGTTTTGCAGAGACATGAATGTTCCTTCACAATAAACCTATTACCTCACATCCCACACACACTGAATGTGAATGGTATAAGCAGGTGTTGCACTGATTATACCATTCTCTCTCTCTCTCTCTCTCTCTCTCTCCCCTCTCTCCCTCTCCCTCTCCCTCTCCCTCTCCCTCTCCTCTCTCCCTCTCCTCTCCCTCTCTCCCTCTCCTCTCCCTCTCTCCCTCTCTCCCTCTCCCTCCCTCTCCTCTCCCTCCCTCTCCCTCTCCCTCTCCCTCCCTCTCTCCCTCTCCCTTCCCCTCTCCCTCTCTCCCTCTCTCCCTCTCCCTTCCCCTCTCCCTCTCTCCCTCTCTCTCCCTCCCCCTCCCTCTCTCCCTCCCCCTCCCTCTCTCCTCCTCTCCCTCCCTCTCCTCCCCCCTCCCTCTCTCTCCCCCTCCCTCTCTCCCTCCCCCTCCCTCTCTCCCTCCCTCCCTCTCTCCCTCCCTCTCTCTCTCTCTCCCTCCCTCCTCCCTCTCTCTCTCTCTCTCTCTCTTCTCTCTCTCTCTCTCTCTCTCTCTCTCTCTCTCTCTCTCCTGTCTGTCTGTCTGGCCAATATGGAGAAACCATCACACCCAAACTATTGGCAAAAAAAATGGAAGCGACACAATTGAAAACAATGTCTTTGTATGCTATAGCGGGGGGGGGGGGGGGGGGGGATTTTTTTAAGGGGGGGGGGGGGGCACAGTGGCTTAGTGGTTAGAACGTTTGCCTCACACCTCCAGGGTTGGGGGTTCAATTCCCACCTCTGCCATGTATGTGTGGAGTTTGCATGTTCTCCCTGTGCCTCGGGGGTTTCCTAAGGGGACTCCAGCTTCTCCCTGGTCCAAAGACATGCATTGTAGGTTGATTGGCATCTCTAAATTGTCGTGTGTGTGTGTGTGTGTGTGTGTGTGTGTGTGTGTGTGTGTGTGTGTGTGTGTGTGTGCCCTGCGATGGCACTCCATCCAGGGTGTATCCTGCCTTGACGCCCAATGACGCCTGAGATAGGCACAGGCTCCCCATGACCCGAGAATAGATCAGATAAGCGGTAGACAATGAATGTATGCTGTAGCATTATTCCACCTGTTCCAACATGGCAATGCCACGTGCCTATGTAGTGTATCTATCTATTTTCACATAGTAGGATAATACTATAACATACTGTACAATATATGCAGTAGACATTTGTATATATAAGCTTTGTTAATGCATAGCAAAATCTAAGTTCATGACCAAATAAACATTACTGTAAACTGTTAATTTACAAAAAAATGAACAAATCTCATACCAACCGATAAAACATGGTTTTGTCTTTAAATAATTATAAGTAAACATGTTAATCATACTAATCAATTATCATAACAATAAACTAATATACCCCTGTGAGCAGAGGCAGACCCAGCATACAGTGCGGCTGATAAAGGCTGACTTTGAGAAGCTTCAGCAGTTCCTCCGGGACGAGGAGGCGTCCATGCTCACAGCTCTGAAGGAGGAAGAGGAGCAAAAGAGTCACAGAATGAAGGAGAAGATAGACAGGCTAACAGAGGAGATTACGTCTCTGACTGAAACCATTAACACCACCGAGGAGGCCATTGATTATGAAGACTTTAACTTTCAAAGGTAAAGATGATGAGATTGATATAAGTCTTCACTGCTCCATTCAAGATTTATATAAATAACTTTCTTCTAAATGCTATAGTTCCTGTTTTTATATGAGAAGATAACTAGCTTTTAACAAAGTTTATCAGCTTGAAGCAGGCCAAGAAATCATGTGAGATATTTTGTTGTATTGCAGAACTATAAGAAGGCGTCTGATGGTAAGGCAGACTAGATTTCCCTTGACAATTTCATTTTTCCCTTTTTACAGATATTACATAAGAGACTGAATTTAATGAGGGATTTGTATTCAGTTACAGAGTGGAATGCACACCACAAGACCTTAAAGAGATGAGCGGGGCTCTGATTGATGTGGCCAAACACCTGAACAGCCTCAAATTCAGAGTTTGGGAGAAAATGCAAACTGTTGTCACATACAGTAAGTACCAGATAGAAAGAATAATACAGAGGGGCCCAAAAAATGTATACACACTTCAACATGAAAAATACACTGATCAGGCATATCATTATGCGCAGTGACAGGTGAAGTGAATAACACTGGTGATCTCCTCATCATGGCACCTGTTAGTGGGTGGGATATATTAGGCAACAAGTGAACATTTTGTCCTCAAAGTTGATGTGTTAGAAGCAGGAAAAATGGGCAAGCGTAAGGATTTGAGCGAGTTTGACAAGAGTCAAATTGTGATGGCTAGACCACTGGATCAGAGCATCTCCAAAACTGCAGCTCTTGTGGGGTGTTCCCGGTCTGCAGTGGTCAGTATCTATCAAAAGTATCCTTTAAGTCCTGTAAGTATCCTTTAAGTCCTTTAAGTTGTGAGGTGGGGCCCATGGAGTCCCCATCTCTCAACCTACAGGACTTAAAGGATCTGCTACTAACATCTTGGTGCCAGATACCACAGCAGACCTTCAGGGATCTAGTGGAGTCCATGTGTTGACAGGTCAGGGCTGTTTTAGCAGCAAAAAAAAGGGACCGACTCCTGTATGGACAAATTTGTGTGATTGTCATGTTGTTGGTTCTGTTCCAAACTCACGTCGCCACTGTCACTGAACTTCACACACATTTTCAAATTTACAATACCACTTCTAAATGATCTTGCGTTGCTCAAAAGTCAAGCAGGCCTCCACCATTTTTTTTGGCTCTCTTCTGACGGTCACATGATAGCATCAACAATGTTGCGACTACTGACATCTTTAAAGGAAACATAATACTACACATTGCTGCCATAATTCAATTCAGGTTTTAAAAAAGGGCATAGATAATAACTGTTGAAGTGTGTATACATTTTTTGGGCCCCTCTGTATGAAGCTATTTCCCCCCGTTGTTTTATTCCTGTATGTCATACTGGATTTCAGATATTCCTGAGAGTCAAACATCTTTGTATAGCACCCTTATTTTTTATGTGAAACTGTAAAGAAAAAAAAAAGAAAAGAAAAACACAGGCTTGTTCAGGCAACAATTCACTTTCAATTCACTTTCAAAAAAAATTCTATTCTATTCATGAAATGTGCAAAGGACAAAATTTAGACTCCTGTTTAGTGTATATAGTAAGCTTGATTGCCTAAGCAAATCTTTACAAATGTATAAAACCCTGTATAATCATGTGCAATACTTCACACCCCTTCGCTGTTAGCTCCAGTGACCCTCAACCCCAACACAGCAGATGCGTGCCTCTCTCTATCTGATGACCTCACTGTCCTGCGCTACACAGATGAAGAGCAGCAGGTACCTGATAACCCAGAGCGCTTCTGCTACTACGAGTGTGTGATAGGGTCTGAGGCCTTGGGGACAGGTCGCCACAGCTGGGATGTGGAGGTTGGTGACAGCATCGAGTGGGCACTCGGGGTGGTGTATGACAGTGTGCAACGAAAGGAGTGGTTCCCACCCAGTCCAGAACATGGCATGTGGACCATGTGCCTGAATGGAGGTCACTATAGGGCACCAAACTCTACCAGCCAGCCGATCCCAGTTAAGAAGAAACCACAAAGAGTGCGAGTTCAACTGGATTGGGATGTGGGGAGGGTCATGTTCTCAGATGCTGCAGATAACACACTAATCTACAAGTTTAAAGCTAAATTCACTGAGAAGCTCTATCCATATTTCTCCAATACATGTAAAAGGCATCCACTGCGCATCCTTCCTGAGAAAGTGTCCGTGTATACAGAATAGTTCAGGAAAGACCACAGGGTGAGTGTTGAGAGGATAAAGTAATGTCATATCTATTGTTGATGCATATACACTGATCAGGCATAACATTATGCATAAAAGATAGATAGATAGATAGATAGATAGATAGATAGATAGATAGATAGATAGATAGATAGATAGATAGATAGATAGATAGATAGATAGAGTACAGGTACATAGCAACAAAATGTGGTATAATATTTTGTCAGTCCCTTTTTTGCTGTCAAAACAGCCCTGACCTGTCAGGGCATGGACTACACTACATCACTTACAGGACATAAAGGATACTTTTGATAAATCCTGACCACTGCAGACCAGGAACACCCCACAAGATCTGCAGTTTTGGAGATGTTCTGATCCAGTGGTCTAGCCATCACAATTTGGTCCTTGTCAAACTCGCTCAAATCCTTACGCTTGCCCATTTTTCCTGCTTCTAACACATCAACTTTGAGGACAAAATGTTCACCTGCTGCCTAATATATCCCACCCACTAACAGGTGCCATGATGAGGAGATAATCAGTGTTATTCACTTCACCTGTCACTGCTCATAATCTTATGCCTGATCAGTGTGTGCAGTAAAATAAGAAGACAGAAATAATCTGAAATATGAATGTAATGCAGGGACACGGTGGCTTAGTGGTTAGCACATTTGCCTCACACCTCCAGGGTTTAGATTATATACTAAATGCTTAATAATCCTCCTATATTGACCTTAAAATATGGAAAAATGTGGCCTTTACCATAGAAAAAAAAAGAAAAGAAAGAAAACATGATCTGAACTCAGTCGTATACTGATGCTGGGCATCAGTACTTGTAATCCTTAACTAGGAGTGAGCAATATTCTAATGAACTAGGTTTATTTTGATAAATTCATATCATGATGCACTTTTCAAAGGATTTTATTATCAGTCATTTTCAAGTATCTTTATTCTTAATTAACAAATTAGATATATCCTTAACAAAAATGAAATCATTAGATTTGCACATGTGGAATATGCTGAAAAGGTTTCCTGAATCCTTGAAAACAAATTTTATAGATTACAATACAATAGAGAGCTATACATTTAGGCGTTGTTTATAAATACTAATTACGCCATTTATATACAAATATATGAATAGTATTTGTAATGAAAAGTTATTGTTGTGTCTGCACAAATGTATTGCTTTTAAGATTTAACCTGCTCACTTTATTCTCAATATAATTCATAAAGCCATTAAACACTATGGATGCTGGTCTGAAAGGTAACAGGAAGCTTTATTTTCTACAGCAGTTGACTCTGTTTCAGTATTATTGATGATTTTGCACTATTTGCACTTGCGTTTGTGATGTCAGTTACGCACGAAAAAGTACACACTGAATGTGTACCACAGCAAAGCACTATTATGTTTGGACATGGAGACAGGAGAGAATTGCATGCAGAATATTTAATTTGTTTCATGATCATTAAAAACAATGACAAACAACCTGGAATGTGTATATGTGATGTGTCAATGCATGCATGGACATATACAGTGCTGTGAAAACTTAAACACTTTTGCCCAAATATCTACCTGTTATAGTGTTATGCTAGGACAAATATCTAAAAATGTCAAGCAATGTACATTTATCTTTCTTATAGTATTATTTGTGGACTCATTTAATGCTTAAGCAAAATTTCCTGCACAAATCTAACCCTGATTAACTATAGAGTTAATAAACAGTGATGAAATGGCTTGTTTACGCTGAGCTGAACAGACTCTTGAGACAAGTATGTCCTCACATATGCACCTGTCTCTTCTCATCAGCACTAACCCTTCTGTAATCTATCTCGCCCTTTCCAAGGACTTTTAGCACACAGAAGTGTTTTTAAGTGTTTGTATTAAATATAGTTGAGCTGCGCCATGAGGGAGGGAATATGTCAGCTATTAAATAGCGATAAAGGAAGTGACGAGAGTTTCTGTGTTATTATTGTTGGTTTCAGAGATGAACAAATTATAAATTGTGCAAAGCTCCAGTGTGCTTGCCCAGTCTCATGTATTTTTTTCCTGAGGGCTAAAAAATTGTAGCTGTAATGTATTATCAAAGCTATCTATCTATCTATCTATCTATCTATCTATCTATCTATCTATCTATCTATCTATCTATCTATCTATCTATCTATCTATCTATCTATCTATCTACGTACCTACCTACCTACCTATCTACCTATCTATCTATCTATCTATCTATCTATCTATCTATCTATCTATCTATCTATCTATCTATCTATATATCTATGTGGTTATGTCATGTCTTTCACCACGTGTGTGGTCACCTGTTTCCCATTATACCTAAGGTGTTGCCGTATTTATACCTGCCCATTTGTCAAGTAACTGTTCAATATCATGTTCGGTTTCTAGGCACTTTGTTACGTTTATCCATGTTGTGTCTTTTGTTTCAGTGACTTCCTCACATCTTCAAGTATCCATGTTTTGTTTATTTCGTGTCATGTTTAAGTTACGTCATGGTGTTAGGTCGTTTTAGTTGAATAAAAACAAGCACTCTTTTAACCTGCACTTAGGTCTGATTTTTGGCATTGTGGGTAATTGAATGCTATGGAATTTCTGAGTTCGAGCCCCACCTTTGGCGGCGTTTCCCATTGTGACAAAATGCTATTATTCAAGTCTTTTTGTTTACCTGCAAGATAGTTGTGCTAGCAGGAGAATTACACAAATGACCTGCATATCATTAAATTTTGCTCAGTTTTGTTAGTGTTTCCTCATATCTTTGTGTTCCTGACTATCTAAAAAAATATCATCTGTCATCAGTGCATGCTAATTAACCCACGTACTAAAAATGGATGTGTGCGGTGCGTTAGGTGATCGAATTTGGATTTGCACAACAGTTACAGAATTGGCGTGTGTTGCCAAAAAATTATTTGTTTTTGCAAAATTATGTAGTGTTTATTAGTAGGAGGTGGTGTCATTTCTTTTATTGGTTGTTGAACAAAGGACAACGCTAGAGCCAAGCAGAAGTGGGAGCTCAGTGGTTAGAATCCCAGGACCACTAAGCTGCCACTGCTGGGCCCTTGAGAAAGTTATTGTGTTCATCTTAGTCTTTTGGATTGAACTGAACACTGGAGTTCAGAGGTTTTCATGTGTATTACTGTTATTGATGTTATTGATGACACAGATCTTTGCATTTGAAGGAATGTTTTCTCTAAAGTATGGATTCTGTGCGTATGAATGAAATTGTTGGCACATTTACAAATGCTGACGTTGCTCCAAATCTAGGATTAGATTTTGTTTCTCATACAAAATATGTATTGTATTGTGTGTATTGTTATTTGGTTTCAAGTGTGATACCATGTTGTTTTCATGCTGTTTTTTGCCAATTATTTAAAGACTCTTTCAAGAGCTCTCTCTCTCTCTCTCTCTCTCTCTCTCTCCTCACACACACACACACACACACACACACACACACACACACACTTGTTTCTTGTCAGTTAATTAAAATTCACTCTTGACACCATCACTGTCATCTCCTTTAACACATCTGTGCTTGGATTCTATTCTGTCTCACTTATTTAGCTGTTGCTTTGGATGAAAGCATCAGCCAAATAATTAAATGTTACATGGTACACTGATAGCATGGCTTATATTTGATAAAACATCAAAACACTTCAGCATTTGTATTTATTACCTGCTAAAAATGTTTATTGACTTTACCTGTTTATTAAATATTGAACATGTTGAACATGCACAGTTAAGAACAAAGAACATATTTACAGACTGAACACAGAAAAAAGGTAGAAAACAATCATTTATTGACTGGCTTCCTTTCCTCAGAGCATGATAACCTTCCAATTTTAACACAATAAAAACAGACGAACATTTCTGGCTAATAAGGTCTGTTCTATTTTGGATATAAAAATGGCCATTTGTAATTAAGGCCCTTGTAATTGAAAAGTAAAAATGAGAGGTTTACATTAAAGGAGACTAGATAGTAAGGGCTAGAAAGTGTTCTGTTCTTCACAGTAGCATGTTAAAGAGCACCAAATGTTTCACATTAGAAACACTAAAATGACCAAACTGATGCCAATGGAAGGAAGGCAATGACTTCTCACCTGTAACAAATTACAGTCCGTTGTTTCTTACATGCTGCTTTCTTTGAAAGATAAGGCCTTTGATATTTAACACTCAGCCACTGGCCTATTGGCTCTTTATTACTCGACTAACATACACACCTAACTACACCGACTCTATTTTTATTACAAAGCTAAGACAATCTATAGGTAGCTTGTTCAATGTAAAGACACTGACACAGACCCCTCGTGAAAAATCCAGTCTCCAGCAGAACACATCAGACAGGAAAAGCACTGGTTCAAAGTCAACGCAGGATGTCATCCATTCAGTAATAATGCAGACGTTACAATCACTGACTATTTATCTCCATCATGTTATGAATGCTACTTGTATGTAAAAGCAGAATAGATAGATTATGGTTATGGATGTTTTGGAAAAAGTTTCATGCTACACGATGGGCTTTTTCAGTTGGGAGGCGGAGAAGTTGTAGAAAGGTTGTGAATAAAATGTCGCTTGCATGATATTATTGTTGATATTGTTATATAATAAACTGGAAGCCAATTGTTGATATTTGCATGTTTTTCTTCAGCGGATGCACCTCATGAGAGGGACGTGATGTTGGATTTGCCTCCAGGTGGTGCTACAATCCGCTGTGCCGTACGCCTAGGGATGTGGTCATCCATCTGAGTTCCTTTAGTAGACAAAGTTGTTTGTTTAAGACTTAATCAAAAGACAAAGCACACAAAACTTTCCAGTTTAATATCTACTAATGATCAGTGTTCACAGTGATTCCCTGACATAACTGTCTACAATCTGACATGAATCTATACCCTGGGGTAGAAAGAAATCAGCCCCAGCCTCACAGCGTTACACCATGATGTGTATTTTGCTGTTGCGTGATTGGTTCAACAAAAGTCCAACAGAATCCGCTTTATTACATTTGTTTAACAGCATATAACTGAAGTGACTGCCATGTCTTTTTAAGATAGGATAAGCTTAGTCATATAAGTTCATTTATACAAATTGAGTAATATTTTGGAATAAAACCTCTAATGAAATTTATGACATAAAAAATGTATGAATTTTGGAAAAAAAAAAGCTAAAAAAAATAGTATCTGATGATGTCAAAAGACTCTCAAGTTTCAAAAACATTAAAGTCACTTTTGTAGCATTTGGGAGATCCCACTTCTCAAGCCATCCAGAGCCATTTACATATACACCGATCAGGCATAACATTATGAGCACTGAGAGGTGACGTGTATAACACTGATGATCTCCTCATCATGGCACCTGTTAGTGGGTGGGATATATTAGGCAGCAAATGAACATTTAGTCCTCAAATTGATGTGTTAGAAGCAGGAAAAATGGGCAAGTGTAAGGATTTGAGCGAGTTTGACGAAGGGCCAAATTGTTTTGGCCATCACCAAAACTGCAGCTCTTGTGGGGTGTTCCCGGTCTGCAGTGGTCAGTATCTATTAAACGTATGCTTTAAATCCTGTAAGCATCGTTTAAGTCCTGTAAGTTGCGCTTGCAAATTGCAGGACTTAAAGGATCTGCTGCTAACATCTTGGTGCCAGATACCACAGCACACCTTCAGGGACCTAGTGAAGTCCATGCCTCAATGGGTCAGGGCTATATTGGCAGCAAAAAGGGACCAACACAATATTAGGCAGGTGGTCATAATGTTATGCCTAATCAGTATAAATGTCTGAGCAGTTGAGGATTAAACGGAGCAGTTTGGTGGTCCTGGGATCTGAACTCACAATCTTCCAATCAGTAATCCACTGTCTTAACTACTGCGCTACCACATCCCATGAGTCAGGTCTCAAAAATAACTTTTCAAGCTCAGCCCCAAATCCCTTTTGAGATTTTTGTGTTTCTTATGTGCAAAATCACATAAATAGATGAAAACACCACTACAGAGTAATCACAAAAGACACATAATATTGGGCAATGGTTACCAGACAGGCTGAATCCTGATTGGTGCAGGTTTCTAGCTGGCCCCAGCACACTCTTCCCCGGACAGGAGGACCCTCTGCTGGTGGGAGTCGGTGGTACAGACTTGGTCATGCTGATTACATCATGGACTGGACCATCATAATTGCCTCGAGGAACACCACGTGCCTCTGCCATCTGCAACACATTTAAAATAATTACAACACACATCACATGTAAAAATTGGTCAGTTTTTTTCTACGCATGTTTTTCCTAGAGAGGGCAATGCTTGGTTTTACTGAGCTTGTGCTAGCACTACTCTTACACAATGCAAAGCACCTCTGCTCATTAAAAAGGGTCTTTTACCCTGCTCCGGGCTTTGATCCTCTTGTACACGTAGTCTGGGAAGGCTTTCCTGGGGACAAAGCGACCTGAACCCTCTAGCACTTCCAACTTGCCATCCTCCAGAACAATATTGCCTTGGCTGATAACAACAACAGGAAAGCCCTTGCACTCCAGCCCCTCAAAGATATTCATCTCTACGTTCTGCAAAAAATATAAAAAATAAAAATAAACAAATATATTTTTAAAAATGACATACGATAATGGTAAATAATGGAAATGATGAAACTACAGGCTTAGTTATTTTAAGTGCACTGAGGTGACTGGATTTGGATTCATCCAAGAAATTCAAAACATCTTCATGTGTGAGCAAAACCGATGATTTACCAAATTGTGAGTTTTAGCTGAGAAGATTTTGGTCTCTTTGGTGTTCCAGATGACAAGATCAGCATCAGAGCCCACAGCGATTCTGCCCTTGCGAGGGTACAGGTTGAAAATCTTGGCCGCATTTGTGCTCGTCACTGCCACAAACTCATTCTCATCCATTTTACCTGTTGCCTGAAGATGTGAGACCATAGTGTTAACACTATATTTACATGACTTCTATTGCGAAACAGCACAATACGTATAGTGTATAAGTGGCACAAGTACCTCACATGTCAAAAATGACAAACCACAAAGATAGACAATGCAGCACATCAGAACATTTTCCCCCACAACAGTTATAATTGATAACTGCCATAAAATGACATTGTTAAATGTTATTAACAGTAATATTGGGGTTATAAGAGCAAACAGACAAAAAAGAAAGAAAGTAAAAGAAAGAGAGAAGGTGACGTACTACAGCCTTGTCCCAGATGATGCTCATGCGTTCCTCTATGCCATTGGTTCCTTCAGGAATGAGTGTAAAGTTGTCCTTCCCTACAGCTTTCTGAGCTGTGGAGAATGTGCAGTGGGCGCTGGCTGTCACCTGAAGATCCCCACTGCAACACAGTTTGGTTAAATATTAAATACGTAATTCAATTTCATACAAATAAAACAGCAATTGTCGTTGCATTTAAGAGACATGATTAATACACTGCTGATTCAGTTAACACATTATTACATATTTTGGAATTTTTATCCCTTTTTTTCCACCTGACCTTAACACACATAGGTGGTTTATCTTTGTTAAAACTGTAGTGGCAAATTTGGAAGCAAACAATTATATCTTTGTATGCTGTAGAAATTAAGATTTCCCTTCACCAGAACACCGACTGCATGCCAGGCCTTCACATCAGACCTCAGTGCGTGATCTCATTAATGCTCTTGTGTCTGAATTAACACAAATCTCCACAGCCATGCTCCAAAATCTAGTAGAAATCCATTCCAGGAGAGTGAAGGCTATTACAAGGGCAAAGAGGGTGACTGAATATGGAACGTGTTGATCAATAAGTACATGTCATAGTGATTGTTCAGGTTTCAAGATACTTTTGTCCATAAATTATGCATCACAGGGCAGCTGAACAGCTTGTTCTGTAAACATGAACCTACAGGTACCTTTGATTGGCTCTCATTGACAATGGAGAAAGTAATGCAATCCCAGAAAACACAGCTAATTTTGCTGTCTTAGACTTCCAGACAGGATTCGTTCTCACACATGAACACATTTCTACTGTGCCCTGTTGAGTGACTTACCAGGACAGCATGGAATTGAGGTAGTCTGGGGTCTCCACATCTGGATTAAGAGGTGGAGACATGACAAAGGCAGCAGCTTTGGCCCAGTTTTTGCTCCAATAGTGTGACCCATCCGTTCCAAGACTAGCTGAAATTGGCTCTCCATAAACAACCATGCCTAGTAATGGAGCGCAAGTGAATTAATGAGTGTTCCTGCATGCCTCTTTATCAGGCTTCATTCTTTCCCATGTGTCTAATTATGGTTTTTTTTATTATTATTATTTTTACCCTTCTTCCTGGCCTTGGAAATGATATCAGCAGCAGCTTTACTCATCACCTTGGTGATGTAGAGGGGGCAGTTGGCCTGTTTAGCGATGGTGATGGCTCGATACACAGCCTCTGTCTCCACCTAGTGAGCAGAAAACACTCACAATGAGTAATTCCTCACTGATGTAACAGCTGGCAGATTTCAGTCTGTCTACTGAAAATGAGAGAAATGTATTACAGAGATTGTGTTTGTTTTAGCTCACCCTTATTATGACAAGATGAAATAAAAGTGTTAAATGGGCTGGTGTTTGTAAATATGAATAAAATGATTTTTGATAGTCCCTCCAGGACTGCAGAAATGAATGCAAAATTTAAGCAAGTGGTGCAATATTCTGAGGAGCTTGCAATTTTTCAAAATTAATTCAGATTTTCTGGATACTTGAGCCCTGACACATTGTGTAACTTCATGACAACATGCATTCAGACAAAGTTTTATTCAATTCATATGCATCAAACATGAGCACAGTTATTAGAGGAAGTAATTACATCTCTGTCTTCACTGGTAGGAGTTTAAAAGAAGAATCCTGTGCTTGCAATTTTACCAATTCATGCTTTTATACAGAAAATAGCACCAAATAGTTCTTTGGTTGTTTTTTTAACAATTATGAAAAAAAAAAAACCTAAATCCTGGAAGGACTTCTTATATATGACACCCGCGTCTTTACAAATTGTCTGTAGCGCTATTCATTTTGAGTGGATTTTACACTTGTGTATTGGTGTGCAATGAGGTAAAGACTTAGATGAATGGGATATCCACTGTTAAATAGGAAATAAGGCAAACCAAGAACACTTTAAATGCACGTACTTCCTCTGGATGGCTCAACACATGTCCCTCAGGGCCTGTGATCCCTAGATCCAATAACCTCTTCTGCTCCTAAGATCACAAAAATCACCAAATACATCCCTTTAAGAAAATACAAAGTATGTAAGGCGGCCTTACTTTAGATTCAAGCCACCATGTTTTCAATTACCTCTTCAATAATGTCTCCATTTTCAGCATGCACTTGAGCGATCGCCCCCAAATCTCTCAGAATGGAGAATATCTCATATATCTATAATAAAGGCAGAACTCAATTTTATTAGTTACATCACACTCACTTTAACAATCAGGGTGTCTATAACATCTGAGAGAGTGACTCATGACACATTAGTGTAGACTATTAAACATACCTGTGAATCTGAGCTTTGATACCTGTCCTTATACGCCATGAAAACCAGGAAGGAGTTAACACCTAAAACACACCAATAACCATCTATGTTATTTACTGAAGATCAGATTTAATATCTACAGTCACTGGCTTAATTCCTATTAGACAAGATGTTAAAGCAAACCTACAAATTAGAATAACGAAAAAAAGGTCATTTTCAAAATAAGCCATGAATTATTTCACATAACATAATCTCATAATCTCCAAAAGAATGATCTGAGAGCAAAGCATTGACAAAATTAAACTCTATATCGCCAGATCTACATATAATACAAAGAATACAAAGCAATTTTACTGTATTCCTACTCAATATTTTAACTGTAATGGCACACAATACTGATTTTTACACACAGTAATCAGGCATAACATTATTAGTATAACCACCTGACTAATATTGTGTTGGTCCTCCTTTTGCTGCCAAAACAGCCCTGACCAATCATGAACTGTGTATTCTGACACCTTTCTATCAGAAACACCATTAATTTCTTCAGCAATTTCAGCAACTGTAGCTCGTCTGTTGGATCACACGGGCCAGCCTTAGCTCCCTACGTGCATCAGTGAGCCTTGGTCGCCCATGACCCTGTCGCTGGTTCACCACTGTTCCTTCCTTGGACCACTTTTGATAGATACTGACCACTGCAGACTGGGAACACCCCTCAAGAGCTGCAGTTTTGGAGATGCTCTGATCCAGTGGTCTAGCCATCACAATGTGGCCCTTGTCAAACTCGCTCAAATCCTTACACTTGCCCATTTTTCCTGCTTCTAACACATCAACTTTGAGGACAAAATGTTCACTTGCCTAATATATCCCACCCACTAACAGGTGCCATGATGAGGAGATAATCAGTGTTATTCACTTCACCTGTCAGTGCTCATAATGTTATGCCTGATCAGTGTACAGACATACACTGATATTGAATATGAAAACAGTTACCGTTGTCCTTGATCAAAGTTTCAAGCTCCTCAAACATTCCCTCGTGCCAGCGGGTGATGTCCATGTGCAGAGAGTAGTCACAGCATGATCGCTTATCTGCTGTATCCCTCCACTGGTCATAAGCAGTCAGTAAACTAATGCCAGGCTCAGGAACAACATGGTCAACTACAGAGAGAAAGACAGAAATATATCTGACAGGTGTGTACTGATATTAATTGCTATGCTAAGGCGAGACCAAGAAAGACAGTATAGTGTCTCTATACTTCCAGAGGAACAATTTGTAGCTCCCTTAAACCATACTATGGATAGAGGGTGACTTGAGTGTTTGTGGCAGGTGAGGAGTGGAAAATGATTACACTTTGTGACAGCTCTGTGCCTCTGATTCTCATGATTTTAATTAGAAAGGGCAAGCTTTCACATTCATACAAACACTCAGTCCTGTTCCAGTGACCAGTCAAATCCTCCCTATACTTACTGCTCAGTAAAATCATTTTAATCTGTTTAACAAGTGCCTTCAAATCGAATCCTTATTTCCCTTTTAAACCCATCACACATCTTCCCATGATCCCCTTCTCTTCCTTTTACACTGCAGTTTCATCGTCCATTTCTTCAGATATGACTACTTTGCCTCCTATAATCTCCTGTCTCTCTTTTTCTCTCTAATCATTTTGATTAATATTTGATTTATTCACTGGGAAACCGGCTAATGTATTTATATGCACTTTCCTATATTATTCATTTTTAACCTACTGATCATGGTGGTGCCTCCGGCCAGGGCAGCACGTGTGCCATGGTAAAAGTCATCAGCTGGCATCATTCCCAAGTGAGGTGCCAAAAAGCTGGTGTTCACATCAATGCCCCCTGGGATGACAATGTGCCCATAGGCATCCACAGTCTTCACCCCACTGGGCACAATGAGGTTCTCCCCAATCTGCCTGAATGACACAGGAAGAAAGATTGACATTTATAATTACAGCAAAAGAATGACAACCATATCCAGAAAGACTTATAGAAGTGCTCAGCAGTGTTGAGTAAATACAATTACAAATAGACATGTCCTAGAAATACTTTCAAGCCTACAAATCTGTTTAAGTCCGTAATGAAGATTAAAAGATAACAAAAATAGTGACAAATCACCAGATTTTATTTATGATATACAATTGTTTGGTTAAATTCCCTTAAATTAGCTGAATGACATATTAACTCCATCAATTAGTGAGGTGGGGTAAAATAAAATTATAGAAAAAAAACGAACTGCAATTTCTAAAGTATCGTAAATTTTAAGAAAATGAAACAAAGAACAAAAATATTTACTGTACTTTCTGCAAGCTACAACTTTTTCATCAATTAACATGGCTATGTGCTTTATTGTTACATATTCATTTCCAGGTTCACAAAGGCAAATGATGATATTTTTTACAAATTTACTTTTTAATTTTAATTGAAAATTTAAAAAGTGACAAGCAACTTTTGAGACTCACTTTAAAACAGCTGAATATAATGCATTTAAGATTAAAACCTGAAAGCAATACAGTTATAATATTTTATACTATATTTTATATAGAATTTTATATTATATATAATTATATATTTTATAATATTTACTGTTGTAAATATGGTTAAATTGTGGTTAAATGTGCTGAACATGAAAATATGCTGCAACAAAAAGATCTTCCAGATGAATAATATTAGTAATTATGAAGGGAAAGAAAGCTGGACTAACAGATGGACAGGCACAAAAGGTTTTTCATTTGAAGCAACTGCTTTTCATGCAAAGTCCTGATTGATATTATTCATCGTCTACCGCTTATCCAATCTATTCTCGGGTCACAGGGAGCCTGTGCCTATTTCAGGTGTCATCGGGCATCAAGGCAGGATACACCCTGGACAGAGTGCCAACCAATCACAGGGCACACACACACTCTCATACACACTACAGACAATTTAGAGATGCCAATCAACCTACAATGCATGTCTTTGGACCGGGGGAGGAAACCAGAGTACCCGGAGGAAACCCCTGAGGCATGGGGAGAACATGCAAACTCCACACACACACGGTGGAGGCGGGAATCGAACCCCCAACCCTGGAGGTGTGAGGCAAACGTGCTAACCACTAAGCCACCGTGCCTGATTCACATTATTAAAATCTTAAATATTTTATGATGAAATCCTGTACTTTTGCAATTTAAAATTCTTGAATTATCACTGCAGTTTTAGTGCATTTATAGAAGATGTACACATGACAGACACCCTTTGTTGGGATAGGAACATTGCAATTTACATATTCATAAGAACTGGATTTTTAATGAGGGTGAAATTGTATGCGCTTTTGCAATTTGTTCTGTTATATAATGACATATTGTGTATAAGCACAACATCAAGCAATTTTATATTTAATACATAGAACATAGCTTTTTAAACAAGTTTTGGTGCACTTAAACACGTGACATTTTTGCACTTAAAGTCTATCAGAAAGACATACTTGATGGTTCCATCCTCGATAAAGATGTCAGCATAAAAGGACTGGTCATCATTCACAATTTTTCCTCCTTTGATGATGATCTTGTCACTCTGCAGATTGAGAAACACATCAAAAACCAGATTTCAGCATTCTGGCATTGTACACCTTAGCCACGATTCCTGACTGACTTTCTGATGATCAGGTTTATCTTACTACAAATAAAAAAATCTCACAAAGCTGTCTCTCCATGTCCTTTTTACTCTACTAAATCTCTTTGCTGTACATGGCACCATCCATCGTCACACACCCCTGATTTTCCTCTCCACACTCCTCTCTCCAAATGAACGCATTAGGCCAGTTAGCCGTAAAGACGGCTTCCTGACCTCAAGATTTATTTCCACCGTGCTTCATTGCTTGCATCTCAACTCATGCCATTAGTAAGTGCATTTTTACTGCCTGTGTTTTGCACACATAATCTTAATTATTCTTTAGAGATAATGGGTGCTTCAGAAAACAGTTCATGCTGGTAAAGCAGTGTAACATAACTGTAACACAACTGTCTCCATCACACGCCTGCAGCTGTGCCCATGATATATACACAGGCCCTGTTCATGCTTCAAGCTCACAAGAAAGACATTCACACACCACTGACTAATGAAATACAGTAAGGCCACTATATGATCAGTTGATATCTGGAAATGCTATAGAGATAAAAATCATTTATTTTTCCAACCTTAATAAATGAAACATCAGTCTGGAAAACCTGGAAAGCCAGACTTCTAGGCCACACACACACACACACACACACACTAGAGTCTTTATATTTTTGGGACAAGAAATAGGACGTGGGCGCGTCAATTACAATACAGCCCAGATTTAATTGGATCGGCATTCATCCAGTAAATATCGTTTTCAGACGTTTTATATCAACCGAAAACACACCGCTCGTCAGCTTGTAAAGGTTGTCTAGACACGCTGTTAGATACTAGACTGGAACCGGCGCCATCGTCGTCGCCTTTTCTGGGAAAATCTCTCCCCACCGCCACACCGCTGCTGCTTACCGTAGCACGGGAAACGTTCTTCTTGCCTGGGAAAGACATAGCCGGGAATAGAGAGCTCCTGGAGATGAGATGAGTGTGTGCGCAGTAAAGCAGCAGTGATGGAGCCGGGGAATGGTGCTGTCACTTTCAGGACTGGGCGTAGCGCGGTGTAATGTGGGATGTGAGCTAAACAATGCAACCAGAGTCCTCCCTTTCCTCTCTCTCTCTCTCTCTCTCTCTCTCTCTCTCTCTCTCTCTCTCTCTCTCTCTCTCTCTCTCCACACACACACACACCCACACCCACACCCACACACACACACACACACACACTCACCCCACCTCCTATTCTACCCCTCCTCCCTTTAAACATCCTCCTCTAGCCGAACACCATCTGCTTACTCCTCCGGGAGACCAGTTAGTGATCCCTAGAGAGTTTTCTTTTCTTTTCTTTTCTTTTCTTTTCTTTTCTTTTCTTTTCTTTTCTTTTCTTTTCTTTTCTTTTCTTTTCTTTTCTGTATGTCATATTGGCTGGCTATTATTATTATTATTATTATTATTATTATTATTATTATTATTATTATTATCCTTTCATCCGTTTTCTATACTGCTTATCATACACAGGGTCATGTGAACCTTAAGTCTATCCTAGTGGACACACTCAGTCGGCACTGCAGACAATTTAGAGTCAGGAATCTGTCTACAATGGTTATCTTTGGACTGGGGGAAGAAACCAGAGTATTTGGAGGAAACTCCCAAGGAAGGGGGAGAGCATGCAAACTGAGCAAAAGCTGGAAGTGGGAATTTATTTTCTCGTCAAAATTTTACCATTTAGGAGAGAGAGAGAGATAGTGAGAGAGAGAGAGAGAGAGAGAGAGAGAGAGAGAGAGAGAGAGAGTTCTTATTAAGAGAGTAAGATCTTATTTGTTACTTTCTTTTCTTGACTGTGCAACATTGTTACACATTAGTTAATAATTATTATTATTATTATATAGCTATATACTATCTACTACAACTATATAAGTATGTTGCATTTTTGATCTGATGTGTTCACTGAATGGAGCAACTAATACACACAGTATAAAAGATTATATCTAGCACTATAAAGATGTTCTTTTCTGAGGAAATGCATAAAGGTGCTATGTGAAAGTCTACGACATACAAAAGGATTTCAGAGAGGCTTAAATAAAACCTATTTAGAAAGCTAAGAACCCATAAGTATCCACAGGATATATTATTACTAGTATAACTAGGTCATAGCAAATAGATTTGTAGGTAATTGTTCTCAGGGATATATTATAAAAGGGATACATTATATAGCAAAAGCTGCAATTATTTAGGAATTGGATTTTTTTTAAACAAATCATGGTCTTACCTCCTCTGACACCTGCTGATCCTCTGTTGTGTGTGTGGTTTGCTCGTGTAAACCAGGGGACTCTGTAGCCTCAGATTTGAACGGTGGTGTTTGAGTGCTGCTCTCACTGAGACTGTGTGAGTAACGACTGTTCCCATTCTGTCTTCTTCTAGAGCTCGGGTTGAACGACTCGAAATTAAGAGTTTTATTTTCAAAAGCTCCTTCCACACTACAGAACATGCCACCTAACATGACCCGTGGTTTGTTACTGCTTGAGCCCAGCCCAGAGAGCAAAGACTGCTGCTCAGTATCCTCATCAGAGAGTTTCCTCTCAGCCATCGCTCTTTGGAAAAACGCAAGATAAAATTCCAAGACAGCGGCTAGCGCAATTAAATAAAGGATATTTTTCTCAGAAAATCCCAAAGCCCGTCCCAAAGATAGTTACACAAAAGCTGGGTCACTCTGTAGTACGGGTGAGGATGCTGCTCTTCTGAAATGAGCACAACCCTTGAGGAATGAAGACACACATGCGTGCAGACACACACACACACACACACACACACACACACACACACACACACACACACACACACACACACACACACACACACACACACAGCCCAAACAGTTACTTTAATCTCTTTTGACATAAGTAGCCAGTTGGCAAAGTGCTAACTCTATATCAGCACGTTTACAGTTTTATCAAGTCTCCCCTGGAGCACCAGCACTTAGTAGACTACAGAAATGTAACCATCACTTAGTAGACAGACTCAAGAAAAAAAAGAAAAGAGAAATAACAGCAAGACATTTATTTGGTGTATGACCATCACTCACCTTTATGCAGCACTTACTACTCACTATAATGATATTATATAATAGTAAAAAAAAAAAATCTTTATACAGAGGGAAGGCATGGTAATGATCTACAAATCATACAAACCAAAAGACATCATTTCTCATCTCAACATAAAACCTGTGGAAACATGTACAGATAAGACATTAGCCATCTGAATAAGCTAGACCGGCTAGCCAGATCTTGTGATATTTTACAGAAAGCAAAACTTTGTATTAAACAAAAAATATTACTGTAGTGATAACACTCAGAAAAATGTGTTCAGGGCATGTTAGCTAGACTGCTAACAAGCTAGCAACTCGTATGAATTAGCTTGAGCTTGGGTGCTAGCAAACAAACCTAGCAAGCTAATAAAACCAACAGCATTAGCCAACTAATGTTACCTTGCTGTATATACTGATAATAATGGAAGTGCTCACTTTTTTATCTGATGTGGTTAGTTTTTAAAATGTTTATTTATTTATTTATACGTTTTTGAATTAGTTGTGTCAACTGGAGGCTTACAGCATAAAAAGTAATTAAGTTGTTACAAACCAGTTAACTTTTTCTTACTTAAGTGATTTTTTTGATTGTTACTTTTACATTCACTCTGTTGAATTATTGCTAATATACACTGATCAGGCATAACATTATGAGCAGTGACAGGTGAAGTGAATAACACTGATTATCTCCTCATCATGGCACCTGTTAGTGGGTGGGATATATTAGGCAGCAAGTCAACATTTTGTCCTCAAAGTTGATGTGTTAGAAACAGGAAAAATGGGCAAGTGTAAGGATTTGAGTGAGTTTGACAAGGGACTAATTGTGATGGCTAGACCACTGGATCAGAGCATCTCCAAAACTGCAGCTCTTGTGGGGTGTTCCCGGTCTGCAGTGGTCAGTATCTATCAAAAGTGGTCCAAGGAAGGAACAGTGGTGAACCAGCGACAGGGTCTGTTGCTCAAATTGCTGAAGAAGTTAATGCTGGTTCTGATAGGAAGGTGTCAGAATACACAGTGCATGACAGCAAAAGGGGGACCAACACAATATTAGGCAGGTGGTCATAATGTTATGCCTTATCGGTGTAGTAGTACATGTACTCGAGTTAGTGTGTGTGAGCTAGAGGAAATCACATGCCACATGAACACTGCAAGTCCTTTTACTTACTGTAGATTAAAACATCCAAAATCCAAACTTTTAGTAATAAGAACATATTAATTTTCAATAAATATAAGATTTCTCTGTACTTTGCACTCTGTAAAAGTCCACTAATATCCCAGGGCATGTTTTATTTCATTTCACATCACAGAGTTAAGGCATGAATTTAATATTGGTGGATTTTCTGTCTGTCTTAATCTTTTTATTTCAGTGGCAGTCAGTCCGCCTGAGTGAACTCACTCACAGTTTGAAGCCACTGACACAGTTTTGAGGGCCTAAAGGCCAGACACAAAGCCCTACATTTCACCAGACTACATCTACCCCCTCCTCTTATTGTCCTGTCATCTTTTTTTATTTGTAATATTAGCTGACAGAAAACGTTGTGTGGTCTTCATTTCATAAACTGAGAATAAATATAAATATATTAAAATAAATGTGATTATATATATTTTAGGATTTTTTTGGGTAATGAAGATAAAGGAAAAATACTCCATTGAACTATTTTGAGTTTGTCAGATTTGTAAATTGTAAATGTTTTAATAGGGGGGCATGGTGGCTTGGTGGTTAGCACGTTTGCCTCACACCTCCACCTCCGCCATGTGTGTGTGGAGTTTGCATGTTCTCCTCCTGCCTCGGGGGTTTCCTCCGGGTACTCCGGTTTCCTCCCCCGGTCCAAAGACATGCATTATAGGTTGATTGGCATCTCTAAATTGTCCGTAGTGTGTGAGTGTGTGATTGTGTGATAGTGAATGAGAGAGTGTGTGTGCCCTGATACGGGTTGGCACTCCGTCCAGGGTGTATCCTGCCTTGATGCTTGATGACGCCTGAGATAGGCACATGCTCCCCGTGACCCGAGAATAGATCAGATAAGCGGTAGACAATGAATGAACGAATGAATGTTTTAATATGTAATAAAAATGAAATGGAAAAACTGCATTTTTAGTATTTCCACACATAGATATTTAAAATGAAAAGCTACAACTAAGTATATTATAAGACACTGATTTTAGGACGATGATTTTACCCCCTTGTGGTCATACAGTATCAGACACAGTTAAGTTACTTTAAATATTCAATCCAATGACTGTGTTAAAAAGAGATGTGCTGCCCCCTGGGGACCACCGTTATTACTGCAACGAGGAAAAAGAAAAGTACAGTGTAGGACTTAACTGCACCTAAAAGCAAACCAAACCTGATACAGTATCAGCCTCAGTACCCCCTTTTTTTAATTTAATTATGGAGCTAATTCTATTGACCATCCCTTAAATATTTTTCTAGTTAATGGCATGATTATGTGCAGATAAACTGTGGTTAACGTTTAAAATGTAAGCACAGTATATTTGCATGTTGAAACACTTAAAAAAAAGATTGTTAAACATCATTTTATTAGAAACAATGATTTTGGCAATTCCGTTTCAACACATATTACAGAAGCATTGTGTTATTTTTGTTTTGAGAAAGTATTTCCTAAAACAAAAAGACAGAACTAAACCCTTTCGGAATCATGAATCCGACATTTTAACACGGATTTAAATCAAGAATTCAATATTACGCTTTTCATAATATCTAGAAAAACTTGTGACTCATCTGTTTTCTGTTTTCCATTGCAGACAAATCTATAGAATATATAGTATTCTATAGAATATTGCAGTGTCAACATGAAGTATTGTAAGTTATAATGGTGTAATTATAAAACATACACAGCTCCCCGGTTCGGTCCTGAGCTCCAGCACCTATCTGTGTGAATTTCATGTTTTTTAGTTTCCCACAGGTTTTTCAGTTTCCTCCCACATTCCAAATACATGCCAGGATGTGGATTGGTAAGATAAATTGCCCCAAATGTTAACAAGTGTGTGAATGTGCATGAGTGAATGATGCCATGCACAGGATGTACATGGTAGATCCTCACCTCATGCCCAATTTTCCTAAAGCAGTTGCTGAAGATGAATGAATAAATTATACCAGAGATCTTCATTTATCCCCTGTGTTAATGCTGTGCACCAAAATCACCTTGGCAGTAACCTCATTTCGCTTTTCTCTTTATTTCCTTTGCATGCTGAAATTTTCCTGGAGCTGTTAAAACATCACAAAGCATTTCACTTCCATCTACAGCAAAGCAAAGCCACCTTTCAACACAGAAATGAACAGTGTGTAAGTGTATCAAAAACTTTACCAGGATTCTTAAAGGGTTTCTGTAAAGATTAAATAATGCACATGCTTTCAGGTTTGCAGTTCTCTTTTGAGAAATTTATTTGAAACACAGTTCTTTTACATAAAAAAAAAAAAAATCAAATATAACCCGAGGATTTTGGCTTTCAGTTCCATTACGTAGGGTGTGTATGTATATATATATATTTATGTGTGTGTGTGTGTGTGTGTGCTTGTGTGAGAGTGTGTGTGTGTGTGTATATGTGTGTGTGTGTGTGTGTGTGTGTGTGTGTGAGCAAGGGAGAGAATCAGGGATGTCTAGCTCCACCAGCAGGCACTGGTATATCTTACCAGAAGGAACCAAATTAGAGTGAGTGTAAACAGTGAAGCGGACGGATTTAAATAAAACACCTCCATTCCATCAGGCTTCCAAAGGGAAGCAGCTTCCAGCACCACCTGCTTAGCAGGGAAAGGAGAGCACGCTTCAGTTTAAGACTCCTTGAATTCCACGCACAAGAAGTCACACAGAGCAGAGTCCAAAGAACAGCAGGATTAAAAACTCCACTGGAGAAAGACAGAGAGAGACAGAGAGAAAGAGAGCACCATATTCCTCTAGTTGTAGGTCCCAAATGAGACACTTGAGTCGAAGCTGTGAGATCAGCTTTAGTCTTAGATGATCACTGGCCTTCCAGATCACACCAGCTGCTTATGCATCTGTCAGTTGCCCTCTATTACAGAAGGCAGAAAGCAATCTGGAAATCTGTGAACTTCATAACAAACATAACATCTCATTATGAAAATTACTTTGAAGTACTTAAACTTCAGTTCAACCTGAAACACAGTAAAGCTAGTTATAAATATACACTATATTGCCAAAAGTTTTGGGACACTTCTCCAAATCATTGAATTCCGGTGTTGTTTTTCAAGGGTTGAGCTTGGCCCCTTAGTTCCAATGAAAGTAACTCTTAATGCTTCACCAAGACATTTTGGACAATTTCATGATCCCAACTTTGTGGGAACAGTTTGGGGATGACCCCTTCCTGTTCCAACATGACTGCACACCAGCGCACAAAGCAAGGTCCATAAATACATGAATGAGCGAGTTTGGTGTGGAGGAACGTTACAGATGTGCTTCTAGTCCCATAAACACACTCATAAACCTTGTGGAAAGCCTTCCCAGTAGAGTTGAAGTTGTTATATCTGCAAAGGGCGGGTCAACTCCATATTATATTCATGTGCATGTAAAGGCAGACATCCTAGTTTTGGCCTGGCTCACAGTCTCCGCCCTAATTCATCCTAAAGGTGTTCTATTGGGTTGAGGTCAGGACTCTGTGAAGTTCCTCCACACCAAACTCACTCATCCATGTCTTTATGGACCTTGCTTTGTGCACTGGTGTGCAGTCATGTTGGAACAGGAAGAGGTCATCCCCAAACTGTTCCCACAATGTTGGAGCATGAAATTGTCTAAAATGTCTTGGTATGCTGAAGCATTAAGAGTTCCTTTCACTGAAACTAAGGTGCCAAGCCCAACCCCTGAAAAACACCACCTGAATTCAATGATTAATGTAGTGTATATATGAAATATTTCTGATGTGCTTAGAGATTCTGGTGCTAAATTGTTGGTTGTTTTCTATTATTCCTGTTTTAACTTCTAAAAATAAATGTACAAGATCTTCTTTCTCAATCAGTTATTCAGAGATGTTTAATGTCAGATTAGTGGAAATAGCAAATGCTGGACTCAAAGGTACAGAATGCACTGCAGCATTAAGGCACAGACTGGATTCGGCTAGTTATTGATCTACCAAAATGATGAGTACCATGGCGTTACTGATGGTACTAACATTATAGTTGAAGCTTTGAAAGTTTGAGCAGATTGTATAGATAAGGAAATGAGCAAGCTAGAAAGACTAAAGGGCTAAAGTGCTGCTGCATCACAATCTCTAGGAAGAGATGAAGCAAGGGTTAACAAGCTCACTTTTGACCATCACATAACAGACATTTATAAATGCTCACAACAACATCTGCATGTTCTACGAAAACTCAGTTCCCTTTACATTGCCCCTTATCTTCTGTTACTACTGTACACGAGCATTATCCAGCCCATTTTGTTATACTGCTCCACTAGTTTTTACACCATGCTGTCAGTCACCAACAAAAACAAACTGAATAAAATAACATACATAGCTTCAAAAATAATACACTCCCCTACACCCAATATCTCAGAACTCAATGACAGAGCAATAGCCCGCCTTGCCCAAACCATAATAACAGACCCAGAGCACCCCCTCAACTTCCACTTCACTCTCCTGCCCTCCGGGTGCAGGTACAGGACCCTGACATGGAGAAGGGCTCGCTTCAGAAAGAGCTTTGTACCATCTGCGATTTCAATCCTTAACAGGTTACAAAGTTGAACATTCACTTTTTTGTGTTTTTGTATTGTTGTTTTTGTGTACATATGTTTTTGCCAGGTGCGTGTACTGTATGACAGTCTGTGAAAACAAATTTCCCGTTAAGGGACAATAAACTATCTATCTAAACTATCTATCTTAATTCCCATTGACATCACTATCAGCATGTAGTTTAACTGAATTGTGGGTAAGGTAACAGAAAATAGAGCAACATGTATACATGTATGCAACAATAGAGCAACATGTTGACGTTAAACCAAAAAAGTACATTTCTAATTTTATTATAAAAGAAATCTCATATGCCAGTGAAGATCAAGGGTTAATGATACAGATGGATATGTCTTTCAAGGTGGATTTTTCTACATATCAAATAATAAAAGAGATCCAACTGACATAAAACTAAGCTTTACACATGCATCAACTTTTCTTTAATGAAGGAGGAAATATTAATTCTTGATAACATTAACAATGTTAATAATCTGAATTACTAACAACAAAATTGCTGTGTATTTTGTGTTCTATGTGAGTTTTCTGGGTACTTACCATTTCTGGTCTTTTGGAAGAATTATGACCAAAGAATGAAGGCTAAAGAAAAGAACAAAAATAAAAATAAAAACTGAACATGGAAAAGGAAAAAAAAATGAACAGACAAGAGAAAGAAATTGGGAAAGTCATTCAGGAAAGAAATAATCATATTGAGGCAAGACCAGTTTGAAATTACTGAGTCTCTCTCACACACACACACACACACACACACACACACACCATATGCATATCATACCTTTTCTTCCAGTTCCTTAATCTGTCGTTTCTGTCCCTCAATCCATTCTTCCAGCTCTTTTATTCTCTGTGTATGAATTAAAACACAAAGGTTTTAAAAATAAATGCAGTGAATGAACCTCCATTCTGCTGTTTTTTTTTTTTTTTTTTTGGTTTAGTCAAGAATACAACATGCACTTAAGAAATGTTTCTCAACAGTTATTAACATTCCCTATTGAAATCCGTCTAAATGGGGATCTCAGTAATCTAGATCTTGATAATCTAAATCAAAAAATGAGAAAACAATGAAACAGAATTGAAATAAAGGATTTGAAAACATGCAATTGTTAAAAAAAACAACCAAACAAAAATCTTTTGCATATTAGTAAGGGTGATTTATAGGAAAATGAAAAAAATGGAAATAGATGGATATTCTAGCTTAAATTTGCAGAGGTCTGCTTTTCAGTGCTATATGACATGACATGATAGTGTAAAATGTGGCAGCACAGCTAACTTTCAGAAAAATGCAATAAAGAAAGGTCATGTGAATAATGCAGAAATCTATTGGGTTGTAAATTTTGCATTTATTTCTTTGAATGAGCTTTTTGTTAGTTTTGTTATAATTGCTTTGTCAATTCATTCATTCATTGTCTACCACTTATCCGAACTATTCTCGGGTCACGGGGAGCCTGTGCCTGTCTCAGGCGTCATTGGGCATCAAGGCAGGATACACCCTGGACGGAGTGCCAACCCATCGCAGGGCACACACACACACACACACACACACACACACACAACGGACAATTTAGAGATGCCAATCAACCTACCACGCATGTCTTTGGACCGGGGGAGGAAACCGGAGTACCCGGAGGAAACCCCCGAGGCACGGGGAAAACATGCAAACTCCACACACACGGCGGAGGCAGGAATCAAACCCCCAACCCTTGAGGTGATGTTCTATATGGCATGGCAAACGTGCTAACCACTAAGCCACCGTGCCCCCCTGCTTTGTCAATTCATTGTTATAATTACTTTTTGTTAGGTTTGTTATAATTATGTAAACATAATTTAACAAAAAAAAAACAAACATCGTACATGACCAAATCCAGCTGTCAAATTTGCGAGCCTTAAGACAGTTTCGACTGTTTTAGTTGCACATCACCAACAACACAGCAGAGCCAGAAACAGCACCACATTCAGCAATAAAAACCCATGGCAAGGTGAGTTCTGGGCCCATATTCATGAAAATTCTTAGTCCAAAGAGTTACTACAAGTGACAAAATTCTAAGAAAATTCTTAGAAATGTGGGCGTTTCCCCTTAAAATGAAAGAGAAGATCCTAGTAAAGATAAACGCCATTCAAAAAGCATCTACAGGCCCTGGTCTCCAGTGGCTTAAGGGTGATGATGTTCCCCAAACAGCCCAGGATCAAACAGCTCAATCAGCTAAGGCCAAAGAAGACCTGCTGAATGTGCTATTACACAGAGCGAATTTAAATACTAATCCTATCTGCCTTATGAATCCTTAAATGTCCTCAAATGCAGCATGTCCTGCTGTGATTACCTGTTGAGCATGTTGTAGTAGCTCCATCCTCTCTCTGAGTATCTGAGAATCCTTCTCCCGTAATTCACTAAGCACCTGCCTCTTCCACTGATCGACAGCTCTCCTCAGCGAATCACGTTCCTCCTCAGTCAGCAGCTCAGACACTTTAGCACCCGCCTCTTCCTGCTGGAGCGCATCAAACAGCATGGCTTCCAGCTCCAGAATCCGCTGAGAGAGGACAGAGAGGGTGGGGGGGAGAGGGGGAGAGAGGGGGGGAGTGAGAAAGAGAGACAGAGAGAGAGAGACAGAGAGAGAGAGAGAGACAGAGAGACAGAGAGAGAGAAGGGAGAGAGAGAGAGAGAGAGAGAGAGAGAGAGAGAGAGAGAGAGAAAACAGACAGACAGACAGACAGATGGACAGACAGAGGGAGACAGAGAAGTAGAGATCAAGAGATAAGGGTAGAGGAATTAGAGGTGAAATGAGAGAGAATGGAAGAACAGAGAAAATACAGAAAGAAACAGGTAGGAGAGAAGAGAGGTGATGAGAAAAATGAAAGATGGAAAGTATCAGGAAAATACATAACAGGAAAAAAAGGAGAGAGAGAGAGAGAGAGAGAGAGAGAGAGAGAGAGAGAGAGAGAGAGAGAGAGAATGAGGGGTGTGGACCAGTGATGAGCAAACAGCACCAGCAGAGGGCACAAAGAAACAAAATGGACAGCTATATTAATCTAACTTTAATTACAAATGATACTTTTGTCTATTTTTAACACGTGATATAATTTTCTAAATGTTAAGTAGAATAGACTGTTATCCTGTTCACCTTATTAGCCTGATCCATCGACTGTTTCCTGTAGTCCAGTTCTTCATCTAAATATCCTTTCTGTTTGCTGAAGAGTTTCTGCACAGGAAGAAACACAAGGGCAAATGACCACTACATCACATATCATTTAAACTTAATAAGAGATTTTTATAATAAACACTACTGTTTACTCTACTGATTTCTTTTGTGTTGCAAAATTATTGGCAACTATGAAGAACCTAAAATAAATACAACAAAATAATTTAGAAATAATATCTTCTTTTTACTATTATTTATTTATTTATTTTTATTTTAAAATTTTATTTTATTCAATTTTTCAGCCCCAAAACATTATTTTTGCCTTTGAGCATGGGGTATAAATATCTGGTTGTGTACATGTAAAAGCTCATCTATAACTACAATGAAAATCAAAACACAAAAGAGTTTATTTTATATATTCATCTTTGTTCATGTTTATGCCGATAACTGTTGAATTGATCTATATTTTAATATGGGTAAAACTAATGAATATTTTTTGTCAATTTCTTTACCTTTTCACTCGCAATGTCTTGCATTTTCTGCTGTAATGCTGATTTTGTCACCTCAATGTGTTCTAGCCACTGAAACGAAAAAGTCACAGCATTAAAAACTGGGAATAAAAGAAAAGGAAGTAAATATGAATGGATTCATTTGAATACAACCAATACCTTTTCTGCTAATGTTAATACTGTCCTGGCGTGGATGATCGCCACCTGCTCCTCATTGCTCAGATTCTGTATGACAATGAATCAGACGTAAAGAGTAATTTAAAACACTAACGCCCATGTGTACAACAAACAGTTGGGTGTTTTCTCTAAGCGTCTTTAGACACACACAGTTATGTATGAAATGAACATACACTTACGGCGTTATCCCCCAGAATGTCCAGTTTCTTCATCAGGTCTGTGATGATGATGTCCTGATAAATTGGAGAAAGCATTACAGGACAGTTATTCAATTCAATTCAATTTTTTTTGTATAGCGCTTTTAACAAAGAGCATTGTCTCAAAGCAGCTTTACAGAACATAAGAAACAATAAACATACAAACAGACAGTCCTAGATGTTAGACAAAATTTTCCCTAGTGAGCAAGCCTGAGGTGACTGAGGTGACTGTGGCAAGGAAAAACTCCCTTAGATGGTATTAGGAAGAAACCTTGAGAGGAACCAGACTCAAAAGGGAACCCATCCTCATCTGGGTGACACACGGAGAGTGTGATATGTACAATGTCCTTTCTGCATTAGTTGTGTGATGCAGATACAGCATGTGTAGAATGTTATGTGTAAATTTATTCTTTATTTATTATTTATATTAAAGTTATGAACAGAATTTCTAAGCATCAGCTCTAATCAGGTGCATAGAAAATAAAAATACCCACCATGTTCAAAAAGCATTTATTTCAGTACAAAAAAGTAATATGTGATTGAGATTATGTCTGTGAGACCCACTGCTTTCTAGGAGCTTTCTTGGAGTTTTTATTACTATAATATTTTATAGTTTTTTAAAATGTTTACTGATAACAAAACAATTTTATTTAAACCTTATCAGCTCATATCCCTTTTTATGCACAATTCATAAGTTTTGCTTAAGAGGGGAAAAAAGTCCTGTTTTACACATTTTTTCTTGAAAAATGACTCGACTGCACTAAAAATAAATTTTTTTTTGACCATATCAGCATATATACATGACGGTAAAAGAATAATGATATCCAAACAACATTTTTCACAATCCAATCAAACCACATTGGATTCAACTACTATACAACCATTTATTATTTCATGGAGAAATATCTCATCAATCCATCACATTTCAGAAGGAAAACCTATTGTGATTTGTGTTTCATGTTGTTATTACGAAGTATATGATTTATTATACAAGTCAAATACCAACATAAATGTGATATCTAGCCTGGAGGTTTTGGATCAGTAGGTCTTGCAAGGAAAACAGATATCATCGCTCATCATTAGAGCTAAATGCTTTCGGCTGCTCCCTGTTCGGGGTCGCCACAGCGGACCAACTAGTCCGCACAACAACTTGGCAAATGTTTTACGCCGGATGCCCTTCCTGACGCAACCCTCCCATTTTTCCAACAAAGTTGGAGGCATGATGAGGCATTGGCTGGAATCGAACCCGGGCCTTCCGCATGATAGGCGAGTAACCTACCACTGAGCCACCAATGCCTCATCATTAGAGCTAAATAAACTGATAAATATAACACTTTATCAGTATTAAACAGCCATCGAGAGCTCAGTAATTGAGATCAGTGACCAGAAGATTGCAAGGTCAGATTTTAGGCTTGTGATAGAGCTGCTGTTAAGCCCTTAAAGAAGCGTAAGTGGCACTTCATAGAGAAGGTTATATTTACAATAAACTGTGAATACATTCATATCATAATTTAGTACTTCTAAGGAATTAAACATATAATTATTATATGAGGAAATTCTCAAAACCCCACCCCTACATATTTGGTCTCATTTGAAAGTGCTAAACGTCCTCTTTAGAGCACACAAGGAGTTGGCTCAGTAGTATGCAGGGTGTAGAAGATATTAAGGTTGACAAATGTCCTCTACATATCTACTATATTTAAAAGCTATATCTTTTTAAAACTCAGTGGTATTAATGGGAACTCACAGTGACACCCTCAGCCTGGAGGTACACTTGCAGTGGACTCGTGCCCTCTGTGAAATGGACATTCTGGAAGTTTATGGCTGGAGATCTCCTTTCTCTCTCCTAGAGAACACAAGCAGTGTCATCAGTCAGAGATGTTTAGCTCATGATTAGGTTTTTGTGATCAGACAAGATGTATCACAGTCCATTCATAATATTTGGGACATCCTGATCAGACTTACTTCAAGTTCAAGAATGCGGAACTCCAGGAGTTCATTTTGGTCTTTTGTGTCCTGAATTTCGTGTTTGAATCGCATCTCTTCTGTCTCCATATTTTTCAGCTGAGGGGAAATATAGAAGACGTGATTGAATTGTGAAACCAAAATGTTTCAGTAACACTCTTTTTTAGCAGCCTGCAGCAGATGTTTTAACCCTATTCAAACCCATTTAATGAATAGAACAACTGGCAAAAATTAGATTTCAAATCGACCATCACAATAAATGTATTTTATAGGTATTATTGGAAGATGTTTACCAGGCAGTTAAGTTTAGAAATTTCATCAATATTTATTTGTCAGAGTTGGTTTACGCTGCTGCATAAATGAATTTTCTGGGCTTTGCAACTCACAAGAACTTAGTTCATATTTTTGAGCTTCATTTTTCTTAACTTAAGAAATAATTGCTTTTAAATTGTTGAAAAATTTCTTTGAAAATCATACTTTTGCATAAATCAAATTCTAATCATTTACAAATCAATTTATAATTCTAATTCTAGCTAACTATAATTATTAAAATGAATCTAATCTACTTCAATCATTAAATCTTTTAATAAGTTACTCTAATTTACTTTAATCATTTAGTCATTTTAGTAATCTTTAAATAAGTTACAAAGTTTAAGCTAATTTACTATCTACTTTAATCATTTAACAATAATTTACTATCTACTTTAATCAGTAACCATTTAATCCGTAATAAATTACTCAGATTAAGCAACTCCATAAATATATTAATCTCACCTTACTATCCTCAGCTTAAATCTATATCAAAACAGTTATAAAACAGCTAAAACTTACTTTATAATACAAAATAGTTTTAGAATAGCATATAAAAAATAATAGAGAAATAACTAACTAACTAACTAACTAACTAACTAACTAACTAACTAACTAACTAAATAAGCACGCTCAAAGAATATGCAACAAAGAAAGTAATTTAAAAAAACAACAAAAAAAAACAGTCTTGTACATTACTGCATGAATAGTCTTAGTTATAGTTATAAGGAATCACTGCAAATTTGGTTTCTTCTGCCATAATCTTTCAGCAATTTGATCCAGCATTATTTTACATTTTTATTATTTATATGGTGTAGTCACAGTTCATGGTCTACATGAGCTGGTCTGTGTGAGCTGAGTTTGATTGACAGCTAAAACTGACACTAGAGTCTTCATGTGTGCACAGATCACATCACAGTGGGCATTCTACCATTTCACAGGTTACAGAAGATAAAATACCTTTAACGTATAAAATTGTAGGGTTAACAGTGACTTGGATTTGAAAGTACAATTTACTGCAGTAGCAATTTTGTGTACATTGCCTCTTTCCTCTGTCACTAGCCACAGCTGTTATTATGGATATTTTATTTAATTTCTGCTTGGTGGCTTTCAGTGGACTATTTGTGTTTGCATGTAGCTTGCATGATCTGAAAAAAATAAAAATAAAACTTCTATTAAGGTATTAACCCCTGAAATAGTGCACTGCACTCATCACACTAAGAGCTTCTTCCTTAATAAGAGCTTCTTCTTCAAAAGTGTTACTATAGCAGTCCCCGTGCACGCTTCTGGGATGAAGGGAGGACGTGATCAGAATGAGTCCAAATGGACACGACATACCTTCTCAATGAGCTCTTGGTTTCTCTGGTATAAAGCCTGCTTCTCCTCAATCCACTTTGTATCCTATAAGACCAAATTAGCTTTTATTAACATGCAATATGACAGCAGTGAAGTAACAACAATCCTATAATGTCTGGAAAAGTCTTTGGATGTTGCTTTGGCTGAATTCTGTCAAACAGAACATAAACACAGAAAGGAAGGAAAGAAGGAAGTGTAAACAGACTTGAAAATTCTAGACCGTGTGGTTGAGATACATGCCAAAGAGAAGCATTATGGCTCAGGAAAGTCCAGGTGAAGGCAAGTTTCAGGAGTGTGTGGCTGGCTCACAAATATCACCAGAAAATTTTTAAAATTGTAAAATGGACTGCTGCACTTCAAATGTAATAAGGTTTTAGTTTGAAACTCTTTACACATTTGTCTGGTAAGATCTAGTCTGAATTTAGAGCACTGGATAATAGCCATATGTCAGTGGACCTCATTTAGCTTCACAGTTTCCACTTGGTCCAGCTAAATAACTAAAGGGAAATGACATCCTTGTTCTGTATGCACCATCCCAAAGACATACTCCAAGTCCACTCACACTCTCACTGGAAAGCCAGAGCACTGTGCCTCCCCAAGCAATTTATCAGCCGGCTATCTCTAAGAGCCCAGAGAGAAAAACTACAACCACGCTCTTCTAAGTGACGTTCAGAGCTTGAGAGACGTTAAGAGCAATCCGTGAGACTGTTTCCAAGATAATTTCTGAAAGTGTCTGTGTAGGTGTGGAGGGGAAGTTGAAAACGAGTTGAAAACGAGTCTCAGTAGAACACTTCTCAGTTCGGAGGAAATCGCTTCAAGGCTGCAGACCTGGTGGCCATGCAATCGATAGGAGAGGCGTGTGTAGAGATGCTGCAGGATTACCTGGCCTTGCTGACTCAGCACACACTCCAGGTCTGTTGTTCTGCACTTGTAGAGGTGTAGCTCTGCCTGCAACTGCTCTCGTATCTGCACAAGACAAATAGTGACGTCAGAGAAGGGTGTGTTAAAAATTAAAAGCCTGAAATGATTTACTTAAAACAATAAACCCTTACATTTTAGCTGAGATAAGGCCTGATAAATATATACACTAGGGTCCAAAAGTACACATGAAATGAACACATTATAAATCATATCACAGTGGAATAATTTACCTTGATTTCTTTTTCAGCATCAAAAGTCCCTCCGACCTGCTCCTGAAGCAGGGCATACGCACGCTGCAGAGCCTGGTACTCCATTGTCAGCTGACGGAACCTGAGCTCTGTCTCCTCTTTAAGCATTCCCTACAAATATTGCATGTATGAGAGAGGATCAACGTACATTCACAAACACACAGAGCAACTCTATCACAAAGAATGGTGCACCCACCTCCTCATCCATCAGATCGTCCTCAGGCGTACATGGCGTTCGGTCTGTGTGGTAGGACAGGGACGAGCCGTCAGAGTCTATGGAGCCTTCTTCATCATAGCCAAAGAATGTCTCAATCACTGGCTACAGGAAAGAAAGGAACAACAGAGAGAAAAACAAAGGAAAAAGAGATATTTTTCACATGCAAATGTAGCAAAATATAATAATGATTTTAAAAATAAATCGATGAAGGTAGAATTTTTAATTATCTGTTAAAAGGAAACAGCAGTTGAGACCTCATATGTGACACTGTCAGCACTCAACAGTGGTGGTTGATGGATGGGAAGAAGGTGTCTCTTGCTTATAACCCTTTTCACCAGTACACTGATGTTTCATTCTGCCAGCAAAATTAAACTTGATTTATCAGACATTTTCAAGCAGTATAAACGAACGAATTATTTTATTGCCAGAAGTCTGATATAAAATTAGTCAGGATACTGTTGGCTATCTGTGTGAGATGATTTTCCCTCTGTTGAATAACCTTACAGAGATTTTTACCGGTTGAAGATATAACCTTCAAATTTTAGTTGCTTAGGAACAAGCACTTGGGGCATCTCAAGAAATAGATTTTATATCACCATTTACTTTGAAGATCATATGTATGAGAAAATAGGAACTCTTTTTGCTTTTATAAATTTTCTATGAAAATATTTCCCCTAGTAGGGAAAAAGTTTGAACTTTCTTATGATATGCCATTAACCACCACTGTGGAGTGTGACATGATTCAAATTCCATTTTTTTTGGCCTCTGGTAAAAATAGATAAATCAGTATGTACCCTGTTTTATCTGTTTTGTTTAGATCCAGCCTCCTGTTTAATTCACAATCTCTCCTCATACATAAGAGCATGAAATAACATTTCAAAAATCTTAAAAATCAGGTCATTAGTTTTGTCTGCCTTCTAAGCTGCCAACTCTGGCAGACAGGACCATACAAACCTTAAGACTTCTTTTCCTGCGAGTCGGGTCCTGCCTCCTATACCTGAGCAGCATGTCCCTCTCCTAATAGATCAGAAAAACAGGAGTTACAGCCTAATATATGAATTAACTTCTTGCTATTTAAATATTATATGCGACGATGGGATTATAATTCTGAAAAAAATCGAAACAAATCTGACGCAATGCTTTAGAACACGAGAGATGTATTGAATAATTTATACTAAAAAAAAAAAAAAGGAGCATTCTGTTTTCCTCTGCATCGCTCACATAGGTTAATTTGAATATTTATAATGCAAATGTTATTCATTCTTTGTGAAAGGAAAGGAGGTGTATCATATTAACACTCCTTCCACAGTGAATTCATTACTGAGGATATTTTTGGCTTGGAAATGTAAATGTTGTATTGTGAAGGATAAATATCGAAGTAGAGTGCACAGCTAGATCAGGTATTTGAAGATTCATTCATTCATTCATTGTCTACCGCTTATCCGATCTATTCTCGGGTCACGGGGAGCCTGTGCCTATCTCAGGCGTCATTGGGCATCAAGGCAGGATACACCCTGGACAGAGTGCCAACCCATCACAGGGCACACACACACACACACTCTCATTCACTCATGTAATCACACACTACGGACAATTTAGAGATGCCAATCAACCTACAATGCATGTCTTTGGACTGGGGGAGGAAACCAGAGTACCTGGAGGAAACCCCCGAGGCACGGGGAGAACATGCAAACCCCACACACACGGCGGAGGCGGGAATCGAACCCCCAACCCTGAAGGTGTGAGGCAAACGTGCTAACCACTAAGCCACCGTGCACCATGTAGTGTAGTGTAGTGTAGTGTAGTGTAGTGTAGTGTAGTGTAGTGTAGTGTAGTGTAGTGTAGTGTAGTGTAGTGTAGTGTAGTGTAGTGTAGTGTAGTGTAGTGTAGTTACACTCACTTAATTCTTCCTCAAGCAGATTGAAAAATGTCATCATGTGAATTGTGTCAATAAAATAATGAACATGTTTATGTTTTAAAGACAGAACTCACTATTACATTCTTAACATATCCAGCAGTTTCAAGTGCCTGAAAAGTAAAAACAATCAACAAATTACTATCCAAGACAAGTGAAATAACACCTGATAAAAATGATATTAATCTTTCGTTATCTTTGGTATTAATGTCATCTTCATGATGGTTATTACTACTATAATGTTTATGCTCTATGCTAATACATTTTACTAGCTTTAACCTGCAATATTTCAAGGCCGAGTGAAAGCAAATAATTGCAGATGTAATAGTCCTTGAGGGGTGTTTATGTGTGAGTGGGAGTAAGCAGGAGAAATAACAGAAGGCTGTACCTTAGACAAATCATCAATTATGTTTTGCTGCTCGAGGACCTGCAGACGCAAGAACTCCATCTCCCTTTCCTCGTGGCTCTGATCCAGATCGTTCAGAGAGCTCGGCCTGCGCAGAGTCCCCACCTTCTCCCGCTGACAGAAACAATACACTGCAGTAAGCAGCTAATACACACCACTCCACATGCACCGCTCTTAGCTTAACATTTCTCTCTACATACCACACTATTAGATGCAGTGGCACTATTAGATTAGCTTCTACCTGACTGTTAGTTTAGCACTGGTCATTAATCTTAGTTTATGCCACACTCCAGTCAGGCTAATCTTCCCTGTGCATCATTAACAATGTCAAATTCAGTATATCAAGCATGTTGTATCGCTACAAATATAAAAGATAATATAAGTTGAAGCTTCATGGAATGATAAAGCATAATAAGCATAATTGAACTAAATCTTGTCACAGTTTTAAAGATAGTATAAAGGGTTTAATTATGACATCATGCCATGATATTGATGATAAGTAAACATATAAAAAAAAGAATTGTTGAGAGCCATATACCAGTAAGAGGCCCCAGGGGTATTTACAGCACACATTAAAATTGATCTTTTTGTGAGCTTCATTAATGTGGCAGAAAGAATCAATCACTGTTATTAGAATGTTGGTGCCGCAGTATGGTTGATTATGGACAATTAGATCTGAAACCCAACAACAGTACTGCAAATGAGAGAGAAACCCAGTGTACAGCAGGTTCACTGTTGTTGAACATGCAAATAAAGCGATCCTGCTTCCGTTAAATTTAAATTGCAAGCAGCCAATTGATGATTCAAACACCACTGAAGTATCTCAGTATGAATTACATAATAATAAATATTAATAATATTATAATAATAATAAGAAGAATATTAAACCTAAATGCTCAATATGGTGTAGGTCCTCCTAGAGCTCTATATGTAGCACTGTGTGTTCTGACACCTTTCTATATGCCAGCATAACATTTCGAGCAATCTGTGCTACAGTAACTCTTCCTTGGGATCGGTACTAGACAGGCTAGCCTTCGTGCCTGACATGCATCGGTGAGCCATGGGCACACATGAGTCTGTCACTATCACCGGTTTCCTTCATTGGACCACTTTTGGTAGGAATAACCACTGCATACCTGGAACTTTCTACCTGCTGTTTTGGAGATGCCCTGCCCCAATTGTCTAGACATCGCAATTTAGTCCTCACTCAGTAACTCATGATCATTTCAGTTCCCCATTTTTCCTGCTTCCAACACATCATCTAACTGTTCACTTGCTGCCTAATATATCCTACCTCTTGAAAGATGGTCTTGTAACAAAATAATCAACGTTATTCATTTTACCTGTCCTGTTTTAATGTTATGGCTGATCATGAACAGTGTATATATTTGGGTTTTAAGTGTAATGTAATCTGTGCAAAGACCTCACGATATCTGATGTCCAAGACCTCGCGATATCTCTGAGCAACTCCATGATTTCCCCTACAGCCTCTGCTCGCAGCCTTGGGGTAACCATGGACAATCAACTATCCTTTTCTTCCCATGTCACTAATGTGACACGCTCATGTCGGTTTCTTCTGTACAACATCAGAAGGATTCGGCCATTTCTATCCACACAGGCTACTCAGGTGCTTGTTCAATCTCTGGTCATCTCGAGATTGGACTACTGCAACTCTCTTCTGGCAGGTCTACCTCTGAACGCAATTCGCCCACTGCAAATGATCCAAAATGCAGCTGCACAGCTTGTTTTCAATCTGCCCAAGTTCTCCCACACCACCCCACTGCTGCGGTCCCTCCACTGGCTTCCGGTAGCTGCACGCATCAGATTCAAAACACTAATGCTTGCCTACAAAGCCAAGAATGGACCAGCGCCATCTTACCTCAAAGCTCTCGTCACTTCTCGCACTGCACCTCGCTTACTCAGATCCACTAGCACTGCTCGACTGGTCCCACCATCTCTCAGGAAAAAAGGTAGGTATACATCTAGACTCTTCTCTGTTCTGGCACCGAGGTGGTGGAACAAACTTCCCCTAGGTATCCGTACGGCCGAGTCTCTGACTGTCTTCAAACGGCAACTGAAGACTTACCTCTTCCTGAAGTACTTAAACTAGCTCTTATTTTTCCAGTTTACGTAATATGTTGCAAAAAAAAAAAAAAAAAAAAAAAAAACCCAACTCAGTGTTAGGCTAATGGTATCCCAAGTTGTGTCTTATTGAACCAGTGTTAATGTATTCAGTGAGTGAGAACTAAAGCACTTTTGTACGTCACTCTGGATAAGAGCGTCTGCCAAATGCCAGAAATGTAAATGTAATGTAAATGTTTGCTTTTGTTTTTTATTATGCAATTGTTGTAAGATGTAACATGTTGAATGCGTGTAGCACCATTTCTATATTTTCCTGCGTAACAAATCGTAGTTTGTTCTCCATGCGTCTGCAAGCGTGAGCCAGCTCTTCGTTCTTATGGCTCAGACGCCTATTCTTATCCAGAAGTGGTTTATATTGGCTTTCTGCCTCACGGAGACGCTTCAGCTGTGGATGAAAGAAACACACGCATTTAGACACTCCTTTATATAAATGTTCTAAATAATTAAGCAGTGGTACAATCATGAATGAAGAGACAAATGTGCTGGCAGGTTTTGCTGAATATAATAAATTGCAGGCTTAATATACTGATCTCTAATCAGATCTAATGTCTTGATCGAGAAACATGATTATATACTGTATCTGTTGTAGCTCTGAGAATACAGCAAGGACTATTCTCACTTGTATTATCACATTACGCTTACTAGGACATATTTATATCCATTTATATGTTGTGATATTATCAGGTTTCTTCTCAGGGTAGATTTAAGGGCAGTGGTGGCTCATAGGTTATGTTTTTTGAGCTTGTGTTTGGAAGATTGTGGATTTAAATTAAAAGCAGGATGACTCCAGACTGCCACTGTTATGAGTCTCTAAAGCATTTATTCAACCTTCCATTTAAAAGAACAAGAAGCTGTGACTCACCAACTCGTTACGTTCCTCTGAGAGAAGAGCATTGCGGTCCTCCAGCTTGCGAATGATGGCACTCAGTTCGGCAATTTTCAGCTGGAAACGACGAGCATCCTTCTCGTCCAACTGCTGTACCTGAAACACAAACCGACTGCAGAGAACTGGAACTAAACACTACAGCAACATTTACAGCATAAACACAACCTCAAATATTCCTCAGCTCTTCAGGAAAGGCTAAAATTCAATTATAAGTGTTTAAAAATTAAATGGCTTGGGTTTGGATAAGACTACATCCCCTAGAAGACACAAATAAGGTGCAATAAAAATCCAATTCAACTTGGTTTTATGGAGATTGTTGTGATCACTTCCTTAGGCAATTTCTTTCAAATCTAGGATCACAAAAGATGACACAAGCATCAAATGTAAATTACAGTATAGTGAGTTTGGAGTTGTAGCTTGCCCTCTGTAATCTTAGGAATGTTCTACATTTACTCATATATGAAAGTGCACCCAGGACTTGTCACTGTAAACACTGAGAATAATGTGTAAGATACGTCTGAGATACAAAGCACTGAAAAGCCATGAGAGCAAATCCACTGGCAGCTGCTTCTGAATAAAAACAGATAAAAAAAAACTACAAACAAATAACTAAAACAGCCAACCATACAAATTCACTACAGCAAAGAAAAAAGCTAAGCTAAAGGTAATGGTGTAAAGTCAGTGTGTAGGTGGAAAAATGTGTGAATCTCACAGTCTGGGATGTAGAAGATGTGTGTTTTCTCATCTTATGCTCTCATAGCACTGCACAGGTGATATTTACATGCAGTTATCACTCGACAGCAAGTGTCAAATGAGACTATTCCACGTCTGACTTGGGGCTCACCACCAACTTAGCTTAGAAACAGTCTCCAAGTGCAAAGCTTGTAGCTAACAATATAGATATTGTTATAACCATAGACTGGGCCTGATAAATGAGATTATGAGAAAAAGAATTAAATATCCAACTTAAAAAACACATTGAGAGGCTCATACCCAGTGCAGGAGACAATCTATTAATCTATTAATCCTTCTGTATCATTTAAGAAGCATGTGTTGTTCTATATTTATATTTAAAACAACCTATATATGGTGGTAAAATCAGCCACAAAGAAGCAGCAAATATGCAGCTAATAGTGATGATGATGATAATAATAATAATAACAATAATAATAATAATAATAATAATAATAATAATTATTATTATTATTATTATTATTATTATTATTATTATTATTATTATTATTATTATTATTATTAATTCATTCATTTTCTACCGCTTATCCGATCTATTCTCGGGTCACGGGGAGCCTCAGGCATCATTGGGCATCAAGGCAGGATACACCCTGGACGGAGCACCAACCCATCGCAGGGCACACACACACACTCTCTCGTTCACTCACACACTACAGACAATTTAGAGATGCCAATCAACCTACAATGCATGTTTTTGGACCGGGGGAGGAAAGCGGAGTACCCGTAGGAAACCCCCGAGGCACAGGGAGAACATGCAAACTCCACACACACATGGCGGTTAACCACGAGCTAACCACCAAGCCACTGTGCCCCACCATTATTATTATTATTATTATTATTATTATTATTATTGTTATAATAATAATAATTATTATTATTTTTTTTTTTTTTAGCATCTATTTATCTATTTATCTATCTGTTTATTTATTTATTTATTTATCTACCTTTCATTTGATATATTCTTTCATTTATTTTATATTTTATTTAAATGCCATTTATTTTTTTACACTCCAATATAATGGACTGTTAGAGTGGAAATGCTGTGGTACTGTGATCTGGATGAAAAACCCAAATCGTGTTTTATTTTTCATTCTTTCATACTTTTTTCCCCCACCTACCAATTTCCCATCCACCAGTCAACTCTCCCCTAATATACAACAGATACCAGCTAGGGAACTTGAAGCCTATCACATGCTTTTTCCGAGACATGACCCCAGGCATCCACATTGCTTTCAAACTGCTGGTCATGCTGCATCTGTCAGGCTTTTGGTGTCTAGTGCTCTTTCAGTGCTCTTTATAGGGCTCCTCAGATCCAGATCATCATCGGAGGGATGAAAATACACTGAAAAGGACAAAACATAGGGAAGCTCGAAAGGGAAACTCGAAACTCGAAAGGGAAACTCGGGAGGGAAACTTGGGACTCGAAATAAAAACAAAGAGAAGGAGAGACTCCCGAGGAGAAGAAGGCAGATCCCGAAGCCCGAGCACAAAACAGAGACAGCACCAAAAGCCCACCCGAAAAGCCGGCCACATAACCTCTAACGCCGACTACAGACAATTAAAGATCCCAGCCCCGAAACCGAGAAACAAAGAGACTTAAATACCCACACCCGAACGAGACACAGGTGAAAGCAATACACTAATTGCACAGGCGCAGGGGCTTCCCGAGGATCTCTAGCGTCCAAAAACAAAACAGCCCAAAACCTGACAGGGCGCCCCCCCCAGGAACGGCTCCTGACGTTCCACCCTAAACAAAGGGAGAAGGGGCGAGAAGACTCCTCGAGAACTGCGCGTCCCTGCGTGCATAGGTTGGCTGGGATCTTTCTGTCAGGCTTTTGGTGTCTAGTGCTCTTTCAGTGCTCTTTATAGGGCTCCTCAGATCCAGATCATCATCGGAGGGATGAAAATACACTGAAAAGGACAAAACATAGGGAAGCTCGAAAGGGAAACTCGAAACTCGAAAGGGAAACTCGGGAGGGAAACTTGGGACTCGAAATAAAAACAAAGAGAAGGAGAGACTCCCGAGGAGAAGAAGGCAGATCCCGAAGCCCGAGCACAAAACAGAGACAGCACCAAAAGCCCACCCGAAAAGCCGGCCACATAACCTCTAACGCCGACTACAGACAATTAAAGATCCCAGCCCTGAAACCGAGAAACAAAGAGACTTAAATACCCACACCCGAACGAGACACAGGTGAAAGCAATACACTAATTGCACAGGCGCAGGGGCTTCCCGAGGATCTCTAGCGTCCAAAAACAAAACAGCCCAAAACCTGACAGGGCCGTTCCACCCGAACGAGACACAGGTGAAAGCAATACACTAATTGCACAGGCGCAGGGGCTTCCCGAGGATCTCTAGCGTCCAAAAACAAAACAGCCCAAAACCTGACAGCATCACAGAGCAGCATACCACACTCGAAGGATAATGCTATCTGCTCTTGTTTGCATGCATGAGCTCACAGATGCCCATGACTGGATAGTGTCACTGTGATTGACAGGAGAGAGACATGTTAGAATGGGATTCCAGCATGGTAAATTAAAGCGGGGGGTTATAAATGTTTTTGAAATCTATATTTTATCTACAACTGCTAATTAAATGTTATATTGTATATTGTTACGGGTGGCAGGTCCCAGGTTGGACCACTGGGGGGGTTGCTAACAGGGATTGGTTTTGTTTAAGTTTTTGTATGTCATGTGCCTGTGTTAGCCCCGCCTTGTTCCTAATGTGTCCCCATTGATGTTCACCTGTTCCTAATGTGTTCCCTAATTATGTTTTGTATATATAGTGACCTTTTGCCAGGGTTCGGGGCTAGTCCTCGTCTTTATGTAGCGTCTACGTGTGGTGTCGGTCATGTGTTCATGTTCGTTTATTTTACATTAAATAAATCCCTGTCTTTTGTCTATCCTCGCGCTGGGTCTGTTTTACTCATGCCTTGGATACCGGAAACGTGACAGAAGGACTAGCTGAAACCGTACAGACCCAGCGCGGTAGATCATGCGAGGAGTTTATTTTTTTTCGTTTCTGATTTTATTGTTTTGCGTGATTTTGGTTTTTGTTCCGGCTCTCGCTCCGCTCATGTTCGCGTGGGGGGCGTTGCCCCACCAGCTGGTTTTCCGTGGGGGACGTTGCCCCATTTCTCGCTAACGGAGGAGCGTCCCGGCCTGGATTTTTTGGAAATTTTGTGTTTGCTCCGGCTCTCGCTCCACTCATGTTCCTGTGGGGGGCGTTTCCCCACCATCTGGTTTTCCATGGGGGATGCTGCCCCACTTCTCGCTAACAGAGGAGAGTTCTGGTCAGGATTTTTTTTTGTAGTTGTCGTCCGGCCCTCGCACCGCTCTTGCTCTGGTGAGGGACTTCACTCTACCAGCTGGTTTTCCGTTGAAGACGTCACCTCACTTCTCGTCGCTGGAGGAGGGTACCGGCAGTATCTGGCTCCCGCCCTCCCACCCCTTGGGGAGTTTCCGGCCCCAGCGAGACGAAGATCGTCGCTCGGTGCAATCGTTCGTCGGTGGACGACGCTCGGCGCTGCTGCTCGGCGGTGGACGTCGCTCGGCGCTGCTGCTCGGCAGTGGACGTCGCTCGGCCCTGCTGCTTGGCAGTGGACGTCGCTCGGCTCTGCTGCTCGACTGTGGACGTCTCTCGGCACCTCCGCTCGGTTGTGGACGTCGCGTGGGACCCTTTGGCCTTGCCGGTGGGTCCCGTGCTTCCCCCACTTGTCTCGCTTCTGCTTCTCACTCCCCCCACTTGCCTCGCCTTGATCCTCGCTCCCCCCACTTGCCTCGCCTTTGGTCCTCTCTTCCCCCCACTTGCCTCGCCTTTGCTCCTCGCTCCCCCCTCATTTGCCTCGCCATGCTTCTCGCTCCCCCCACCGACCTCTCTATGCTCCTTGCTCCTTTTCAGGACCCATTGCTTGTCCAGACTCTCGGGGAGGGTTGTGGTTTGGCGCGTCGGGAGCCGCGCCATAGAGAGGGGGGAGATGTTACGGGTGGCAGGTCCCAGGTTGGACCACTAGGGGGGGTTGTTAACATGGATCGGTTTTGTTTATGTTTTTGTATGTCATGTGCCTGTGTTAGCCCCGCCTTGTTCCTAATGTGTCCCTATTGATGTTCACCTGTTCCTAATGTGTTCCCTATATATATATATATATATATATATATATATATATATATATAGATAGTGGCCTTTTGCCAGGGTTCGGGGCTAGTCCTCGTCTTTATGTAATGTCTACGTGTGGTGTCGGTCATGTGTTCATGTTTGTTTATTTTACATTAAATAAATCCCTGTCTTTTGTTTATCCTCGCGCTGGGTCTGTTTTCCTCATGCCTTGGATACCGGAAACGTGACATATATACACCAATCAGGCATAACATTCTGAGCACTGACAGGTGAAGTGAATAACACTGATTATCTCCTCATCATGGCACCTGTTAGTGGGTGGGAGATATTAGGTAGCAAGTGAACATTTTGTCCTCAAAGTTGATGTGTTAGAAGCAGGAAAAATGGGCAAGCGTAAGGATTTGAGTGAGTTTGACAAGGGCCAAATTGTGATGGCTAGACGACTGGATCAGAGCATCTCCAAAACTGCAGCTCTTGTGGGGTGTTCCCAGTCTGCAGTGGTCAGTATCTATCAAAAGTGGTCCAAGGAAGGGACAGTGGTGAACCGGCGACAGGGTCATGGGCAGCCAAGGCTCATTGATGCACGTGGGGAGTGAAGGCTGCTAGATGCTAGTATTGTGCAACATAGGTAATGAAATAAAATAGTTCAGAAGCTACTATTAAAAGGTAAATAAATATATATCTAGCAAAAGAAAAACAGAAAGCTTTCACAAATACAAAACCTCAGTTTGGTACGGAGCAACCTGTCAGGTTAACTATTAGAGCTGAAGCCAGCAATGAATCAGGAAAGTGTTTACAGTGAGTATAGGCAGGGAAGTGCTTGTCAAAGTTATTAGTGTTCTTCTGAAGCAGGTAGTGGTGAATGTTGCCGTATGTGCTGAAGTAACATAGCCAATCTGATGCAACACCAACCCAACAATTTCCAAACAATCTACTGAGATACTGCATGATAAAGGTCAGATACAGTTTAGGTTCAAATTCACTTTTTCCATATAAGCTTCAGATGACATATAGACATGTAGAGATATATAGAGAAAATTGATAAAATCCCTAAATCTGTGCTGTTCCAACAGCTCACATTCTGGGCACATTCTCATAGATTAAAAATGCTTTTTGAGGGAATGTTGGGTTGGTGAGGGTTTGAGCCTTAACACTCCAATCAGGAAATTCAGTTACAAGCTTCATTTCTGTGTGAATAATAGCTAGGAGTAATCACCAAGCCTAGCAGATGTGTTAAGTCTTTCATACTGTGTGCTATGGGTTCACTGCTGGGTCACGATTCAAGTTTCAGCAGAGTATCCCTAAGGCCTTCGGAGAAGGTTTTAACATTTTTGGGGAATGAAAACATATCTTGGCTGTAATTTTATTTCATTATTATTATTATTATTATTATTATTATTATTATTATTATTATTATTATTATTATTATTATTATTATTATGTAGAATCAGCCTGTTTTTTGTTGGATATATAAGGTAAAATTCTAATTTTGATTAATTGGTGGCTGATTTAACCCATTTATATGGACTTCAGGAGATAGAAGGCATTATATGGACAATTAATCACCATAATTAGAGTAGAAAGTCACATATGATGTGTACATTGTGATCGGTTTGATTTAAAATGATCCAAAATCTACATCTACATAGATTTTAAATGCCACTTAGTTTCAGTAAAATGCCACAGACACTATATACACAGTATGCACACCAACATGAAGAAATGATTTAGATATGACTGAGCTCTAGGGATCATTTGAACATCAAACCATGTTCAATGTCAATCACCAAACCTTGATCAGATCATGATGATTTTGTTACTCTGATGCTGATCATCATGATGATCTGAAGAAGCTTGAGTACCATAGCTACTTCCTGACTGGAGGCCTTACAGATTACTGAACAGCAGGTAGGTGCAACATTCACCAGGAGCACATTATTAAGCGGGGAGGGTAATTTTGCTTACAGGGTTAGGTGTGTTGTCTGCTGTGTCTCCTGCACCGGGTGAATATGGAACCTCTTTCTTTGGGCTGAGGTCTCTGATCACAGTCAACTGATCGCTTACAGCCTGGTTCTGCTGCTGCAGCTTCAGAGTGTGAGCCGTCTGCACACTCAAGTCCCTCTCCAGACTGAGCACAGTGCGCTCTTTAACCTTAATCTCATCCATCTACAGGACAGAACACAGTATGGTCATGCACACACACAGATACACACTCAGATATCACTGTAGACCTGCACAAGACACGGTCGTTTCCTGTGGCCATATGACATTCTGGCCACAGTATATGCTCTCTCTCTCTCTCTCTCTCTCTCTCTCTCTCTCTCTCTCTCTCTCTCTCTCTCTCTCTCTCGTTCTCTCCTCTCTCTCTCTCTCTTTCTCTCTCGCTCACACACACACACACACACACACATATATGCACACACACACATTTATCATACTATCCTCATGAGAACCTTCCTTTGAAGGTTCTCATGAGGATAGTATCCCCATGGTGATTGTCTCCCCATGGTGATCAACCAAATGTCCCCACACACCGTCTGCCCAAATAATGCGGTCACCATGGCAACAGCCTATGATAGACTCCTCCCATTTTAATGAGCAGCACTAACAAGATTGAGTAGTGTGTGTTGAGCAGCATAACAATTATGATATTTACATGTGTAACATTAAAAAGCATGCTTAGTGATTGCACAGTGATTGAAGTTTAAAATTAGCTGTTAAATACAGGAAAGTTAAAATAGTATTTTAAAAGAACAAAATAGTACAGCAATGTTCTTAATCAGAGTTGAACAGGGTCCAGGTTTGAATTACAATAAAAAGTGTTATTTTTGTTCTATTAACCCAATTAGTACAATTCATTGGACATACATAAAATAAACTAGTGATATTTGTGTAACTAGAAATAAACTGTTTTTGAGGTTTTTAACATTATTTCAGTTTATGTCCCAAGAAGAAGAAGAAGAAGAAGAAGAAGAAGAAGGAGGAGGAGGAGGAGGAGGAGGAGGAGGAGGAGGAGGAGAAAAGCTCAATTTTAAGCATTTAAATTAA